>SJXQ01005982.1:122486-229474 GCA_006408695.1 Aepyceros melampus | reverse complement strand
GCAAAGTAATGTCTCTGCTTTTGAATATACTATCTAGGTTGGTCATAACTTTTCTTCCAAGGAGTAAGCGCCTTTTAATTTCATGGCTGCAGTCACCATCTGCAGTGATTTTGGAGCCCAAAAAAACAAAGTCTGACACTGTTTCTACTGTTTCCCCATCTATTTCCCATGAAGTGATGGGGCCAGATGCCATGATCTTCGTTTTCTGAATGTTGAGCTTTAAGCCAACTTTTTCACTCTCCTCTCTCACTTTCAACAAGAGGCTTTTTAGCTCCTCCTCACTTTCTGCCATAAGGGTGGTGTCATCTGCATATCTGAGATTATTGATATTTCTCCCGGCAATCTTGATTCCAGCTTGTGTTTCTTCCAGTCCAGCGTTTCTCATGATGTACTCTGCATATAAGTTAAATAAGCAGGGTGACAATATACAGCCTTGACATACTCCTTTTCCTATTTGGAACCAGTCTGTTGTTCCATGTCCAGTTCTAACTGTTGCTTCCTGACCTGCATACAGATTTCTCAAGAGGCAGGTCAGGTGGTCTGGTATTCCCATCTCTTTCAGAATTTACACAGCTATAGAATTCTCAATAGAATGTATTTTCCAACACAATGAAATATGGTAGATATTAATAAGTAGAAAATTCCCCTAAGTATGGAAATTTAGAAATACATTTTTTTCATAATTAACGGATAAAAGAAGAAATCACAATGGAGATTAAAAGAAGAAATCACAGAGACTAAACTCTGGTGAAAATTTAATAGATCAAAACTTATGTAAAGCTGCTAATATAGTACTTAGAAAGAAATTTATAAACTTAAATGAATGTTAGAAAATAAAAACGGTTAAAAGTAAATGATCTAAGCATTATGTCCTGTAAAGAAATTATTAAAATGAACTAAACTCAGAGAAATTAAAAGGAGGGACATAATAATTGGACCAGAGGTTAATAAAAAAAGAAGACAAGCATACGCTAGAGAGCTTCAACAAAGTCAGAAGTTGGTTCTTTGAACAAGATGAAAACATAGACAAAGTCCTGGTAGGACTAATTTAAAAATAAGAGCGAAAGCACATTTACCAAGATCAGGAATGGAAAAGGTTTACCAGGACAGATTCCATACACACTAAAAAAATGAAAAAAGGACATGACTGAGCGACTACACACTCCATGGACCACTCAACTGTTCAAGACATAGAGACTGTGAACAGTCAAATAAGATTCACAGAGGAATGAGAAACTTTCCCGTAAATAAAGCTCTAGGCTCTCTCAGTGGTAACGAATCAGCCTGCCAGCGTGCAAGACAAGGATTTGATTCCTGGTTTGGGGAGATCCCACATGCCACGGGGCAACTAAGCCTGTGTACCACAGCTACTGAGCGTGTGTTCCAGGGCCTGGGAGCTGCAACTACTGAGCCCAGGCACCACAACTACTGAGATCCACGTGCCGAGAGCCTGAGCTCTGCAACAAGAAGCCACTGCAACGAGAAGCTCACCCACACTCCAGCCAGCAGGAAGTCCCCATCACTGCCTAGAGAAAAGCCCCACACTGCAAAGAAGATCCAGTGCAACCAAAAATACATATGAAAATTATTAAAAAAAAAAACATTAGGTCCACCCACATAGTTTCAACGATGACTTCTACCAAACATTTAAGGAAGAAATTATTACAGGCTTAAAAAATCTCTTCCAAGAATAAAAAAATAGGACGAAACCTTGAAATCACTTTACAAGACTAGGATAACCCTTGATACCAAAACCTGACAAGTGCAATAAGAAAAGGGAATATTATCAGCCATTCTTACTCACGAATATGATGCAAAAATCCTAAATAAAATACAAGCAAACATATGATCAAGTTATATTTTCCCAGGAATAAGAGACACAATGTCATCAAGTTCAATGTCCACCCATAACTGAAATATATAGAAGAAGGAAAAAGGGAACTTTCCTATCCTGATAAAAGATATCTTCAGGGAAACAAAAGAAATCCTTATTACAAAATTTTCAAAGTAAAAAGTTGAAAGACTTTCCTCTAAAGTAAAATGTTGCAAGTTTTCCCTCTAACATCAGAACAAATTATACTTAATTTTATTCTGTCTTTTTAACATGTCTTTTAACATTATCTACTGGAATAGCTTACTCCTTGGAAGAAAAGTTATGACCAACCTAGATAGTATATTCAAAAGCAGAGACATTACTTTGCCGACTAAGGTCCGTCTAGTCAAGGCTATGGTTTTTCCTGTGGTCATGTATGGATGTGAGAGTTGGACTGTGAAGAAGGCTGAGCGCCGAAGAATTGATGCTTTTGAACTGTGGTGTTGGAGAAGACTCTTGAGAGTCCCTTGGACTGCAAGGAGATCCAACCAGTCCATTCTGAAGGAGATCAACCCTGGGATTTCTTTGGAAGGAATGATGCTAAAACTGAAGCTCCAGTACTTTGGGCACCTTATGCGAAGAGTTGACTCATTGGAAAAGACCCTGATGCTGGGAGGGATTGGGGGCAGGAGGAGAAAGGGACGACCGAGGATGAGATGGCTGGATGGCATCACGGACTCAATGGACGTGAGTCTGAGTGAACTCCGGGAGTTGGTGATGGACAGGGAGGCCTGGCGTGCTGCGATTCATGGGGTCGCAAAGAGTCGGACACGACTGCGCGACTGAACTGAACTGAACTGAACTGGAATAGCAAGGCAGGAAAATGAAATAAAGTGTTGGAAAAGTAGGAGAAAACATTATTTACAGAATATGTGATTGCATATGGAGAAACAGAAAAGAATGTAACAAAGTATTCAAATTCATAATTGAATGTGTAACTTTGTAGGCTAAAATCTGATACACAAAAATCAATATTTTTATATGTCATTGATAACAGAGAATGAAATATTTCAAAGGTTCAATTTGAAATTATAGCAAAATACTAGGTATACAGGAATAGATCCAAATAAAATGTCTAATGACTTTCCAGATAGAGCTGTAAAAACTTATTAAGAGCCATTTAGGAAGACCTAATAGACACCGTATCAATATAGACTTGAAATTGAATCCTGTAAAAAGTATAATTCTACCAATGTTGATATATAGATTCAATGTAATCTCATCAAAACCCCAAGAGATTGTAAAAGGAATTGGATAAGCTGATTCTAATTTTAGTTTGAAATACAAAAGGCTAAAAATAGCCAAGATTTTCCTGAAGATGAAGAGCAAGACAGGAAGACTTACTCTGATACTAAATGAGCGTGGTATCAGTGTAAGAATAGCTATATAGACCTAGTGCAGATAAAGAGACAAAGAAACAGACACACATATTTGGACACTCCAATTATGACAAAGGAAACATTGTAAGGAAGAAGGATAGTCTTTTTGAAAAATGAAGCTGGGACAATTAGATCTCCAAACAGAAAAAAGAATGAAATTATAGCTCTACAGCTCAACATAATGAAATCAATACTAGAGGTATTACAGACCTAAATATGAAAGGCAAGACAATGGCACTTACAGGTTATAATCCAGAAGAACATCTTCATGATTTTGTATTAGCACAAAGGTTTTGTCCCTGTTCCCAGAGCCTGTGCCAAGAGTGACATAGCCTTTGAGGGCAAATGTGTTCAGTTTGCACGGGAACCCCTGCTAGCACTGTAGGAGCAATAAGACATTCTATGTCGTGAGTCTTTATGTCACTACCACTTGACTGGTCTATGAGTATGCTTCCCTGCTGTGCCAAATCAGGACCACTAGACCAAGGACTCATCGACTCAATGGGCATGAGTTTGAGCAAACTCTGGAAGCCAGTGAAGGACAGGGTAGCCTGGTGTGCCTCAGTCTGTGGGGTCACAGAGAGTCAGACACGACTGAGCAACTGAACAATTGAACATCAAGACCAAAGAGGACTCCTAGGCCAAAGAGTACCCACAGCACCTGGTGAGACAGAGAAGAGCCCCAGCATTTTTATTTGTGGATAGAATGGTGCTTCTTAAATGTATCTGGGCCTGAGAATATGAGTGTGTGTGTGTTAAGTTGCTTGGTCATGTCCAACTCTTTGCAAGCCCATGGACTGTAGCCCACCAGGCTCCTCTGTCCATGGAATTCTCCAGGCAAGAATACCAGAGTGGGTTGCCATGCCTTCTTCATGGATCTTCCCAATCCAGGGATCAAACCCGGGTCTCCTGCACTGCAAGTGGATTCTTTACCATCTGAGCCACCAGAGAAGCCTGTGAGAGAATATAAGCACTAGACACCAACTGTACAACAAGGAAAGCCGGCACTGCTAGAAGAAAAGACAGTGGTTACTGCTTTCTGTTGATTCTGAATTTTATGTGTCAGTCATTTGTTGTACGTGGGTTAATTGTGGGTGTGGAGTCAAAAGCAGGAAAAAATTAGGTTTCTGTCGAGGTGACAGTTTAAAATAAAAAACTTTTTAGTGGCCTTCTTAACTGTAGTTTGTTTTAGTTTTAAATACAAAAAGCATCAGCATGTAAGCAAAGGAAATGAGATTTAAATAAATCGGGAATGCAAAGCACATGGAGGAGTCAGGCTGATCTTGAGGTGGATTGTAGGTTGGGCACCTTTCCATTGTCTTGCAAGAACTATTTATTTATATTGGTGGTGTTTTAGTCACTAAGTCGTGTCCAACTTTTGTGACCCTAAGGCCTGTTGCTTGCCAGGCTTCTCTGTCCATGAGATTTCTCAGACAAGAATACTGGAGTGGGTTGTCATTTCTTCTCCAGGGGATCTTCCCAATCCAGGGATCAAACCCAGGTCTCCTGCATTGCAGGCAGATTCTTTACTGACTGAGCTATGAGGGAAGCCCGTCTATTAAAATGGGCAACATTAAAGAGTATTTTATTGGAAAGATACAAGATCATCCTAAACCACTTCCTCTCCCTATCCTCTTCTCCCATCTCTAAAATCTCTCTGACATTTCCATGATTTTTGAAATTTCACCTTGCAGGAAATTCTTTAGCTTAAGGTTTAATCTGTATTACAAAGGGAGGAAAACCAGCATGATCACCAGCATTTTGGTGTAAATAACTTACTCCAGAAAATAGGTTTTGAAGAGAAGAAAGCATGAAGCACTAACAGGAGTGAAGGAAAAGCAAGAAGCAGATAATGGAAGCACAGGACGTCGCAGGAAAAAGAAGGGGCAAATGTAGCTCAAACTTGGAGTTAAGCAGGAGGGTCTGGATTAGAATTGTGACTATATTGGTCTAATGACTTAACCAATTATAGCCTCACTCTTCTTAGCTGTAAAATGACAGCATGTACCCTGGGCCTTTATCTAAGAATTAAATGAGATAATACCATTGACACATCTGATGGAATGTTGGTCCCAGCGTAGGAGTTCATTACGTGTTAGCTCCCATGTTGCCAGATTTTTGTTTTCTTCTACCAACACTAATCTTTCTCGGTGCCAATTCCTTTGTGATACCTTCCACCTTAACCATACACACAAGTATTTTCATCACTCTATGGCTTTTGTATGACTTAGGAAAACATTTTTTTAGAAAAAAGCAGGATGAGCCTATTTTGTATTCCCCATATCTTAATAATAATATTTTTGGTACTCCTTTTCAGAAGAACTATCTGGAATTAGAAGAAGATATTAATTTTCTTTCACATGTTCCTCCTTACTTCAGCTTAACAATGTTTCTTATATCTCTCCCAATGAAATGTATGGAAGTATTGATAAAGTACATCACTATCTGAAATAATACGCAAATAGTCTGGATGTGACTCAAGGACAAGGTGATCGAGAATAACTCTACCTTCCCAGAAGCAATGGCACTGTCTTTGAATGAACAAGGCTAAAATAGAATCAAAGTTATTGAAAAGGAACATAGCTATTTCCTTTTCTTTAGAGTAGTAGCTTTTATACTTTTTTTTTTTTACCTCAACCTACAGCAAGTAAAACATTTTACGCTGTGACCTGATACACACATACGCATTGAATGTATATGTCTATCTGTTTGAAATGAGTGTCATGGAATAAAACTTACTATATTTCACACAAATGGAAATGTTCCTTTCTATTCTAATCTTTTAAAATGCTGTTTGAGACCATTATATTGATTTTATGTTTCCCATTTCTAAAACCAGTGCTTCAGGGTTTTATTTTGCTTTTCTGTGTGAAAAGCCTCCTCCTGTTAGTTTTAAATGCATTTAATTTGTTCTATCCCCCTTCCCCTTTTTTTGATGTGTGTCTTCAAATATAAATATTAGCTAAGACGGAAGAATATTAAGAAAAATCAGCTTGTGATTGGCTTGGTTGAGTTACCTGCCACACACATAAATGCAATAAGGGGCCTCTCACCATCTTTTATATTTCCTGTCCATTCGACTTCCTTTCTTATTCTCTTTTTCTTTATTATTTCCCCCAAAGACTAATTTTCAGTTGTTATTAGGCACAACAGGATTATTGAGGAGAAGGGAGGGGACTAACATTTAATGAGCAACTGGCTACACATTATTTCTTCTCAATAACACTCAAGGGATATTTTTTAAAAATGCATCTCTTTTTACTCATAAGGAAACCAGGATTTAGAGAAGTGAAGAAACTTGCCTAAGGTCAGAAAACTCAAAAAGCTAGGTTCATAGTAGAACTGACCCAAAACCCAGGTCTGGAATCACTGCAATGTATTTCCTTTATGTCAATGTAAAGCTAAAACTACACACACAAAAATTAGACCTTCTGTTTTTAATCTACTAACTCTAGTAAAGCATGCGTGTATCACTTCAAATTGTTTTTGTTGTTGTTAGACTCTCTTCTTTACCAAGTATTACACAGAACATATGTTGCACTTTCCAACACATATTCATGCATTCATTCTCCCAGCACACCATTTATTCATTTAGAGTACTCTGGAGCTTATAACCTACTTACATAATTTTCCCCCACAATTTCCCCATAATTTTCCCATGTTTTCTGTTGCCTTCCAAACAGGATTCTACTTTATCTTTGCATTACAACATTTGCTTTCATAGTAATCTCCTCAATACTGAAGAGAAAATTAAAATAAAATGCTTTCTTTTGTAACCTTTAGTTCTCAGCAGAGGCCATTAGGGACTTTAAAATAATCACATTTAAAGCTGATTTTTGAATTGGTAAACACTTTGTATGAAGTTAAATAAGCTTTGCCTGTTCTAGGAGACAGAGTGGATTAAATTAACCAGTGGTGCATGTCACTTGCCGAAGTGACAAGAATAAAGAAGAGATTGTACTCACTCCTCTACTCCCATTAAGCTGCCTCGTTATTCTGAAATTGGACTGAGATTCCAGGGCACCTCTTAACCTACAGGAGACACTGGATCTAAAGCAGAAGCAGGTACCCCGTACCTTCTTTACTGAGATATAATTTATATAGTATAATCTGGGACTGTTTCTACCCAAAACAACATTTCTAACTCTGAAAGGAAATAATAAACACCAATTTCATGCTCTCACCAGCTTACACCCAAGTAATCTCCGTTATGATTTCTCTCACTCCTTCTTCCCCGTTTTTCTTCCCCACTGCCCCATTTCTTGTTGCTCCACACACAGTATATTGACACATCCACCCAGGTATTTTTACACGTGGCCTTTCAAGGATTCCATACCAATTAAGTTTCATTCCAAGGTAAGAACAACCATAAAACAGTATCATTAAACTTGAAAATGCACTCATCCCTGTGTTAGGGCAGAACTGCAATTATAACTGATGCTTTGTCTTCAGAGAGAAATGAACTGGCAGGAGGAGTAGAATTCGAGATCTAATACTTCATATCATCATCAACAACATCCAGTTTTTCCCTCAGAATTTGGATGGTCACAGTGATAGAGGTGGATTCCAGTTCAGTGTTTAAACAAAAGGTTAGCACACCATCATACACGTGATGCCATTATGTCAAAGTGCGAACACCAGTATGATTTTCTGAATAATGTCATCAACAGTGATGTCTCTCTTAAATTTTAATACTCCTGTGCCAGATTTCTAATTCATAAACAACTGATATATAAACATTGTTTTAGTATCCTAAAGATCCTATGAACCACCAGCCCCACCTCCTGAAAAGAAAAAGTTGAGCCTTCGCTGCGTCACATTTTGAGTTTTACATTATTCTCAGGTGACGGTGGGAGACATCATATAATAGGATGCCCTGCTGGAAATGAATTAATTTGTGATTTTCACTCTTCTATGAAACAGGAGCATCTAGAAAACCAACTCTGGAGCTCAATCTAGAAAGGGAAGGTGAGCATATCTTGAAATCACCTGGAAGCCAGATTTACTTCAAGAGGTTAAGGCAGGGCAGATCACCCTGTTTCAAGGGGAAAAGGGGAAAATGAGAACCTCTGTACCCAGCTGTGATGAGAAACAGAAGCTGAGTATCTTTTGTCCCCCCAGAGGAAGTTTAATCAGGCAGTTTATATTTTCAGCTTAGAAAAGGGTAAGTTATCTAAACCCTGAAAGTGTAGATTCCTGAAAGGAAATGAGGACAGTAAAGCTAAGCATCAATGAAGCAATTGAAGAAATAAAAGTATAGGCAACTTTTGGCTGAAATAAAAAATGGAAGGAGATGTGTCTCTTAAAGGACCACAGAATCCTGAAGGGGAATCTAACAGTGAATGGGCATTTCAGAGAGAACCAGAATCTTCTGTGGTACAAACAGCAAATTCACCATAGCAACATCATGGAAGAGCAAGAAACATCTTAGGTGTAGAAATTGTACTGACTGTTCTGGACTACATAAAGTTTAGAATTTGGAGGGGGGGGCATCATTTATGGAGACAGGATATACTGGTTTTCTATTGCTGCTATAACCAGTTACTGCAAACTTTAGTGGCTTAAAACAACAAAGACTGATTATCTTACAGTTCTATAGGTTTGACATCTGAAGGGTGGCTCCCTGGGGTAGCATCAAGGTGTCAGAGCTGCATTTCTTCTGCATGCTCCAGGGGAGAATCCATTTCTTCACATTTTCTAGCATCTACAGCAGGGGTTCCCAACTTCCGGGATCTAATGCCTGATGATCTGAGACGGAGATGCTATAATAATAATAGAAATAAAGTACACAATAAATGTAACGCACTTAATCGTCCTGAAAGCATCCTCCACTCCCTCCCTGTCCATAGGAAAATAATGGACAGGAAACCAGGAAACCAGTCCCTGGTGCCAAAAAGGTTGAGGACTGTGGGTCTATAGGCAGTCCTCAGAAGGGGCCTGCTGATCTAGAGGTTGATCTTTCTGACATTTCTTGGTGGTACACCCCTGGCTCAAGCACGTCAGAATGAGTGCTTCTCTCTAGGTCTTCTGGCTCCCTCTTTAACTTGTAAGGACCTTTGTAATTTTATTGGGATCTCTTGGATAATTTCCTTATTTTAAGGTCAGCAGATTAGCAACCTTAACTCCATTAGCACTTTAGTTCCCCTTTGCCATGTGACCTAACATATTCAGTTTCCAGGAATTGGGAGGCAGACATCTTTTGGGAGGGGGCATTATTTTGCCTCCCACTGGAACTCCAACAGGGAGATAGTAAATGTCCTATAAATATGGTAGGTGTGTAAGGAGGACAAGTAAGCTGAGAATGAACTCAGCCTTGGTCTCAATGCTGGCTTACATATATAATCATGTGGTAGGAAGTCCTGAAGAAATACTAATGCTCAGGTCACACCCTCAATGTTCTAATAGGTTTGGGGTGGATTCCAGAAATAGTGATGTAGGGATATATAGATCTGAATGACCCAGGTGATTTTTATGTCCAGACAGGTTCCAGGCCACTGATCTAGGAATGGGAGTTGCTAACCTGGCTCCAGGGGACAAGGACAGAAGCTCAGATCACACACGTCCTAGAGTTATGTGCTCTTTTCTGACTTCTATCAGTTACTTCTGTTACATATCAGGTTCCACTTTAATCTACCTCTATCTAACTTACTATATGAGTTTTAAATATTCTTAGATGTAAAGAAATCTTCCCCTAGAAATGTTATTATTTAAAATTGCATTTTATACATTTTAATTTACTTTCCCAATCTGTCTAAACTTGTTTTCCAAAAATACTGTTAACTGAAAAATTACACCATTAAGAGTTCATCAATAATAGTTTATTCCACTGTGTATACCTGGTTCCTTTGTAATGAAAAATTAAACTATATTTCATTTACCTTAATGAAATCTATTTTCATGAGGAGTCACTGTATAGTGTGTTTACTTCACAAACATTTCATGGTATTTCAATCAGTTTATGCTTTTTCTATTTTGTTACTTTTCTTATGTTATTTCATCTTGCATATAAAATTGTTGGTAGTTGCCATGGTAATTCTAATTGATTTCTTTCTGCTGTTTTTGTAGGCTTTTAAAGAGATTTGCACAATACATCATTCATATTGTTATTTTTATCTCTGTAAATTTGTAATGGCCTCTCAAAAAAAAAAAAAAAGCTGTGTAACAAGAGCATCAGATGCTACTTTGCTTAGTGGGAAGGCTGTAAAGAACAGAAGAAAATTGAGGAAGAAAAGCCAAGCTGGGAAGGGCAATGAAGAAGAGGAAAAGCATGTACCACACAAAAGCAAGAGTTCAGGCAGAGTGAGTGGTAATGTAAGAGCGAGAGATGTGCTTTTTTAAAGAGAATTGACTTTGTCAATGTGATTCAGCTCTGGAAGACCAATAAATGATGGAAGGAGAGGTAGAGGACCAAACAGGTGACAATGTTGCCATGTTATTTGTTTATCCCCCAGTAAATATCAAACCTTCTCTGCTTCTGTTACACACACCCAACCCCTATGCACTCATGGAATGCATCAGTACATCCATTGTCAGGACCAGCTAGCATTCTCACTGCAGTAAACCAGAGCTGTGTTCTCTGACAGATGCCATGTGCTGTGATTAACTGTCTTCTTCTAGAGAATGAGCTACCATACCGTTTGCAGCCTTAGATGTCGTGAGAAAATGAGCAGAAAGATTCTTGGGGATCTGGAATGAACTGGATTTGGTTTTAGGTTTACTGTAGAATTCCAGAAAGTTTCCTTTTTTTTTTTCTTATACCACATCTTTTTCCAAAACCCAATTGTTGTGGAGTGCAAAAAAAAAAAAAAAAAAAATATCAACACTTTAAAATCAGATAATAAAAAGTGATGGCAATTTCAAATCATGTTGTACACCTGAAACTCATATAATGCTTTGCCAATCATATGTTGTTTTTCAGTTGCTAAGTCATGTCCAACTCTTTGCAACCCCATGGACTGCAGCATGCCAGACTTCCTTGTCCTCCTATCAATTATACCCCAATTAAAAAAAGAGTAAATTAGGACAGTCAGGTGTATTATGAAGTCTGTATGATGGTTAAAAGCCAGTTGTGAATTTGCCTCTGATATTCTTGGTGGTCAAAGCAAAGAGGAAAACATGATCAGAATCAAAACTCTAAGTTCTTGTGAAAGAAACATTTATCAGGTGCAACAGAGAAACAGTCTTTCCAAGAATTGAGGCCAGTAAGAAATTCCCCCAAAGGAAGGGATATTTTAATGTAATGTGCAATCGCCTTATCAATACTTCTGCAATATGAAACTGAGTTTCACATAGCCACTTTTTTAAAAAACCTCTATCAACTGAAATCAAGGTCTATGTGTTGAGCACAATGCCTGAGCACAGCACAAAGAAAACTTGTTAACAAGGGTGAAGAGTTCTGAAAGTCAAATATCTACCCTGGAATGATCCTGGTGACCCAAGAAGTCACTCTGGAGAGGACTACATAGCTAGCACAGGTTTTGGAAAAAATTTATGCCGCATCCCATTGCATGGTAAGTTCAAGAGACTTGATGAGATTGCACCCTAGCATCCCTTTCAGATTCTCACCTTATGAAAAAGAAACCTCACTCCATCCCACTGTACTCATGTGAAAAGATCTTGGGAATAGCAAACGTGATTCATCCGAGAAACCCATTGTAAAAATTATATTACACAGGCCTATGTGAAACATGCAAAAGCTTTGGAAAATAAATGCCTAGCATAATTCACCATAAAACTTTTAGATAAATTATTATGACCCTGTTCTTCTGGTACAAGCATAAATGTGTTTCCGATAAATGCATTTTATTGTGTTTTGCTTCATAAGACCATCCGATTATAAATTCAGGATGGTTAAAAGAAAAATTTAAGATCCTCTCTTCCTTTGGCAGTCAGAACAAGGTTTTTTAAACCAAAACCATATGTTTAAATTTAGCTCCACATGTGCCAGCTAGTTATTGACTGATTGCTGACATGTGTTTGAGCTCTAGGGAGCTCAGATCTCTCTCTGCTTCTCCCCCCACAGCTCCTCAACACTACACATCCACGCACACGTGCATGCAGGCATGCACACACACGCACACCACACATTGGGAATTCTGATATTTAGCAGGTAATTGGGACCTAGTATTCAGAGTAAACACATGCCCTGATGGGAGAACAATATGGGATGCTATATGCACTGCCTTACTTTGGGAGACAGAAATGAATGACTCTTGCCAAAATCTGACTACCCCTTGAGCTTGTCTCATTCTTTAGAAAATTGTTTTCCTCTGAATGCTTCTCAGTTATGTCCATGACTTTTCAGAAACAATATATTTTTAAATCAGTTCTCCCCTAGGTAAGTGAAAACAACGTTCTGCTGGTGGGATCATCTCAGTAAATTGCAGTGGGAATACAGCTCTGAAAACAATCTGGTTTTATCCCTCTAGGTTGCCAAATCCTGGGTCTGGTGGCACTGGTGATAAGCCTTGCAGACCTCCAACCAGGGAGAGCAAATTGACTAAGGCCCCAGCTGGGACATTGTGAAGCCCAACAGCACATTTATGATTGGGGCTACCCTTGCCACGCTGCTCTGGGCCAACGGCTGAGTGGGCAGGGATGCTAAGGCGGGCTATTCCTGGGAGAATCAGGTACCCTCTGACAACTCCAGGACTCCTTGTCTTGCATCCTGGGATGCTTCTATTCAATCTTTTTTCTCTCCTCCACTTAGCATCAGATTTCAATCAGGTCTGAAAACTTTTTCTAGCTCCCTCCCTATTTTCTTTCACATAGGCAGTTCCCCTAAGAAAACCTCTGCCTGTTTAATCCTGTCTTGGCGTTTCCTTCTTGGAGGACCAGGACTAAAAACATACTGTTTAATTTTAAAGGTAGGTTATGTTCAGTTCAGTTCAGTCGCTCAGTCGTGTCCAACTCTTTGCGACCCCATGAATTGCAGCACGCCAGGCTTCCCTGTCCATCACCATCTCCCGGAGTTCACTCAGACTCATGTCCATCAAGTCGGTGATGCCATCCAGCCATCTCGTCCTCGGTTTTCCCCTTTTCGTCCTGCCCCCAATCCCTCCCACATCAGAGTCTTTCCAATGAGTCAACTCTTCGCATAAGGTGGCCAAAGTACTGGAGTTTCAGCTTTAGTATCATTCCTTCCAAAGAAATCCCAGGGCTGATCTCCTTCAGGATGGACTGGCTGGATCTCCTTGCAGTCCAAGGGACTCTCGAGAGTCTTTTCCAACACCACAGTTCAAAAGCATCAATTCTTCGGCACTCAGCTTTCTTCATCGTCCAACTCTCACATCCATACATGACCACAGGAAAAATCATAGCCTTGACTAGATGGACCTTTGTTGGCAAAGTAATGTCTCTGCTTTTGAATATGCTATCTAGGTTGGTCATAACTTTCCTTCCAAGGAGTTAGCGTCTTTTAATTTCATGGCTGCAGTCACAATCTGCAGTGATTTTGGAACCCAAAAACCTTAAGGAAATATTAATACATCTTCACAGAGTCAAGAACTGCAGCTCTAAATTAGTCTTCTGCTGCAAAAAGATGTATTACATTTGGAACATAATATTTCCATGCATAGATTTGGATCCTGAATTGAACCAGATTAAAATTCCTTGCGAATGATGTTCCAAAGTAAATCCCCAACTCATTCCCTTGTCCAAGAAGTCACAGGGTTTCCTCTAATCCTAAAGTCATCAATAATTCATCTATTCTTCTCAAGAAAGCTGAAAGTTTGTTTTTTAGAACTCCACTTAAATCATACTTGGTAATTTTTTTTCTTTTCCATTATGGTTTATTACAGGATATTGAATAGAGTTCCCTGTGCTATACAGTAAGACCTTGTTGTTTACCTATTTTATATATAGTATTTTGTATCTGCTAATTCCAAACTCCTACTTTATCCCTTCCCACCCTCTTCCCCCTTTGGTAAGCATAAGTTTGTTTCCTATGTTTGTGAGTCTGTTTCTGTTTTCTAAATAAGTGCATGTCTGTCATGTTTTAGGTGCCACTAGAAGTGACATCATGTGGTATTTGTCTTTCTCTTTCTGACTTACTTCACTTAGTACAATAATCTCAAAGTCTCAGTTAGTTCAGTACTGCAGTGATTTTGGAACCCCCAAAAATAAAGTCTGACACTGTTTCCACTGTTTCCCCATCTATTTCCCATGAAGTGATGGGACTGGATGCCATGATCTTCGTTTTCTGAATGTTGAGCTTTAAGCCAACTTTTTCACTCTTCTCTTTCACTTTCATCAAGAGGCTTTTTAATTCCTCTTCACTTTCTGCCATAAGGGTGGTGTCATCTGCATATCTGAGGTTATTGATATTTCTCCTGGCAATCTTGATTCCAGCTTGTGTATGTAGGTTAATATCCATGTTGCTATAAATGGCATTATTTCATTCTTTTTTATGGCTGAGCAATATTTCATTGTGTGTTTTTACCACATCTTCTTTTTCCATTCATCTGTCAGTGGACAACTTAGTTTACTTCCATATACTGGCTATTGTAAATAGTGTTACTATGAACACTGGTGTGCATGTATCTTTTCGAACCAGAGTTTTCTCCAGATATATACCCAGGATCTGGGTATATGGAATTGCTGGATCATATGGCAACTATATTCATACCTGTTAATTTTGTCAGTTAGAATGTGCCAATTAAAATGTGTATTCTAGTCTAAATCTCAACCTTTCACATGATTGACAATAATGGCACTATTCAGCTTTATATCATTGCTTACATAAGAGACCCACCTTGAAATCATATGGGCAGGTCAGTATCAGTTTAAGACCACTCAAGTAAATGCAGCTTTTTGGGCTTCTTTGAAGCAGGGTAAAACCCTATTCTCTCTCTGAATTTGGAACCAGCTAAAAAGTTAGACAGTAGAATCAGAGATAGGGAACAAAAGACTGCAGTTTAATATTTGGAGCATATTGCATCTAGACCATGTGTTGCCCATCCAATCAAGGTAGTGTAAATGGAAACTGTAGGACTCCCAGTTGGAGGCCTAATGGATGCTAGGTCTAATGCTATCCTATCAGCCTTCTATCCTTTAAACCAGAGCACACCAATGGACAGAATGCTACGTGCGGCCAATGGGAGATTCCAAAAAGAAGAGCAAGACTTATCCCAGAAAAGGTGAGTTCAAAAATAAAAGTATTAGCCTCTTCTCTACATTGTCCTCTCTTGGGGAACATTGAGAAGGAGACAGAAAGAAGCTTCCTAATTCTTCTGAAAATACAGCAGTTTCACTGTGTGGGCCATGGTGGAAAATCAGAGAGAGAAAGAGAAACAGTTTGTCCTACAAAATCCTAATCTTTGATCTATGGATGGGCAGGTCAGTGGCATTAACTCTGTGTGTGAAGAACAGATCATTACTGGCCACCTTACCTATAGGTCAGCCAGAATTGATGTTGCACAGAACACAATGCAAACTTTCCTCTCCTTCATTTCGTTACTATTCACATGTTTCAGAACAATTCATTCAAGATTCACATAAAGTTAGCTATGGGCTTTTCTAAATAGAGCTCTTACAACTTAAAAATAAATCCAAGGCTTTTAAAGCTCTGTAATTATCTTGTCTATTATCTCTTCTGCTGCTTCATCTTTCATTCCCTCCCCTGATCTTTTTTCTGTATGGGGGTTTGCCATTTTTGCATAGCTTTTAAAGCAAATCTGGGTATTTTCAGAGATGGGGGGTTAGGAGAATAGATATGTCACAATTTGTGTTACTTACTCATTTTTTTGGAAAATTAACTCCTCAAGCACCTGATGAGTAACAAGACCTGGCCATTTGGAATTTGAGGAAGAATTTTAATTTTATCATTTCATTGCTGTGATTGTTCTTAATGATGACAATTTCTACAGTTTCCTGCACCATGGCATTTATATCTTTATTTAAGTCACATTTTAAAATTGCATATTCTTAGAACTCTGTTCTCAATGATCTATGTAACTAACTTAGAGCTTAATGACCTCTGCAAAGTAAACTTACCCTTCTGACAGGGGAAACATATGCAGAAAGAATGCGATATATTTCAGAAAAAGTCATGTTTGACTGAAATACTACATAAATGGATATAAATTTATGTATAGTTTTCTGATTTAAAAAGCAAAATTTAGAAATTACAAAAAAATAAAAGAAGAAAAAGAATATAAAATAGAATAAAACCTATCCTTCTAATTATCATTTGATGCAACCATTAACATTTCGGTATCTTTCTTTATAGTATTTTACATCATACACATACATATATATATGTATATATACACACACACACACAATGGATCATACTAAGTAAAGTTTTATATCCAGTTTTTCCCATGTGTTAGCATTTTCCTATATCATTTTGTAGATACTAAAATATGTTTTTCACATGATGGAATATATGAGAATTTATCATAAGTATCTTGCCAGACCACTCTTAAATATATAATATTTGTTATTCCAAAGTTTTCATCACTGTAAATAATGCTGTCATAAATATTACTATACAATACAAAGTTTTTTTAAAAACTATATTACTGGTTCTCTTCATAGGAAATAAAACAAAAATATTGAATTAAGAGTTATTAACTTACTTTGAGGGAGAACCCATGGAGACCCTTCCTTTCTTGTTTCAGAAGAGCTAGGAAACCAAACCAATAGACATTCCCTCAGGCACTGTAGAATCAGGGCAAGAGGTGGCCATCTTGAAGGATATTTCATTCAGGTCACAGTGAGCCTGATATCTATGACTCCTCAGCTGAATTGATGTCTTTACACGAAAACATTTTGTCATTACAAATCTTAATTATGTAGCAATTTAGACAGCCCTTGGCTTGTAATATTTACCATGTTATAAAGCACTTTAAAACTCTGCATGTGCCCAAATTACTCCACACAATCAACAAAGGGCTTTATTTGTCCCAACTGGAACACCAGCTGAAGGGCCACTGCTGGGCCTTGGGCTTTCAGACTAGAGCATGCGGCTGTAAACCACTACAGTGAGACCAAGGCACACTGGAGAATTAAGGTCAACTGTGGAGAACTGAGCATTTAGGCCTGAGCATTTCACATGACAAAAATCATACAAGAGAAGTAGATGCTAATTGCTCAGATGTATTTATGGTAGATACTTCTACTGGTAAAAGATATAATTTGTTTCATATTTTACATAAAAAACAATTTACCCTTTTGACTATCATGATTCTTCTGACAATTTCAATATGTTTTCATTTTTCTTGTAAGTTGGGGGAATTATGGATGTATTTTCTACTATCTCACCCCTAATTTCAGCCAAAGGAGAGTTGGAAAACCAAATTTAAAAATATGTGAAGAGTGAGTAAAAAAAATAGCAAGGAAAAGAGTCCAGGACTGTTCACACCTGGCAAGTCCACTGTTGCCATCATAGTTCAAAATGGATATGTCTGCATGCCTTCAAGGGCACAAGAAGGTCAGGCCCTCTGATGTGCCATTTTTTGAAGATAATTAGATTGATTAATTCCTTCAACTTTACCTTTTGGGAGTTTATAGGCTTTGAGAGTTGGAGAAGGCAATGGCACTCCACTCCAGTACTCTTGCCTGGAAAATCCCATGGACGGAGGAGCCTGGTAGGCTGCAGTCCATGGGGTCGCTAAGAGTTGGGCATGACTGAGCGACTTCACTTTCACTTTTCACTTTCATGCATTGGAGAAGGAAATGGCAACCCACTCCAGTATTCTTGCCTGGAAAATCCCAGAGACAGAGGAGCCTAGTGGGCTGCTGTCTGTGGGGTTGCACAAAGTTGGACATGATTGAAGTGACTTAGCAGCAGCAGCAGCAGGCTTTGAGAGTACCTTTCAATTAGACACTTAAAAATACGCAGATAACAGAACCAATATAACTTTGGTGGCTCGGAGGTAAAGAATCTGCCTTCAATGCAGGAGACCCAGATTCAATCCCTGGGTTAGGAAGATTCCCTGGAAAAGAAAATGGTAACCCACTCCAGTATTGTTACCTGGAAAATCCCATGGACAGAGGAGCCTGGTGGGCTACAGTGCATGGAGTTGCAAAGAGTCTGACTGAGCAGCTAATACTTTCACTTTTTTCACTTTCCACTATAGGGTGATACTAAACTAGACACTATGGATTTAGAAGTAAGCAGGACAGATAAGGCCTGATAGTGCTAGAAAGAAAAGTGAATCTGTCTAAGGGGATTGAGAGTGATGGTCATGCTACCTTTGTTAGGGGAGGTCAGACGTGAAGGAAGAGGAAAGCCTTTAGGAGGCACAGTCTCCCAGGTGGAGGGAACTGCAAGGTCAAGGTTTCTGAGGCAGGAAGAAGCTTGGCATGTCTGAGCTATGGCAGAAAGACCATTGTGGTGGACAGAGTAGAGAGAGTAAGCAAGAGAATGCTGAAAAATGAGCTCCGGGAAACGGAGGAGGCCAAGCATTACCTCGGTAACCAGCCATTACCTTCTTCGGTTCAGAAGGTAAGGAACAGAAGTGTCGGTTTAATTTTCATTGTTCTATAGAAAGCCTCTGGAGGATTTTCTCTGAAGAGGAACATAAGCTGATATGCTGTTGGGAAGTGTAACTCGACTGTTCTGTGGAGGAGTCAGCAGAGAAGCAGGAAGACCGTTGGTGATGACACAGGGTAACGCGGCCCACAGGGATGCCGGCAGACATGCAGAGTAGTCAGGGTGATGACAGGTTCTGAAATAGCCAATAAAACTTGAAGAATGAATATGGGTTCTGAGGAAAAGAGAGTAACAGGATGAAGCATACTGTTTTATTCCAGCAGCTGAGATAATGCTGATGTGATTTCCTCACAGTGGGAGCCCCAAGGGAAAGATAGGTAAAGAATGGAAGAGAATTAAAAGGTTTTTTTGGAACTACAAAAATAGGCAGTAAAAATGAGTCTAGAATTCAGGGATGATGCCAGAGATAAAGGTATAAATTTGTGAGCCAGACTATAGATAATATTCAAGGCTATGGGACTGGATGAGATGACTTATGGAGAGTGTATGAGAAAAGAGAAGAGAAAACAGAGCTGATTTGAAAGACTGGCATATGCCAGCACTTAGAGTCAAGGAGAAGCACTCCTGGGATGTTGAGGCAAGTAGTACAGAGAAGTGACCAGGGAGGAGGATTTATAGAGTCCATGTAATTTATAGTTCAAGCCACGATTTTTTAAAAAGTGAAATTAAAGTTGTTAAAAATTCTGCCAAGACAATAGGCATAACCTGGGAGTGTCCTGGGCAAACAAGAACATATACAGGGGCCTTCTACACATCAGTAACCCCCATAAGACTGGTTTCATTGGAGCTGTAGTGATGGCACCCTGCCTGCTACGGGCTGAGGAGAGATAAAAGGTGAAGGAAAGAAAACAAGAAGCAGAAGCAACCCTTTTGGAAAAAAGTTGCTGTAAAGCTAGTAGAAAAACAGGTCATGGCTAGAGGGAATATGAAACCAAGGAAAGAACTGATTTCTTATGGAGCTATTACAGCTCTTTGGGGGCTTCCCAAGTGGCGCTAGTAGTAAAGAACCCACCTGCTAATGCAGGATACGCAAGAGATGTGGGTTCGATTCCTGGGTTGGAAGATCCCCTGGAGGTGAGCAGAGCAACCCACTCCAGTATTCTTGCCTAGAGAATCCCATGGACACAGGAGCCTGGAGGGCTATGGTCCATAGGATTGCGAAGAGTCAGACTCAACTGGAGCGACTTAGCACAGCACATAGCATATTTGTATGCTAATAGGAAGGATCTAGGAGAGAGGGGAAATTTGATAAGGCAAGGGGAAAGGAACAGCAGTGGAGACAGAGCACAAGAGTAGGGTTCTGTGCGTTAAGTGCACAAGTGGAGTGGCTGGCATTGGATGTTGATTTCATTCACCCATTGAAATGAGGAAAGGAGGCTTATGTGGATACAGGTGTATGTAGTTGCTAAATTGGGCTGTGAAAAAAGGAGTTAGCTTCTTAGCCAAAGCAAAAGAAATTTCGCTTTTTCTGAAATTCTCTTTTCCTCCCACAAGAAGTCACAGTTTACCCTTTGGGGGCAATTTTCTTCTTAGGCGTTAAGAAGAGATATGTGAGCTATTTCTCCTTTCAGGAAAAATGCTCCAGTATGGAGCCTTTAATAGTTTACCAGCAAATGTGAAAATTCTCCCAGGTCCAATTTAGATCTGGCAGAGAAGATGAATATTACTAGTCAGTCGGCAACTGCCTATAACAGATGTTTTTGTTGAATGTGAACATTAACAGTTCGATTCGGCCTTTTCAGAATTTGAATTAAGAAATAGAAGAAATAGCCAACAGTACATTGAGACCCAGGTGGAATAAAACCCTTTGACAAGAAACACAAAATGTAACATCTAGTGAAAACTTCAGCACCCAAGAACTGTGTGACCCTTGGAAAATCACCATGCTCTGATTGTTCGAGATGTAAGAGAGAGAAAATAGCAAATATGAAGCAGAAATCAGGGGGTTGTAGATATGCGTAGTTTCTGTCAAATAACCATTGGTAGGACTTTAGGGAACTGTAAGCTTTTTGTGGAAGAGCACAAAATAACCAAGCAAATACTATTACCAGTGATTTAATGTCTAGGAATAACTCAGTTCAATTGATTCAGCAGAGAAAACCAGAAGTAAGTGGCTTAGATTCAAAATTATATTCCTTCCAAAGGTGAACTCCCTTGAATCTGATCAAAGGCAGGGATAATAATAAAGACCATTCTCCTTCTCTTATGAATTAAACTTATATTTCCCTAGGCAACCAGGTACAGTGGCTGAAAGATAATTTGCTCATCTGGAAAATGGATCTGAGAAATCACTTCCATGTGTGCCTTGAGTCACTGCAGACATTGGCCCAAGGCAATAGAACTATAATGCAGATCACTTTAGGCACTCTCTGGTGTAACAATCAGGAGACGGCAATGGCATGCTACTCCAGTACCCTTGCTTGGAAAATCCCATGGATGGAGGAGCCTGGTGGGCTGCAGTCCATGGGGTCGCTAAGAGTCAGACACGACTAAGCGACTTCTTTCACTTTTCACTTTCACGCACTGGAGAAGGAAATGGCAACCCACTCCAGTGTTCTTGCTTGGAGAATCCCAGGGACGGGGGAGCCTGGTGGGCTGCCGTCTATGGGGCTGCATAGAATCAGACACGACTGAAGCGACTTAGCAGCAGCAGCAGTGTAACAATCATACTTGCTAAGGTGCTGCAGGCAGGAACCAGGCCTTCACCCATGAGATGTCACTACTCGGGCTGCTAACGTACCACCTACACATGCCACTGCCATAGTGAGAAACCACTAGATCAGTGCTCTGTAAATTCGATCATTACAAGGGATTGAATAGAGTCCTGGGACTTCCCTGGCAGTACAGTGGATAGGAGCCTGCCGGCCAATGCAGGGAACACGGGTTTGATCCCTGGTCCAGGAGGATTCTACATGCCTTGGAGCAACTGAGCCTGCACCCCACAACTACTGAAGCTGCACGTTCTAGGGTCTGTGAGCCACAACTACTGAGATGCAACTACTGAAGCCTGTGCCCTAGAACCTGTGCTCCACAACAAGAGAAGGCACTGCAACGGGAAGCCTTCGCACCACAACTAAAGAGTAGCCCCCACTCTCTGCAACTAGGGAAAGCTCACACACAGCAATGAAGATGTAGTGCAACCAAAAATTAAAAACAATAGTAATATAAATAAATTATAAAAGATAGAGTCCCTAAGCACAGGTTTCTAAAATGGCAGAAGTGTAGCAATTCGTGGATGCTACACTACAAGACAGTTTAAAGAACTGTCTAATGTTCTTAGTTATTGATCCTATAGACCAGTCTGTTTTTCAATGACAAAGTTCAACTTATGTGTACTTGTTATCCATTGCATCCTCACTCTTAGCAAGGTAAAACTAAAGAGTAGATTTTTCAAGCACTTATAGATAAAGTCAGCTTGTTATCTGATAATACCAACTACTGGGAAACATTTACTATGGGAGTGTATAACATCAATAGCATTTCTTTTAACTGAAACAACTTCAACTTTCCTTTTTAATGAACACTATATTACCTGAAAAAAATAGATTAAGGAATATAGCATCTCATGTCAAACTCTAATTTAGGGTTTCAGGCTCAAATGTTTATGAACTACTGCAATTGTAGTCATTTCCTAGGGATACTGACCCATCATTCAGAATTCACCTGTGAGTTGTAGAGATAATGGTTAGCAAGGTGTGAGCCATAACTGAGCAGGCAGATGTGGTTGTTTTATTTAGAGGCTCTGTGAACTCTTACTACTGGAGGCTGCTGCTGCCGCTGCTAAGTCGCTTCAGTCATGTCCGACTCTGTGCGACCCCATAGATGGCAGCCCACCAGGTTCCCCTGTCTCTGGGATTCTCCAGGCAAGAACACTGGAGTAGGTTGCCATTTCCTTCTCCAGTGCATGAAAGTGAAAAGTGAAAGTGAAGTCGCTCAGTCATGTCCAATTCTGTGCGATCCCATGGACTGCAGCCCACCAGGATCCTCCGTCCATGGGATTTTCCAGGCAAGAGTACTGGAGTGAGGTGCCATTGCTACCTTCCTTTTATTACAGATGTTGAAATACACTTACATTCCACATTAAATGTTATATATATGTATATATAAAGAGCTGAGTGGAGTTGTCCTCAACTAGTTGACTTAATGCCACAATTAAGCAACGTTTAATTAAACACGTGAATTTCTGTGCTGGTAACTCCATTGCATACTGGGGAGCCAATACAATGTTTTTTTATGTTTCAAACATTTTTTGTAGAGGTTTAACAGACCACCTGACCTGCCTCTTGAGAAACCTGTATGCAGGTCAGGAAGCAACAGTTAAAACTGGGCATGGAACAACAGACTGGTTCCAAATAGGAAAAGGAGTACGTCAAGGCTGTATATTGTCACTCTGCTTATATGCAGAGTACATCATGAGAAATGCTGGGCTGGAGGAAGCACACGCTGGAATCAAGATTGCTGGGAGAAATATCAATAACCTCAGATATGCAGATGACACCACCCTTATGGCAGAAAGTGAAGAACTAAAGAGCCTCTTGAAAGTGAAAGAGGAGAGTGAAAAAGCTGGCTTAAAGCTCAACATTCAGAAAACTAAGATCGTGGCATCCGGTCCCATCACTTCATGGCAAATAGATGGGGAAACAGTGGAAATAGTGGCTGACTTTATTTTTCTGGGCTCCAAAATCACTGCAGATGGTGATTGCAGCCATGAAATTAAAAGATGCTTAGTCCTTGGAAGGAAAGTTATGACCAACCTAAACAACATATTAAAAAGCAGAGACATTATTTTGTCAACAAAGGTCCGTCTAGTCAAGGCTATGGTTTTTCCTGTGGTCATGTATGGATGTGAGAGTTGGACTGTGAAGAAAGCTGAGTGCTGAAGAATTGATGCTTTTGAACTGTGGTGTTGGAGAAGGCTCTTGAGAGTCCCTTGGACTGTAAGGAGATACAACCATTCTATCCTAAAGGAGATCAGTCCTGGTGTTCATTGGATGGACTACTGTTGAAGCTGAAACTCCAATACTTAGGCCACTTGATGCCAAGACCTGATTCATTGGAAAGAATCTGATGCTGGGAAAGATTGAGGGCAGGAGGATAAGGGGATGACAGAGGACGAGATGGTTGGATGGCATCACTGACTTGATAGACATGAGTTTGGGTCAACTCCGGGAGTTGGTGATGGACAGGGAGGCCTGGTGTGCTGTGATTCATGGGGTTTCAAAGAGTCGGACACGACTGAGCGACTGAACTGAACTGAACTAAACATTTGCTAATTTTAATATTGCAATTTTCTTTTCTTATTGTGAAGTCAATGATTTTCCCTGGTCAAACTCATGGGCTCTGGGTGTGGCACCTTAGTGCTTACTAGATAAAATGGATGTAGACAAAACTTTGGGCCTGAAGGATGTTTGAAGCTTTAGCTATGTCAAATTTCGGAAAAACTGCACTGGGATGTAAATTCTTCATATGGTGTTTCGCTTCCTAGTTATCAAAGGCAATGAAATATTTCTTCATAATTTCTCCATCCAGACTGTTTCTTTTTCTTCCTCTGCCACCTTTTTTAGGTCTCTGTCACATCAGACACAAACTACTGGATTGGCCAAAAAGTTCATTTGAGTTTTTTCAGAAGATGGTATAGAAAAACCTGAATGAACTTTTTGGCCAACTCAATATGACAAAAGACTTTTATTTTGTCTCCCTGCCTGAAAATTTCCCCTTCTTCAACCTCCTTCAACAAAAGTCAACAGATTAGGCTTGCTAAAATGCTGGTCAACCAACCAAGTATAATTCAGTTTCACAATTAAGTAATTAATTAACCTGAATGACTTGGATCTTTTGTATTAATATTCTATGTATTCTTGCTGTTTAAACATAAATGTTTGGCTTTATCCTTTAGTTTTCCAATAAAGATTTTCTACTTGGATTTCTTTGAATATGCTAACATCACATTTTCACCCTTGTCTGTTATTTCTGTCATTCAAGAAATATCATTAGCACTCACAGAGTTCCAGACATGGTAATAGTCATTGAGAGTTCAACAATGAGTAAGAACAATCCTTGCCCTCAGGTTACTGCAATTTAGTGGAAGATAAATAATAAAATACATGTACCTAAAATGCTACAGGTGCTTTGATAGAAGTGAGTATAGACTACAGTGAAAAGCATAAAAGTAGAGTGGTCAAATCTGCTTGAGGATGGGGTAGGGGAGGCTGGTTCAGCAAAAGCTTATTTTCAGAAAATGTTTAACCATTTACCTGGTATGCACTTGGACAAGGGCATTGCAGCCATAAATAATATGAGCAAAGGCATCAGGGCAAGAGATGGATTTTGAAAATATTGAATTGACAAATTTGTATTCATGAAAGCAAGACAACAAAATTATAATAAATTATATTATTGGTGTAAATAAACTATTTAAATTAAAATAACTTTTATTATGCCTACTCTTCAACTTTTCAATTTTTAACCTATCTTAATGTTCTAAAAAAAATTTAAAAATACATAAAAATTCATTTCTAGGGGTACACATTTTTACTTTTGTCTCAGACTCTAAAATGGCTTAGCGTGGCACTGCCAGATTCTGTTTTTATTTAAAATTTTAATATTTTGTTCATCATGGATTTCTTATAATAATTTTTACTTTAAAATGTTATTAAAACATTATTGTTTTGGTTACTGAGTTTTCTGGCAGCTCCTTAAATTTTGCACACAAGTGCTTCACTCACCTCACCCTAATCTTGTTAAATCCATCAGATCTACATATAAAGATCATTCTCTCACAGTGCTGAGAATGGACTGCTGAAGATTTTGGTAGGTAAGACCAGAGAAATAGGGGCAAAGTCAAAAGTCTGCTGTAATAGCTTAGGCAGAAAATAATGGAACCTTGAACCAAGGGAACAAAGAGGATAGAGTGGAGGCAGGGCTGAAAGAAGTATTAGGAATTAATGGGGGAGAGTTTGACAAAAATTGGATTTATGAGAAATTTCTCTTCTGGAATTTGTTCTCCAAATTGTGACTGTCAAAGCCCAGTGGAGTCTCCCTTCTTCAGGAATCCTTTTAAAGCCATTTCACACAATGGCCAATTCTTAGATTATAATCTCTTGCTGCTGAAGACCATATTTTTTTCTTCCACAGTGTTTTAAGCACAGTAGATGCTCAATAAATACCTTTTGAAAGAACTAGAATCATCAGTGATTTTTAATACTGCTGCAAGGCGGTGCCAATAATTATTAAGCCAACAAAAGAAGAGTTCAAATCTTCTTCCCTGGATATATTTTTAAGGTTAAGATGCTCATTTATCTGTCCAAGATGGCATAAATGACTTCATAGGGCCCTTTCCAATTACATGATTAACAGCCCTTTTTGAGAAGGGTTTTATATATGTTACTCTAATAGCAAGAGAACTTCTCCTGGGGCCTTTTTCCCTTTTATGTGATTACACTGGTATTTTAGAGAAAATGAAATTACTGCATCCCAGCTGGGAAGTTCTTTTGAATTTATAAAATGCAGAGGTTTCAACAGGACTGTAAAGTTGAGGCAGGTCTCATATCCAATCATCAATAGATCATTTTGGTTTCTTATAATCTTCCTCACAAAAGTTCTACTGTGGTTACCCATGTCCAAAATTTGACATTAATGTATTGCCCTTGACAACTGAACCAGAGAGTTTCTCTGTAAATTATTCCAGTTACAGTAAAAAGATAATTATAGTTGTAGAAAAATTTGAAAATATATCTGAGTATGGCTTTGTCAGATTTCCATTTCTGGTGATGTCTTAATTCATTTTATCAGAAATTACTATTGTTGTTATTATTATCACTGTTACTATTATTTGGGACAAGGGGCTTTTAGTAAAGCTTTTAAAAAAGTAACTAGATTAATCCTGCATGGACTCTTTGTCCTCTGCCTCTCTCCTTCTGAATGAAGGGTAAAATGCTGAAGAAGCCACCTGCCACAGCGGGGGAGCTGTCACAACCGCCCTGTATTAACTGTATCTCAGTTCAGTTCAGTTCAGTCGCTCAGTCATATCTGACTCTTTGTGACCCCAGGGACTGCAGCATGCCAGGCCTCCCTATCCATCACCAACCCCCAGAGTTTACTCAGACTCATGTCCATTGCGTCTGGATGCCATCCAACAATCTCATCCTCTGCCGTCCCCTTCTCCTCCCACCCTCAATCTTTCCCAGCATCAAGGTCTATTCAAATGAGTCGGTTCTTTGTATCAGGTGGCCAAAGTATTGGAGCTTCAGCTTCAGCATCAGTCCTTCCAATGAATATTCAGGACTGATTTCCTTTAGGATGGACTGATTGGATATCCTTTCTTTCCAAGTGACTCTCTAGAGTCTTCTCCAACACCACAGTTCAAAAGCATCAATTCTTTGGCACTCAGCTTTCTTTATAGTCCAACTCTCACATCCATACACAATTATTGGAAAAACGATAGCTTGGACTAGATGGACTTTTGCTGACAAAATGTCTCTGCTTTTTAATATGCTATCTAGGTTGCTCATAACTTTTCTTCCAAGAAGCAAGCGTCTATTAATTTCATGGCTGCAGTCAGCATCTGCAGTGATTTTGGAGCCGTCCAAAATAAAGCCTGTCACTGTTTCCATTGTTTCCCCATCTATTTCTCATGAAATGATGGGACCAGATGCCATGATCTTAGTTTTCTGAATGGTGAGTTTTAAGCCAACTTTTTCACTCTCTTCTTTCACTTTCATCAAGAGGCTTTTTAGTTCCTCTTCACTTTCTGTCGTAAGGGTGGTGTCATCTGCATATCTGAGGTTATTGATATTTCTCCCGGCAATCTTGATTCCAGGTTATGCTTCCTCCAGCCCAGTGTTTCTCATGATGTAATCTGCATATAAGTTAAATAAGTGAAGTGACAATATACAGCCTTGACGTACTCCTTTTCCTATTTGGAACCAGTCTGTTGTTCCATGTCCAGTTCTAACTGTTGCTTCCTGACCTGCATTCAGATTTCTCAAGAGGCAGAGCAGGTGGTCTGATATTCCTATTTCTTTAAGAATTTTCCACAGTTTGTTGTGATCCACACAGTCAAAGTCTTTGGCATGGTCAATAAAATTGAAGTAGATATTTTTCTGGAACTCTCTTAGTTTTTTGATGATCCAATAGGTGTTGGCAATTGATCTCTGGTTTATCTGCCTTTTCTAAATCCAGCTTGAACATCTGGAAGTTCATGGTTCATATACTGTTGAAGTCTGGCTTGGAAAATTTTGAGCATTACTTTGCTAGCGTGTGAGATGAATGCAATTGTGTGGTAGCTTGAACATTCTTTGGCACTGCCTTTCTTTGGGATTGGAATGAAAACTGACCTTTTCCAGTCCAAGGCATCTCATTTTACGGGGAAAGCAAAATAATTAATGTGTTTAATACTGCCTGTTTTTCAATTTTCTGACAGAGTTGAATATAGTTTTCAACTGATAACAGCATTTGGTATCTAAAAATGGCGTGCTTTAAGCAAACCTAAAATGTAAAATTGAATTAGTGGGAGAAAATGGGACTTCGGGCAATATGAACTTAGATTCTTTAAGCTGAAAAGATGGTGTTCTTTGTTATGAGATAGCAGAAAATTTGATGTAATCTTGCCTACTTAAGTTGAAATGTAGGCCTGGGCTAGCTAAGGCTGTGCAATTTGAAGAAACGGTAGCAAATATTTTATATATTGGCCAGTGCTACCTCTATCACTTTCAGAAAAATCTTATTAAAGAGATGACATCATACTAGAGCTACTCAGACTGCAAACAGAAAGAGAAGGAAACACTTTTCCCAAGTGTTTGAGAGTGGAGACCTGCTTCATCTTTTTCCCTGCCTGTGCTCTACACATCATGGAAGGGAATCTTAGAGCCAATGGCTTCTGTCCTTCAAAACTGAAGCAATTATCAGTAGTAATGGACAAGCAGGAGTCTAAATTCTGGTGCTTATTGAAGAGAAGCACCAGATGGTGCTGGTGCTGATGGACTTGAGGATGTAGCCTTCCTTCCAGAGCCTGCTGATGCTAATTTATCAGTGCATTCATTCTCAGTCGTGTCTGACTCTATAACCCCATGGACTGTAGTCTGACAAGCTTTTCTGCCCATGGGATCTCCCAGGCAAGAAAACTAGAGTGGGTTGCCATTTCCTCCTTCAGGGGATCTTCCCAACCCAGGATCAAACAAGTGTCTCCTGCATTGGCAGGTGGACTCTTTACCACTGTGCCACCTGGGAATCCCTAATGTTACCAAGGAGGCAGCTACAGCATCTACGACAAGGCAGATGGGCAGGGCAGAAGGACTGTCATTACAGCAGGAGGTCCTCAGGCTTAAAATCTACATCTGAATAAGACCCTTGGCTATTATTTCCTGAACTTGGACTTTACCAGAAGCAAACAGGGCAAAACTAGACTGAGTTTACAGGTAACTATATTTCCAAAATACTTCCCTGCCTTCAAGACTGGCCTGAAATAGCTTCCGGCTAATAAATCGCTAACATAGTCCCTGGTCTTTTAGACTACAACCATAGGAGGTTGGCTTTGAGGGCTTTGTAACAGTAGAAAGGGCATCTTTATCAAGTCACATCAAAGGGAAAAACTAGAGGATGAGAGGAACAGCGATCCTAGAAGTTCCTCCAAGAGAGAATAACCAGGTTCTGCTAGATCAGCCACACAAAGAACTCATCCCATGCTAAGACAGAGGATCCGTGCTACTCATGGCAGGTAGAACTGCTTAGTTGCTATGGATAACTGATGGTTCAATATTTCCCATCCTCTCCTTTTTGAATGGAACCTTATGGTAGTTATCCTGTTCCTTCTTCACTATTGTATATTAAGGATATACTATGTCATTTGATTTATAGAACAGTAGACCTACAATCAAAGAAGGCAATGTCACCCCACTCCAGTACTCTTGCCTGGAAAATCCCATGGATGGAGGAGCCTGATGGGCTACAGTCCATGGGGTCACTAAGAGTCAGACACAACTGAGAGGCTTCACTTTCTCTTTTCACTTTCATGCATTGGAGAAGGAAATGGCAACCCACTCCAGTGTTCTTGCCTTGAGAATCCCAGGTACGGGGGAGCCTAGTGGGCTGCTGTCTATGGGGTCGCACAGAGTCGGACACGACTGAAGCGACTTAGCAGCAGCAGCAGCAGACCTACAATAAGGTCTTCCCTGGTGGTTCAGTGGTAAAGATCCACTTGCCAATGCAGGAGAGGCAGCTTTGATCCCTGGGTCGGGAAGATCCCCTGGAGAAGGAAATGGCAACTCACTCCAGTATTCTTGCCTGGGCAGTCCCAAGAACAGAGGAGTCTGGTGGGCTGTGGTCTATGGAGTGCAAAGAGTCGGACACAACAGTGACTAAACAACAGCAGATCTATGACAAACCAAACACACCAACAACTTCCCACCTGTATCTGATGGAAAGTCTGCATATCACCCAAAGAGCCTGCATTTTGAACTAGATGCAAGAAATACAATAGACTGAGGTTTTTTCTCTCAGGATGTTCTTTTTCTGGGAAGAAACGGGTGTTTTCAATAAATGTTTTAACCACTGGCTGGAGTAGGGTTGCACATATTTATATACCTATATATGTTTATTATAAATTTTATTAAAACTTTATTGATGGGGGGTGGTCCTAAGATGGCAGAAGAATAGGATGGGGAGACCACTTTCTCCCCTACAAATCATCAAAAGAACATTTAAACGCTGAGTAAATTCCACATAACAACTTCTGAATGCCGGCAGAGGACATCAGGCACCCAGAAAAGCAGCCCATTGTCTTTGAAAAGAGGTAGGAAAAAATATAAAAGACAAAAAAAGAGACAAAAGAGGTAGGGACGGAGCTCTGTCCCGGGAAGGGAGTCTTAAGAAGAGAGAAGTTTCCAAACACTGCCGAGTGTGTGGTGAGCCTTGGAAGCGCAGAGGGCAATGCGGCAGGGACGGAAAATAAATACATAATTAAACCCACAGATGACAAGCCCAAGGGCAACTCCCCCAGCGGAGAAGCAGCGCAGACACCTGCATCCACCACTAGCAAGTGAGGACTGGGCAGGGAGGCGCTGGCTGCATTGCTTAGAGTAAGGATCTGGCCGAATGCCCCAAGTGTAATCAGAGCGAACTAACTTGGGCTAGCAAGCCAGACTGTGGCGTAGCTACCACGCGAGAAGCTCTAACACAAGACACCGCCAGGACCGTGCACAGAACAAAGGATGGACAGAATGACACAGCTGTAGACCATCCCCCTCTGGTGACAGGCAGCCAGAGCCGGAAGGGCCGGAGGGGGGCAATCGCAGCCCCAGAGAGACATTATCTACCAAACTGTAAGCAAGCTTCTTTGCTAACTTAGACTTCTTGGGGTTCTGGACAGTCACCATCTGCCTAAGAAAGGGCGCCAATTGTACACCCAGAAAACCGAGCAGCAGGGATGGGAGCGGTGATAAGTCTCAGCGACCTTGTTCGCCAAACACCTGAGCTACTTGGACCTGGGAAGGGCACAAAACACAGGCCCTCAGAGGTCTGCGCCTCTGAGGACTACCTGAGTGCCTGAACCTGAGCGGCTTAGTCCTAGGAGGTGCGTGCAGCCCAGAGCCAGTCTCAGATGGTTCCCAGCGGAGCAACCTAGAGCCTGAGCTGTGTGCGCCGCGAACAGGTGCAGGCCCAGTGTGGCTGAGACACTGCAAGTACACGCCAGTGTTATTTGTTTGCAGCGTCCCTTCCTCCCCACAGTGTGACTGAACACGTGAGCCTAAAAAAAGTGTCCACCACCACCCCTCTTTGTGTCAGGGTGGAAATCAGACACTGAAGAGACCAGGAAGCAGAAGAAGCTAAAACAGAGGGAACCACCTTGGAAGTGACAGGTGCAATAGATTAAAACCCTGTTGTTACTACTGACTACATAGGAAGGGGCCTATAGATCTTGAGAAATATAAGCCGAACCAAGGAACTATCTGAAAATGAACTGACCCCACACTGCCCACAACACCACCAGAGAAAGTCCTAGATATATCTGTACTATTTTTACAATCATTCTTTTTCTTTTTTTTAACTTTTAAAGTTTTAAGTCCTCTATTACTCCTTTAATTTTCATCTTTATAACTATTACTTTTCAAAAAAAGACCCTATTTTTAAAGCAAACTTAATATATGTACATATATATTAAATAATTTTTGTGATTTTTTTCCTTCTTCTTTTCTTTAATATTGTATTTGAAAATCCAACCTCTACTCTAGATTTTTATCTTTGCTTTTTGGTATTTGTTATCAATTTTGTACCTTTAAAAACCCAATCTTCAGTACCCATTTTTACTTGCGAACGAGATTACTGGCTTGACTGCTCTCTCCTGCTTTGGACTCTCCTTTTTCTCCACCAGGTCACCTCTGTCTCCTCCCTCCCCCTTCTCTTCTCTACCCAACGCTGTGAATCTCTGTGTGTTCCAGGCGCTGGAGAACACTTAGGGAACTGATTACTGGCTGGATCTGTCTCTCTCCTTTTCATTTCCCCCTTTTATCCTCCTGGTCACCTCTGTCTCCTTCCTCCCTCTTCTCTTCTAACTCCATGAACATCTCTGAGCAGTCCAGACAGTGGGGTGCACATAAGGAAGTGATTACTGGCTGGCTTGCTCTCTCCTTTTTCAATTCCACCTCATCTCATTTGGGTCACCTCTAACTCCTTTCTCCCTCTTCTCTTCTCCATGTAACTCTGAACCTCTCTGGGTGTCCCTCACTGCGGAGAAACTTTTCATCTTTAACCTAGATGTTTTATCAATGGTGCTGTATAGAAGGAGAAGTCTTGAGACTACTGTAAAAATAAGACTGAAAACCAGAAGCAGGAGGCTTAAGTCCAAATCCTGAAAACATCAGAGAACTCCTGACTCCAGGGAACATTAATTGATAGGAGCTCATCAAACGCCTCCATACCTACACTGAAACCAAGCACCACTCAAGGGCCAACAAATTCCAGAGCAAGACATACCACGCAAATTCTCCAGGAACACAGGAACACAGCCCTGAGCTTCAATATACAGGCTGCCCAAAGTTACCCCCAAACCACTAACATCTCATAACTCATTACTGGACACTTCATTGCACTCCAGAGAGAAGAAATCCAGCTCCACCCACCAGAACACCAACACAAGCTTCCCTAACCAAGAAACCTTGAAAAGCCACCCACAGTGAGGAAACTCCACAATAAAGAGAACTCCACAAACTGCCAGAATACAGAAAGGCCACCCCAAACACAGCAATATAAACAAGAAGAAGGACAGAGGAATACCCAACAGGTAAAGGAACAGGATAAATGCCCACCAAATCAAACAAAAGAGGAAGAAATAGGGAATCTACCTGATAAAAAATTCTGAATAATGATAGTGAAAATGATCCAAAATCTTGAAATAAAAATGGAATCACAGATAAATAGCCTGGAGACAAGGATTGAGAAGATGCAAGAAAGGTTTAACAAGGACCTAGAAGAAATAAAAAAGAGTCAATATATAATTAATAATGCAATAAATGAGATCAAAAACACTCTAGAGGCAACAAATAGTAGAATAATGGAGGCAGAAGATAGGATTAGTGAAGTAGAAGATAGAATGGTAGAAACAAATGAATCAGAGAGGAAAAAAGAAAAACAAATTAAAAGAAATAAGGACAATCTCAGAGACCTCCAGGACAATATTAAACACTCCAACATTCGAATCATAGGAGTCCCAGAAGAAGAAGACAAAAAGAAAGACCATGAGAAAATAGTTGAGGAGATAATAGTTGAAGATTTCCCTAAAATGGGGAAGGAAATAATCACCCAAGTCCCAGAAACTCAGAGAGTCCCAAACAGGATAAACCCAAGGTGAAACACCCCAAGACACATATTAATCAAGTTAACAAAGATAAAACACAAAGAACAAATATTAAAAGCAGCAAGGGAAAAACAACAAATAACACACAAGGGGATTCCCATAAGAATAACAGCTGATCTTTTAATAGAAACTCTTCAGGCCAGGAGGGAATGGCAAGACATACTTAAAGTAATGAAAGAAAATAACTACAGCCCAGATTACTGTACCCAGCAAGGATCTCATTCAAATATGAAGGAGACATCAAAAGCTTTACACACAAGCAAAAGCTGAGAGAATTCAGCACCACCAAACTAGCTCTCCAACAAATGCTCTCTAGACAGGAAACACAAAAAGGATGTATAAACCCAAACTCAAAACAATAAAGTAAATGGCAACGGGAGCATACTTATCAATAATTATCTTAAATGTAAATGAGTTGAATGTCCCAACAAAGAACAAAGACTGGCTGAATGGATACAAAAACAAGATCCCTATATATGTTGTCTACAAGAGACCCACCTCGAAACAAGGGACACATAGAGATTTCAGTCTCTATGTGTGAAGGGCTGGAGAAAGATATTCCATACAAATAGAGACCAAAAGAAAGCAGGAGTAGCAATACTCATATCAGATAAAATAGACTTTAAAACAAAGGCTGTGAAAAGAGACAAAGAAGGCCACTACATAATGATCAAAGGATCAATCCAAGAAAAAGATATAATAATTATAAACATATATGCACCCAACATAGGAGCACCACAATATGTAAGACAAATGCTAACAAATATGAAAGGGGAAATTAACAATAACATAATAATAGCGGGAGACTTTAATACCCCACTCACACCTATGGATAGACCAACTAAACAGAAAATTAACAAAGAAACATAAACTTTAAATGATACAATAGACCAGTTAGACCTAATTGATGTCTATAGGACATTTCACCCCCAAACAATGAATTTCACCTTTTTCACAAGTGCACACAGAACCTTCTCCAGGATAGATCACATCCTGGGCCATAAATCTAGCCTTGGTAAACTCAGAAAAATTGAAATAATTACAAGCATCTTTTCTGACCATAATGCATGAAGATTAGATCTCAATTACAGGAGAAAAACTGTTAAAAATTCCAACATATGGAGGCTGAACAACGCGCTGCTGAATAACCAACAAATCACAGAAGAAATCAAAATATGCATAGAAACAAATGAAAATGAAAACATAACAACCCAAAACCTGTGGGACACTGTAAAAGCAGTGCTAAGGGGAAAGTTCATAGCAATACAGGCATACCTCAAGAAACAAGAAAAAAGTCAAATAAATAACCTAACTCTACACCTAAAGCAACTAGAAAAGGAAGAAATGGAGAACACCAGGGTTAGTAGAAGGAAAGAAATCATAAAAATTAGGGCGGAAATAAATGCAAAAGAAACAAAAGAGACTATAGCAAAAATCAACAAAGCCAAAGCGGTTCTTTGAAAGAAAATAAATAAAATTCACAAACCATTAGCCAGAGTCATCAAGAAACAAAGGGAGAATAATCAAATCAACAAAATTAGAAATAAAAATGGAGAGATCACAACAGATGATGCAGAAATACAACAGATCATAAGAGACTATTATTAGCAACTATTTGCCAATAAAATGGACAACTTGGAAGAAAAGGACAAATTCTTAGAAAAGTACAACTTTTGAAAACTGAACCAGGAAGAAATAGAAAATCTTAACAGANCTGTGGTCATGTATGGATGTGAGAGTTGGACTGTGAAGAAGGCTGAGCGCAGAAGAATTGATGCTTTTGAACTGTGGTGTTGGAGAAGACTCTTGAGAGTCCCTTGGACTGCAAAGAGATCCAAGCAGTCCATTCTGAAGGAGATCAACCCTGGGATTTCTTTGAAAGGAATGATGCTAAAACTGAATCTCCGGTACTTTGGCCACCTTATGCGAAGAGTTGACTCATTGGAAAAGACCCTGATGCTGGGAGGGATTGGGGGCAGTAGGGAAGGGCACGACCGAGGATGAGATGGCTGGATGGCATCACGGACTGAATGGACGTGAGTTTGAGTGAACTCTGGGGGTTGGTGATGGACAGGGAGGCCTTGCGTACTGTGATTCATGGGGTCGCAAAGAGTCGGACACGACTGAGTGACTGAACTGAACTGAGCATAAATGTTCCACTTTACTTGCTTAGTTGTCCTAAAATTTACTCATATTTACTTTTCATTAAATAATAAATAGATAATCCTATACTTATTATTTCTATAATTTGTACAAAATTTAATGTGAATATTCTTAACTGTGTATGTGTGGTCATTTTTATATGAGGAATGAATGAACTACATTAAGCAAACTAAATCTGAAAGGAAATATTAATATTAGGAAGGAGCATGTTTGACACATTTGGTGTGATATATATTCAAAGATGTAAAATTTCAGTTTATGTATTCTTGAAGATTATATTTAATTATTTATTATTTTCTCACTATGTGGTAGTTTTTAATAAAACTCTTTACATGAAAAGATTTGTAATTTTTTAAAAGTTTTACAAAAGATTTTTTTCCCTCAAATAAACTCCCTTAATGGAACAAGGATATTTCTAATATTTTTTTTACTAAATTCAGTGATTCACTGAATTTAGTAAAATATTAGAAATTAAGTTAAAGTATTTTAAAAAGATACACTAACTTATACTGTTTACAATTTGAAAAAAAAGCAAATATATTACCTATTTTCTTTGAACTTTAATTATAATTCTATCTGTCTTATTGCTAGGTAGTAGTTTCTTTCCAGAAGGTATCAGTCAAACTGAGGCCAGGTAAATATTTCAACCACCTCAGTTCTAATTAAAAAAAAAAAAATCCTGACATTTAAAAATAGAAATATTGAATCTTAATAATAGTGAGGTATTAAAATGTCATATCAGAATGCTTCAATCAGAAAGCTTCCCCAGATTAACTGTGACTATTTTTCTTTAATTTAATATAGTTATCTATGGAGAAAATATCATTTAAATTTTTTACAGTCTAGTTTACTTAAACTTAATTTAAGAGATATGTATATTCTTGAAAAATATTAAAACTAAAATATTGTTTCCTTATCATTATATTTGTTCAATGTGTGGTTTTTTTTTTTTTTCCCTATAGGATACTGAATATTTTGAACTTCAAAATGTACTAATGAAAAAAGTCACTACTTTCAGGGGTATAATATCTCTATCAAGTAGCTGCTTTTAATGGGATCTACAAATATATTTGTTATACATTTTGTACAAAATATATAATACATTTGAAAATCCAGATGTTAATAGAATAGTAAAGAAAATATACTGTAATTAAAGTATTCTCTGACTCATTCTAATTTCAAATTTTAATTATAGTTTCCAAGTACTGGTAGTATTTTTACGAAGTTAATGTCAGCTAAACCCAGTGTGATTAGAGTAATATTTTCCTGATATTTAGTTAGCATAGATTTCTCTTTTGTTCTTTTTATATTTCAATAATAAAAAAGTTTAAAGTGTATACTGATATTGCTTGTAAAATAAGATGACTAATAAGCTCCTCATTAACAAAGAAAATATACTTGAGAGAAAATAAATTAGTAAAACTTTTAAAACATTTAATCAAATAAAGAATTCCAAATTTAAAGTACAAAAATATTATAAGCTTTTCATATGGTTTTAAAAATAAATTTTCTTAGGCATAAAGTTAGAGGTCATTTAACTTTGTCAAGGTCTAGAATTTTATTCTTGAATATAGTTGAAACTAACTCATAACTTTTGTGTCCATCAAATTTTCACAAAAGACATGACTTAAAATCACCTGTCATAATAATGGGTATTTGTTAAAATGAATTTGGATAGCTTCTTTAATTTTAGATTTATTCTTTGTCTCCAACTTCCAATGTTTCCACATCACTCCTTCACCCCTTTCTATTTTTGAGAGCACATGGTTTTGTCATGGTCAAATATGAGAGTATTATTAACCTTCCCAAGAAGATTTCTGTGTCTGAAAAGTTCGAACATTTTTAAAGAAAATCATCAGATTTCAAAATCTCTTTATTAATAGAAATTCTGAAATAGAACTTAGGGGTTATAATATGCATTACTGTTATTTGCTGAATATTTTCTGTTTGTCCTTTCTGATCCTCTCTTTGCCCTTCATTTTTCCTGTGACCCAGGCCACTGACCTTTCTGCAAGACATCACTGAGCTTTCTGCACTTGGACTCTCATTCAGTTCAGCTCAGTCACTCAGTTGTGTCCAACTCTTTGCAACCCCATGAATCATAGCACACCAGATCTCCCTGTCCATTACCACTCCTGGAGTTCACTCAAACTCATGTGCATCAAGTCGGTGATGCCATCCAGCCATGTCATCCTCTGTCGTTCCCTTCTCCTCCTGCCCCCAATCCCTCCGAGGATCGAGGTCTAAAACCAATACAATATTGTAAAGTAAAAAATAATAATAATTTTAAAAAAGAAGATAGTCAGTTGAAACAACCAGTAGATTAGAGAATTAAATAGTAAAGCCAGAATACCAGGACCCTTTCCTACTTGTTGCCATGGATTTCTATGCCACTCTACCTGAAGTGACATCTAGTGTCAGATGGCACTTCCCATATGGCTACCCTCTCTAGCTCATATGACTACCCTTTCACCTCCTTCAGGGCTTACATGTTGGCTCAGCTGGCAAAGAATCCACCTTCAATGCAGGAGACCTGGGTTTGACCCCTGGGTTGGGAAGATCCCCTGGAGAAAAGAAAGGCTACCCACTCCAGTATCCTGGCCTGGAGAATCCCATGGCTGGATAGTCCACAGGGTCGCAAAGAGTGGACACGACTGAGTAATTTTCACTTTCACTTTCTTTTCACCCCCCTCTGCTCCCTGTTGCTGCTAATATCAATACTTTGCTATATGTTGTTGATAACCTCATCTGCATCTTTGAAAGAATTTCAATTATCTGACTTTCATCAATTATCCTGTTTCATGGGCAGTCATTTTCTGAGAAGCTTTATTATTGAAAGTACCAAAGAAAGCCTGTATTGTGTTATAGAATAAAGTAAAATAAGTAAAAATTTGCACAAGTTAATTTTACATGCCAGCCAACAAACAATAAAAATTATATACATGCTTTTGATATTTTAGGTTGAGGGAATATTATAACTTGTAAATTTGAATTAAGAAAGTAGATCCAGAGTATTTGTTGGTCTGCTTTTTTTTTCCCTTTTGAAAAAAAAAAAGTATCCTGGTTTTGCATTAGTATTAAATATTTTGTTTTGTCTTCCAAATATAAATTTGGCCATCTTGTGTATTTCTCTGCACCCTGGAAGACTGACACAGCCTTCGTACATCCTCTGTGCTCCCTTAACCTCTGGCTTCTGGTTGATATTGGTCAATGAATGGCATCAAGAAGAGATGCAAAGAAATGAGGAACAGTAACTTGTGGTATTTATTCTTGTTGCTCTGCCCCTCTTCTTCTTCATCCATAAAGACAGTGGCATTGCCTCAGCATAGCTGATGCTGGGAGCTTCATCATCTTTTTGTGGGTTCCTTAAACCTAAGCACATTTTTGTGGCCATGTCCCCAGTAAACATTATTCAGTTACCAGTTTGTGTGTGCCATGAAGTTCCCTCCAGGATTTTGAGCAATTTAGCATCTGACTCAGTTACAAATTGACAAACACCAAAAAAGAAAGAAAACAAAAAAAACAAGGCAGCATATATTAAAGTAATTGTCTTCCTCTATTTAGCAACCAAGTTCAGTTCAGTTCAGTCACTCTGTCCTGTCTGACTCTTCACAACCCCATGGATCACAGCATGCCAGACTCTCTGTCCATCACCAAATCCTAGAGACTGCTCAAACTCATCTCCATTGAGTTGGCAATGCCATCAAACCATCTCATCCTCTGTCTTCCCCTTCTCCTCCTGCCTTCAATCTTTCTCCCAGCATCAGGATCTTTAGAATGAGTCAGTTCTTCCCATCAGGTGACCAAATTATTGGAGTTTCAGCTTCAGCATCAGTCCATCCACTGAACACTCAGGACTGATCTCCTTTAGGATGGACTGATTGGATCTCCTTGCAGCCCCAGGGACTCTCAAGAGTCTTCTCCAACACCACAGTTCAAAAGCATCAATTCTTCAGGGCTCTTTCTTTATAGTCCAACTCTCACGTCCATACATGACTACTGGAAAAACCATAGTTTTGACTAGACAGACCTTTGTTGGTAAAGTAATGTCTCTGCTTTCTAATATGATGCCTATGTTGATCATAACTTTCCTTCCAAGCAGTAAGTGTCTTTAAATTTCATGGCTGCAGTCAACTTGTGCAGTGATTTTGAGCCCAAAAAAACAAACAGTCAATTTTTCCACTCCCCATCTATTTGACATGAAGTGATGGGATCAGACACCATGATCTTAGTTTTCTGAATGTTGAGCTTTAAGCCAACCTTTTCACTCTCCTCTTTCACTTTCATCAGGAGGATCTTTAGTTCCTCTTTGCTTTCTGCCATAAGGGTGGTGTCATCTGCATACCTGAGGTTATTGATATTTCCCATAGCAATCTTGATTCCAGCTTGTGCTTCATCCAGCTCAGCATTTCTCATGATGTAATCTACATATAAGTTAAATAAGCAGGATGACAATATAGAGCCTTGACATACTCCTTTTCCTATTTGAAACCAGTCAGTTGTTCCATGTCAAGTTCTAACTGTTGCTTCTTGACCTGCATATAGGTTTCTGAAGAGGCAGGTCAGGTGGTCTTGCATTCCCATCTTTTTCAGAATTTTCCACAGTTTCTTGTGATCCACACAGTCAAAGGCTTTGGCATAGTCAATAAAGCAGAAATAGATGTTTTTCTGGAACTCTTTTGCTTTTTCCATGATCCAGCAGATCATCATGACAATTTGATCTCTGGTTCCTCTGCCTTTTCTAAAACCAGCTTGGACATCTGGAAGTTCANATTTTCCACAGTTTCTTGTGATCCACACAGTCAAAGGCTTTGGCATAGTCAATAAAGCAGAAATAGATGTTTTTCTGGAACTCTTTTGCTTTTTCCATGATCCAGCAGATCATCATGACAATTTGATCTCTGGTTCCTCTGCCTTTTCTAAAACCAGCTTGGACATCTGGAAGTTCACAGTTCCTGTATTGCTGAAGCCTGGCTTGGAGAATTTTGAGCATTACTTTACTAGCATGTGAGATGAGTGCAATTGTGCAGCAATTTGAGCATTCTTTGGTATTGCCTTTCTTTGTGATTGGAATGAAAACTGACCTTTTCCAGTCCTGTGGTCACTGCTGAGTTTTCCAAATTTGAAGGCATATTGATTGAATTACTTTCACAGCATCATCTTTTAGGATTTGAAATAGCTCAACTCGAATTCCATCATGTCCACTAGCTTTGATCATAGGGATGCTTCCTAAGGCCCACTTGACTTCCAGGAGACATCCTGTCTCTAGGTGAGTGATCACAGCATCATAATTATCTGGATTGTGAAGATCTTTTTGTGCAGTTATTCTGTGTATTCTTGCCAAGTAGGAAATTTTAAATTTAAAAAATGAACACATTTTCTGTAATCTAATCATAAAGAAAAATCTAGAAGTTTAATTTTAAACCCTCAAATTATCTTGAATCTAATATGCAACAAAGTTAATATTATAAATTTCAAACAACAAAACATTTAGGCAAATAAAAACCAAAACAGAGGGTTCATATCAACAGGGTTGAGAGCCAGGGAGATTGTCTAGTATGTCTGAGGAAGACCCAGTTTATCCTTACTGTCAAGATTAAATTAGTAAAACTTTCCCCATTCACTGGGAAAAAAAAAAAAAAAAGAGGCCCTCAGACAATCTGTTTTATATCCACTCATTCCTATCACAATATTATTTTAATTTGGTAGATAATATGAAAAATACTGTGTATAATTTAAAGCATTTTCTGGCTAAGATAGTTGCTGAAGTCAAATGTAGAATTTGTTCAGGTAAAGAAGCAAGAAAGTTGTTTGAGATTACACACAAGTTCTCTTTTAACATATACGAGTCTATAACAGGGAAAGTGAAAGCAAGTGCAGTCTCTCATCCATGTCCAACTCTTTGCAACCCCATGGACTGTAGTCTTCCAGGCTCCTTCATCCATAGGATTTTCCAGGCAAAAGTACTGGAGTGGGTTGTTATTTCCTTCTCCAGAGGATCTTCCTGACCCATGGATTGAACCCAGATCTCCCACATTATAGGCAAATGCTTTACCATCTGAGCCACCAGGGAAGTCACCGTAACAGGGAAAGGCATAGGTAAAATATATTTTATGGCAGATAAGTTTCAATAGAAATTTTAAGTGTCTGCCATAAAATTTCTGAGCATAGAGTAGAATTTTAGTGAATATAAACTAATATTTTGTTTGGTATGTCATTGAAACATACCAAATGTAGTGGGTTTGTGATTTAAACCCCAGACCCATTTACAAACCAGTCATAAACTTCAACACTACACCATATATACTTTCTATTTATTATCCTTTATAAATACAAAAGATAAAACTATGAAAACAAAGACTGAATAACTTTAATATCCTTCCCATAGAAATGTTTGACTGTACTTTCTATTCTGTTCTTTTTTTTTCTCCTATTCTGTTCTTATGGAAATTGTCTGCCAGTGATCATGGCCATAGGCGTCCCAGGTGGCTCAGTGGTAAAAAACACATGCCAATTCAGGAGATGTGTGTTTGATCCCTGGGTTGGAAAGATCAAGGAAATGACAACCCACTACAGTATTCTTGCCTGGCAAATCCTATGGACAGAGAAGCCTGACAGAGGAGCCTGGCAGGGTCTCAAAGAATCAGACACAACTTAAGTGATTGAGCACACACTCACACATGATCATGATCATAGAGACCATTTGGGTTTGTTAACAATTTTTCATCTAGTAGCCTTTGGTAATCCAGTCATATGATTGAAGAAGAATCAGTGCTCCTGATTTAACTCAGGAATGATTGTAATTGAAACAGTACCCTTTGCCACATTATATTTAGTAAATGCCTTAAAATTTTTGAAGGATGTCAAAATATATCAATCTTTTCAAATACAAAACTTCTGTCAAGGACTAAGAATGTAATGGTTAAGAAGATGAGTTCTTGAAGTTATATAACAAATTGCCTCCACTTGTTCAATTTTAAAAGATGTAGGAGTATAACTTTAGATGGAATTCATTAGTACATCTTAAAATTAAATACTACCATTGTCCTTTCTGAAAAAGATATTTCATTTCATTTCTGGCATTTTTTTTCTTTTTTTAGATATATAAAATTAGTCATGAATTCTACATACATTAAAAAGTTTTAAGTTTTAGGAAGGGCTAAATAAGGGCTTCCCTAGTATCTCAGATGGTAAAGAATCTGCCCACAATGCAGGTAGACCTGGGATTCCATCCCTGTGTTGGGAAGATTTCCTGAAGAAGGAAACGGCTCCCCACTCCAGTATTCTTGCCTAGAGAATCCCATGGACAGAGGAGCCTGGCAGGTTGAAGTCCATGGGGTCACAAAGAGTCTGACATGACCGAGTGACTAAGGGACTCACTCACACACACACACACACACACACACACACACACACATAGTAAATGAAGGACCATCCTTTAGGAAGGATGATCTATGGTAACATAGAACAATTCAAAAATATCTAATTTTATATTTTACATAGATAAGTGTGTGGGTTATCAATTTATTGCCTTTAAGCTCCTGAATTACTCTTTATTTTTGCCTCGAAAATGAATTTAACCCTATGTTTTTCTTTGCCAGCTGACAGTGAAGCTGTGTCAGTGGCGAGCACTCGTGAGATAACTAGAAGAAAATAATTTTGCTTCTCGGTTCTGTGCACAATTGGCATGTATTTGAAATTCTATATGGCTTCCTCCTGGACCTGGTTCCCTAGTCCTACAGCTCCTGCAGTACTTTTCGGCCAGCAGTACCCTGGGACTAGCTTGTACCCTGATTCAGGCAGTTTAAAATAAAAGCGCCTCCAGCCTCCTCCTGCAACGCGTGCAACTTCTCCAGCTCAGGGCTTCAGCACTCTCACCACAGGCAGTAGGCGGGGCTGCTGTCAGTTTGGAGGGAAGTAGGCGGAGTTCTCGTGGGGAAGGTGGAGTTTTTGCTCAAGGCTCCTGAGTGCCGCACTGGGCACAGCTTTTCTGCACAAGGCCGCCGCCGCCATCTTGAATTGTTTCCTGCACAGGGTTTCTACAGAGTCCTGAGCTAACAAGGCACTGCAGCTGTTCAATACGAAGACCTCTGGTCTGAGGTGCCAGGGTGGACTCAAGGCCTCTGCACACAACATCTTGTGAGCAAGGAGACTAGGCTCAGGAACAAACGAGAAGAAAAAAGGTTGCTGCTGCTGGTAAGTCGCGTCAGTCGTGTCCGACTCTGTGTGGCCCCATAGACGGCAGCCCACCAGGCTCCTCTGTCCGTGGGATTCTCCAGGCAAGAATAAGAATACTGGAGTGGGTTGCCATTTCCTTCTCCGGAAAAATGGCTAGACTTTATTTTATTACACACATTCTATTTTTATTTCCAGGAATTATTAATAGGCTTTGCAAGTGACACCATTGGTTCTGTTTCTCTGAAGAATCCTAATTATGGGAGGTGGGGGTGAGGTGGAGTGGGAGCTTTTTCTTAACTGTGACGCAAGCTACACATTTTGGGAGGAGCTGTCCAATCCATGTGTGTCCTGAAGGGGAACACAGGCGTAACAAACGCATAACAGAGCTGTGAGGCAGTGAGGAAAATAAACATCTCAGCCTTTTTCTCCAGCTACCCTCTGCTCAGCTGCTGAATCCTGTGGCTGAACAAGACAAGAAGCCATAGCAGCAGTTCCAGGGATTATAAATAAAATTTATTCTACCTTAATACAAACTGAAAAAGAGAAGATTGGAGCTTGGTTCTGGAGAATATCCATCCCAGTGCCTAAGCCTGGTTGTCCCTCCATCTCTGTAGTTTGAGTCATTTTGTACAGTCAGATTCCTCTTTCAGCAAGAAAAATGATGAGTATTGCATGCACCACATTTAATTGTAACAGCTTTGCCATGCTAGATTTTCCCTAATGCCTCAGAGCAGATACCGCGTATCCATATATATCCCTTCTAGTTAATCTGTGATGAAGAGTTTCCATTGAGGCTGACAGTTCCCATCCCCCACGTGGTATCTGTCTTTCCGAGTTGACTGAATCTCATGTGTAAGATATTGCAGAAATGCCAGATTTAACTCAGGGACAATCATCAAAACTGGGGGATGAGAGTAAGAGATAAACATTCCAATTAACCTGTTACTGAAAACATCCTGAGGTTCATTCTTCGCGGCTCCTCATAGGACTCCAGAGAATTTAGCCATAATTGCTGATGCCAGCAATATTTTTATTTAAGGTATAAATAAATGGAATTGTTTGTCTGTCAAAATTTTTCCTCTACCTTACTTGAGCTTCATAAATTTACGTCTCAGAACACTGCCTAAACTTACCTCTTTGTCTCAGGTTCTACTCTTGAAGGAACCAAAGTCAAGGGACTGGGTACCAAAAGTAACAAGATTTTCAGAATGACATTCAGAAATTGAATCATTCCACATACAGATAACAAGAGCCCCACTATTGTTATTAAGTGGCTTGGTGATAGTCTATGGGTTTCTGGAATAACAGTTACTGAATCTCCTACTCGGGGAAGATTGGGATAAAGTATAAGGAAAAAATAGGATGTACAGGCTTATTTACCATATCGAGCATTTGAAAGCTATGGGACCTTTGAATCTGTAAGAATCTATATACACACATCATATATAAAATAGGTAACTAACAAGAACCTACTGATAGCACAGGGAACTCAGTACTCTGTGATGACCTATATGGGAAAAGAATCTAAAATCGAGTGGCTATATGTATTTGTAAAACTGATTCACTTTGCTGTACACCTGAAACTAGCACAACCTTGTAAATCAGCTATACTTCAGTAAGAATGAAAAAAATAAAAGAGGTCAAAGTAAAAAAAAAAGAAAAGCAGAATCCATGGTAGTGGTAAATAGTCAAAGCTGTTTTAAAGAATATGGTCTATTTAATTTACCCTTACCATAGATTCTTCCTCTTCTTCTTTTTTTTCCTACGAGTTAGTAAGATGGATTCTGCTCATTACATAACCAAAAAGTAGCAAAAGCTGGAAACCAAACAGTAGATGTTAGCTAACATAATGGAAAAACATGATCTGAAAAGCAATTGAAGGGAAGACTTTCTTCTTTTCAGGATGAACTCTGTTATACTGCTATATGTTCATATAATAAATCTTACCCTAAACTTTTCCTTAAAGAGATCCAAGAATACCTACCAGAGCAACTGCACAATAAAAAAATGCTATTATGTCAATATCTGTTGACTATAAGTTATGATTAGACTTCAAATCAAAATAACCTGAAATGTTATTTTCATTTATAGTTGGGATCTACTAAATAACTGAGTAAAAAAAAAATACCCCATGTCATCGCCATCTCACAAAAATTACAGTGGATTCATGGGTTAATTCTATGGTCATCTGTGTGGCTTCTGAGTTGAGTTATAATTGGCAGTAAATCATAGCACCATCACAGCTCTCTAACGGTGGGAAAAATGTCAGTAGGGTAAGAATGTTGATTAAAAGTTCCTGAAATCACCTCACTCAGCCATATACTAAATGGGATAGTAGGAATTGCTACTCTGACATATTTAAAAGATACCCTGATAGTCTGCATGATGTTAATATGCAGTCAATCAGTATGGTGCCGGTAAAAGTTACACAGATCATGTTGAATGACAGTGAAAATGTTAGTCTCTCAGTTGTGTCTGACTCTTTGCGACCCCATGGACTATAGCCCACTAGGGTCCTCTGTCCATGGAATTCTCCAGGCAGGAATACTTGGAGTGGGTAGCCAGTCCCTTCTCCAGAGGATCTTCCCAGCCCAGGGATCAAACCCAGGTCTCCGGCATTGCAGGCAGATTCTTTACCATCTGAATCACCAGGGAGGCCTTGAATGACAGTGGACTATTCCAAATTTATCCAATTATAATCCCAATTGTAGCTGTTATATCAAATATTGTATTTTTAATAAACAAATTAAAACAGCCACTAGCATTTAGTAATTTAATCTTTTCCATCCTCATCAGAAAAGTCAATCAAAAAGAGGTCACTCACATTCACAAGGACTTTCCTGGTAACTCAGCTGGTACAGAATCCACCTGCAATGTGGAGACCTGGGTTCAATCCCTAGGTTGGGAAGATGCCATGGAGGAAGGCCAGGCAACCCACTCCAGTATTCTTGCCTGGAGAATCCCATGGCCAAAGGAGCCTGTGGGGCTGCAGTCCATGCTGTCACAAAGAGTTGGACACTACTGAGAGATAAAGCAAGAATATACACAAAGGAAAAATCAGTATGTGTCTACTTTGTGGACCCTGGCTGAGGTTATCTCCCATATCTCCATTTCAGTATATAATCTGGAGGGACCATAGTTATTTTTACATTCTTTAAAATATCATGGAAGTCTGTTATTAAATTTGTGTTCCTAGTTAGGCATGATATACAGGAAGTGTAAAGTATCTGGATGTCCTGTTTAGACACAGGCATGCAAGATCATATGCGATAACATCCACAAAATTTTGGCAGTTGTTATATTGGTCAAGATTTTCAGAGTCCAGTGACATATACCCTGAAAAATAGCCCACCTTGTACACTTTATCTCTAAGAAAGAGACTCAGTTGTTGGCACCTGCAAATTTTAAAAGTAGTGTATAGAACACTAGGAAAAATTGCCCCGTACAATCTAACGAGTCCCTTAAAAGGATTTCATATTCAAATAGATCTCAAAATAAAAGGCATCTCTGCAGTAGAGCCAGGTAGGGTCTGGTGTAACTTTCATTCCACTCAGGCCATATGACTCAGCTGGTAAAATTATGCTGTAGGTACTCAATGTAGGTAATTGTATCTGTGAGGCAGTAGTCTATAGTAGAATCATAGTACTGACCCTTATGAGTCCAGAATATGACCATGCTTTCTGCAAAAGAGATATACCCAATACTGGAAAAGAAACTCTTGGTGTTTCTAGGATCTGAGGTCTTGATTATGGAGCACCAAGTAATTATCAATACAAAATCAGATATGCTCATCATGAGTTGCTATTGTAAGATTTTATGAGATGTGTTATTAAATAGGCAGTAATTCTTCCTTCATGAAATGAAAATGATACATTTTAGTATGCAGTGCAAGCAGATACAGTGGGAAAGAAACTCAGATTTAATTTGCAAATTAGCTGGCTTGATAAGTTATTAAAATCTGAAAATGAACTGCTGTCACCCTGAAGCACCATCTTCTCAAAATCTTCTCAATGCTGTGAACAGTCCATTTAATTATCAGTTTTTTACTGACTAGGCTACTGTTCTTAAGGTTTACATAGATATTTAGGTGATAGCCAATGGTTTTACCAGTAGTGGTGGCTTCAAAGAGCAGTTGAATGGATGGCCAGTGGTTTGACGGGCCAGTAGTGACTTCAAAGTGTGAAATTGAGTGATCTGACCAGTGAGCCTGGGAAAGAAGCATATGTGTGAAAGGATAGGTGTAGATACAAAGTGTGAGAATCTGTGGCCATACTGAATTAAAAAGTACCCACCACAACAGTGGTGCTGAAAAAATAGATAGCATAAACCATCTAGTGGATGTTAGTTTTTATCTTAAGCAAGTCTAGTGTTTAAATAGTCCACTGCATAATGTAGCCATGGTGATATGAATGTAAACTAGATGGGTTCAACCACATAGCTTCTCTCTCACCATGGCTTATCTTACAGATGGCATCTGTTAGTGTTTAGTCTGTCAACTTCAAAGACCAGCACCGAATTATAAATGTGATGTGATTCTTTTAGAAGACCAATCACTTGTCAAGTTGTTTACATGAGACACCGTCCATCTTAGAGGCGGTAGTGAGTTTTCTCCCTTTGGATTGACATTTATTTTGGATATGGAATTGCCTTTTCTGCTCTTGATGCTTTTGCAAAATGGCTGAGACATCACAATGTGCCTGAAATAACAATGTATTAATAAAATCCCATATAACATCTCCTTAGGGCAAGTGATCTATTTTAGGGTGAAGAAGATGCAACAATAATTAAATTGGTCTGTGGAACCCTTTGTTCCTACAACTACATCAACTACATAGCAATAGAGCATTGATTTATTCACTTAAAAGTTCATCTAGACCAACAAAATCAGAATTGTGTGGATGAAGCAATCTGTAGATGAGATGTTATACATATGTACCAATGTGAAACTTGGCTAAGAGGAGAAAAATCCCTTCAAGTGATTTAAATATGGATACTTCCAGGTCATTCTAGTGTACAAATGGTGGCCCAGCAATCAATTAATAAATCAATAAAAAAAAAAAAAACTGAATCTTACACTATTATATCAATAGATGAATTGCTTACATAACAAGATTCTATGGATGTTATTATATGATAGAAAAGAGGAGGGCTAGAAGACAGAGTATTCACTGGAGTATCTTTGTGGTTGTTTTAGTGTCTCATTTGTGTCCAGCTCTTTGCAATTCTATGGACTGTAGTCTGCTAGACTCCTCTGTCCATGGCATTCTCCAGTCAAGAATACTGGAGTGGATTGCCATTCCCTTCTCCAGGGGATTTTCCTGACCTTGGGATTGAACTTGGGTCTCCCTCATTGCAGTCAGATTCTTTACTGTCTGAGCCATCAGGGAGTATCTTTACAAGGGTCCAAATATAGTGACTGTTTCTTCCTGATCTGCATATAGATTTCTCAAGAGGCAGGTCAGCTGCTCTGATATTCCCATCTCTTTCAAAATTTTCCTCAGTTTGTGGTCATCCACACAGTCAAAAGCTTTAGCATAGTCAATAAAGGAGAAATATATATGTTTTTCTGGAACTCTCTTGCTTTTTTGAGGATCCAGTGGATGTTGGCAATTTGATCTCTGGTTCCTCTGCCTTTCCTAAAACCAGCTTGAACATCTGGAAGTTCACGGTTTACGTATTGCTGAAGCCTGGCTTGGAGAATTTTGAGCATTTTACTTTACTAGTGTGTGAGATGAGTGCAATTGTGCAGTAGTTTGAGCATTCTTTGGCATTGCCTTTCTTTGGGATTGGAATGAAAATTGACCTTTTCCAATCCTGTAGCCACTGCTGAGTTTTCTAAATGTGCTGGCACATTGAGTGCAGCACTTTAACAGCATCATCTTTTACAATTTGAAATAGCTCAACTGGAATTCCATCACCTCCCCCTGGCATTGTTCGTAATGATGCTTCCTAAAGACCACTTGACTTCATATTCTAGGATGTCTGGCTCTAGGTAAGTGATCACACCATCATGATTATCTGGGTTGTGAAGACATTTTTGTAGAGTGCTCCCATGTATTCTTGCCACTTTTTCTTAATATCTTTTGCTTCTGTTAGGTCCATCCATTTCTGTCCTTTATTGAGCCCATCTTTGCATGAAATGTTCCTTTGGCATCTCTAATTATCTTAAGGAGATCTCTAGTCTTTCCCATTCTATTGTTTACTCTGTTTCTTTGTATTTATCACTGAGGAAAGCTTTCTTATCTTTCCTTACTATTCTTTGGAGCTCTGCATTCAAATTAGTATATCTTTCCTTTTTTCCTTTGCTTTTCACTTCTCTTCTTTTCACAGCTATTTGTAAGGCCTCGTCAGAAAGCCACTTTGTTTTTTTGTATTTATTTTTCTTGGGGATGGTCTTGATTCCTGCCTCCTGTACAATGTCACGAACCTCTGCCTGTCGTTCATCATGCACTCTGTCTGTCAGATGTAGTCCCTTAAATTTCTTTATGACTTTCACTGTATAATCGTAAGGGATTTGATTTAGGTCATAGCTGATTGATTGGGCTAGTGGTTTTCTCTACTTTCTTCAATTTAACTCTGAATTTGGCAATATGGAGTTGATGAGCCACAGTCAGCTCCCAGTCTTGTTTTTGTTGACTGTATAGAGCTTCTCCACCTTTGGATGCAAAAAATATAATCTGATTTTGATGTTGACCATCTGGTGATGTCCATGTGTAGAGTCTTCTCTTGTGTTGTTGGAAGAGAGTGTTTGTTGTGACCAGTGCATTCTCTTGGCAAAACTCTTAGCCTTTGCCCTGCTTCATTCTGTACTGCAAGCCCAAATTTGCCTGTTACTCCAGGTGTTTCTAACTTTTGAATTCCTGTTCCCTATAATGAAAAGAACATCTTTTTTGATGTTAGTTTTAGATGGTCCTGTAGGTCTTCATAGAACCATTCACCTTCAGCTTTTTCAACATTACTGCTTGGGGCATAGACTTAGATTCCTGTGATACTGAATTGTTTGCCTTGGAAATGAGCAGAGATCATTCTGTTGTTTTTGAGACTACATCCAAGTACTGACATGGGAAAACAGACTGGTTCAAAATGGGAAAACTAGTATGTCAAGGCTGTATATTGTCATCCTGTTATTTAACTTATATGCAGAGTACATCATGAGAAACGCTGGGCTGGAGGAAGCACAAGCTGAAATCAAGATTGCCAGGAGAAATATCAATAACCTCAGATATGCAGATGACACCACCCTTATGGCAGAAAGCAAAGAAGAACTAGAGACCCTCTTGATGAAAGTGAAAGAGGGGAGTGAAAAAGTTGGCTTAAAGCTCAACAGTCAGAAGACGAAGATCATGGCATCTGGTCCCATCACTTCATGGCAAATAGATGGGAAAACAGTGGAAACAGTGGCAGACTTTATTTTTTGGGCTCCAAAATCACTGCAGATGGTGACTGCAACTGTGAAATTAAAAGACACTCCTTGGAAGAAAATTATGACCAACCTAGACAGCATATTAAAAAAGCAAAGACATTACTTTGCCAACAAAGGTCCCTCTAGTCAAGGCTATGGTTTTTCCAGTAGTCATGTATGGATATGACAGTTGGGCTATAAAGAAAGCTGAGCACTAAAGAATTGATGCTTTTGAACTTTGGTGTTGGAGAAGACTTTTGAGAGTCCCTTGGACTGCAAGGAAATCCAAACAGTCCATCTTAAAGGAAATCAGTCCTGGGTGTTCACTTGAAGGACTGATGCTGAAGCTGAAACTCCAATACTTTGGCCACCTGATGTGAAGAACTGACTTATTTGAAAAGACCCTGATGCTGGGAAAAATTGAAGGCAGGAGGAGAAAGGGACGACAGAGGAAGAGATGGTTGGATGGCATCACCAACTCAATGGACATTAGTTTGAGTAAACTCCAGGAGTTGGTGATGGACCAGAAGGCCTGGAGTGCTGCAGTCCATGGAGTCTCAAGGAGTTAGACATGACTGAGCATGCTGAACTGAACTGAACTGAAGCCTAGTGACAAAAATCAATCAGCTGAAATACTAGCCAAAGATGAGAGTTCTAGTTGATTAATAAAGGAAATCAGTGTTAGCTATAGTCCTTAGTGTAGTTGTAACACAAGGGTCCCAGCCTGTGGACTTACCTTCCAGTTCACATCATTTTTTTTAAACTATGGCTAGCCATTACTGTAATGTTCCCATAACAGAAAGACATCAGTGTAGGGCATGGCCAGATTTGAATGCTGAAATGAGTAAACTGTAAAAGTCAGTGTAAATGCAGTACTTTACATTATCTTAGCCACCTCTGAGTCCAGATAAATTTTCAGAAGACCCTTTACATCAGTGCTGACAGGTTTCCAACTCATGTACATGTCTCTTTGCTTCTTTAACTGAGGACTTCCTATAGCACCATGGAAGCTAGCTTGGTTCACCAGTGGGATAGTATACATCCAGTTTCTTGGCCCTGGATGAAGTTCTCTCTCATAATCTCCATCTTAATACATAGTCTGGACAGACCATGGCCAGAGGTTAAATATTCTTATCTCTTCATCTTTTCTTAGAATAATTCTGAGGACATTCTACACAGTTTCTTTGTTATTTCCAAGAATATTGAGCTTAACTTGTGCATTTCATAACTTACTCTTAAAATCACCTTTATTGACTATTCTCTTTCATCTGTCACTCTTTTCTGCTCCTTCACTTGTACTATGTGGATCACTTCTCCAAAAAATCCATCTGTAATATTGTGCTTGTTTCAGGAGTTTTGGGGGAAAATCAAACTGACATGTCTCTAGCTTTTTCAAAATTGTAACAAAGCTGAATTATAATACTGATTTGAGTTCTAGAAATCTACATCTGTATGTGTGTAAGTTGCTTAATTGTGTCCAACTCTTTTTTGACCCCATGGACTGCAGGCTACCAGGCCTCTCTGTCCATGGAATTCTCCAGGCAAGAATACTGGAGTGGTAGCTATTCTCTTCTCCAAGAGATCTTCATATATATATGTGTGTGTATATATATATATATATGTGTGTGTGTGTGTGTGTGTGTGTATGTGTGTGTGTGTGTGTGTATTACTTCATATACATTTTATTGGTCTTGAATTTTGTATTTTTCTCTATAATTAAAGCATCAGATTTCCCCACATAGTTAATCAGTGAAAGATGAAAGAATTTCAAAGTCCTATTCAACCACTTCTGGAATTTATTTTTCACTAATGGGTATAGTAATCCTGTTGTAACATTTCATTCTTTACTATAAAAGTAGTAATCCCCCTTGCTTTTCAGACATAATGTTAAATTTGCTGCTTTTAACTTTTAGCACATTCTTAAAGAGGAATAGCAAATCACTTACTAAGACCAGGAACTAATCTCTCATAAGTAGAACAGATTTAAAGAGTGAAGTTCATTGCTTTGAATAACCATCTCTCTAAGAATACATGAACAGATGAAATAAGACTATGGGTAATTTTTCTTAATATAAATGTTAGTGTTTCCTAATATTCTACAATTTTATAATTAGATAAGTGACAATAGCTTAAATGAAGAATTAGAAATTAATTTTGATAGAAAATTATTAGGATTATAAGTAAAATATATGTATAGAATTTTTATTTATACATTGTGACTCAAAATATGTAAAACAGGTAAGAATAATCTTTTATAAGAAAATGTGTGGTACCTTGGGATTTATATACTGTTGTGTTAACATACTGAAACTTTGCATTCAATAAGAGAGAATTAGTAATCATTTTAATATTATGTCTAGAAAAAGCAAAGTTCTAGGAAAAAATTCTCCAAGTTAATTTTGAATGTTTCCATTACTGAGACTTTGGGGATTATTTCTTTATAAATTTCTATATTGTATGAATTTTTAATGAACAAAAATTAATCAATGAAATATACAAAATGCTACTTAAAAATAGGTCAGATGTGTGTATAATCTGCAAACTGGATGCTATATATTTTTAAGAATTTCAGGATACACATAATTGAAGAACTCTAATCTACAGGCTAAGTATATGGATATCCAGGAATTGTTCTCCTATTCTACACTAAACCACTCTGTACTTTTTATACTTTGGCCCCATTTTACATCTTCCATATCTTGTAACCTTTCTTATATGCTCTAATTTTGATTCTTTTTCTACTCTGCCCAACATAGTAGTTACTAGCCACTTGTGAGCCTTTGACAATGGACTAGTGTGACTAAAGCACTGTCAATTGAAAGAGAGATTTAAAGGACCACATGTGGCTAATAGCTGCCATACTGGACATTGTAGTTTCATATAATTTAACAACTTTGAATTACAATGAGGCTTAAAATTTAAAAAGTGAAAGCTTATCCCTTACATGAAAATGATCTGAGCCCTGAAAATACAAAGGTTATTTGACTGATTCAGTTTGTTTCATTATTTTTTGATTTATTTCATCCACAGACTTGAATACTAAAGAATCAATTAATAGATATTAAATATGTATTGCATGACTGTAGATTTTACTTTTATATTTTATGGTTGAAGATCAAGTGGAGTTTGAATTCATAGTGAAACTTAATGTACCTTTGTGAATGAATGCAACTGTTTCTTAATTAAACACGTTAAGATACTGAACTATTTTATTGAACTAATAAAAAGGCTAATATTAAGTTAGGCAATATGTCATTGTGTGCTTAAGGGAAGGGAATGAATAATTTAACTTAATATTGAGTAGTTTAGAACTTGAATACATGTATTACAAGGTATAATGGTCATTATTGCTGATTAAAATGAACTAGTGAGTTTTATATCTGTATATGAATGCTAAATGCTGCTAAATATATTTAGTATATTTTTGTGTATATGTCATGCATAGGTAGTTAATTTTGCATATATTTGATATAATTAATCCTTTCACTAAGGTATAGAATGATTTTTTCTATTATAAATTCAAAATAGATTGATACACCTTATTATATTCATCTAAGAAATGAAGAAATTGACTATCCTGGGAGGTAAAGTGATTGTCATTTTCTGGAACGTAATATTAGAAGAGCAATATATTGAGAATTTTATATTCCAGCTTCTTTTTTTGGAAGCATTAAATAAATCACTTAAATGCTTCTGAAAAGTATGTACAAAATGTTAATTAATTAGATAATAACTAAATTCACTTTAATCTACAGTTTCAAAAAGCATAAAGATTGAATACAGTTTTGAAAATGTTGATAATAATTAAATAACATAAAAATTAAAATAAATGTTATAACATTACTAATAGTCCTGTATAGTATTTATCCATATTCACAGAGGCAGATTTAATTTTGAGAAAAGCATGCTGTGCTTAGTCACTAAGTTGTGTCCAACTCTTTGCAACCCCATGGATTGTAGCCTGTAGCCAGGCTCCTCTGCCATGGGATCCTCCAGGCAAGAATACTGGAGTGGGGTGCCATGCTGTCCTCCAGGAGATCTTCCCAACCCAGAGACTGAACCCAGAGCTCCTGTATTGGAGGCAGATTCTTTACCATCTGAGCCACCAGGGAAGCCCCGAGAAAAACATGAGCTATGCACATCTACTGAGACTATCACAGAAGTATGTATTTACTTATTTTCTTATATCACAAAAGTGTAAATATTTGGTTCCCTTGTTTCAATCTAACATTATTTGTGCAGAATAACTTATAGTTTCTAGAAATGATAACAAAATTAAAAATCACTGGTAATCCTGGGTACTTCCTAGAACAGTTTAGCATTGTGTATTTTCCAGGCACATTTGTCATAAATAGTATGACTATATATCTTGGAGTTTTACCTCTGTCATATTTTAAGCTCACACTTCTCTCTTCCCTTTTGGCCCCACATCTGGAAAAGTTCAGGAAGCCTGGATGCTCCCTTCTTTGGAGCTGGTGGGAAATTCCCTGCCCACATGACAATCCTTACCTTGGGCCTGTACTCTAACAGCAATAAAAACCCCAAGCCAATGTCTGTATGTGCTCTCTCTCAGTTCATTTTGGACTTACTTCTGAGTTACCCTAGTATCTCCAGAAAACCTTACATTTATTATTATTATTTTTTTTTTCCCCTTGGCTAGGGCAGCTTGTGAGATTACACGTCCATGACCAGAGATGGAGCCTGGGGCCTCTGCAGTGGAAGCATGGAGTCCTTACCACCGGACCATCAGGAAATTCCCCAGAAAGCCTCATTATGTGAGTAACAAAAGCTTTTTATATCCTCTTGGTGTCTATGTTATCATCAGTTTTAAATATGAAGCCATTCTCAACAGGAGGGTCCGTTCAACCTATTCTTAGTGTCTACCTATTCTTACTTAGTGGCACAGTAACCATGATGCTTCTATGATGATCATCACTGCCTGAGATCTTTCTTCTCTTGTTTGGCTTGATAGCTGGCTGTTACCTAAACAGAGCATGTACTTTGAGCTGCTTCTTGTTGGCTAGCTTGCACTTTAAGTTGTATTGTGTCATGCTTTTTTCTAAGTTCTACACAGCTTCTGTTATGGATATTACTCACCTAAGTCAGTAGTTTTGATAATTGGCATTTAGGGACACGAATACTGAGACCCTCCTTAAAGTGGTCCTGGGATATGTGACTTAATCCAGAGCTATCAGTATGTCTTGGATGAAATTGTGCATCTCAATTTCAGCATACACATAACCAACATCCGGCTCAGAGGAACACTTTCTATCCTGTGACCTCTGTATGTGTGTCTCAGCTTGGTGTTGGCTGCCTCTCTGCAGAGCACTCATGTGGAATATGTATACCATGTCTTATATATAAGTCCCACAGATGATTGCTTTTGTGGAACAAATTTATCACTATTTGGTTTACTGATGTCCACATTTGTAAAGGCATATGGCTCACTAGGATCCTACAAAACAACCTTGTTATTGCCACTGCTTCCTACATCTCTGTCACCAAAAAAGAAATTGATCCTCCGGGTTATAAGGAAAAGAACCATGACACTCCTGTGGCAAAGCCAAGGAAACAATTTGACCATTTCTGGGGTGCAGGTGTTTAACCCTGATGGTACTGATTTGAGGCTTTCTGGAGGAAGAAACGTAAATATGAGCAGGATGACAATAGCAAAAACAAGAAAGAAAGAATTGAAGAAATGTGGCCTACTGAAAATACAGGGTTTACTAAAATAATTTATACATCACACATGTAACAAGGCGCAGATTTGGTTTTGCACCTCTAAAAGAGTCTCTAATGTAAACAGAAATGCACAATTGGCAATCATTCATGGCTTTAATCAACACAGAGGGTCACTTTCATTTATACTTGGAAGTCCCACTAAATTTAAATGAAGTGCCACTATAATCTTAGAGAAGTTACTGAACAAAGAATAGAGGACAAATAAGTATGCCTCGACCTAGCTGTTGTAACTATGTGCTGCTGTGCTCTGCTGCTGCTGCTGCTGCATCGCTTCAGTCGTGTCTGACTCTGTGTGACCTCATAGATGGCAGCCCATCAGGCTCCTCCATCCCTGGGCTTCTCCAGGCAAGAACACTGGAGTGGGTTGCCATTTCCTTCTCCAATGCATGAAAATGAAAAGTGAAAATGAAGTCGCTCAGTCGTGTCTGAGTCTTAGCGACCTCATGGACTGCCGCCTACCAAGCTCCTCCGTCCATGGGATTTTCCAGGCAAGAGTACTGGAGTGGGGTGCCATTTGCTTCTCCAGGGTATGTTCCTTACCCAGTGATCAAACCCATGACTCTTGCATCCCCTGCATTGACAGGCAGATTCTTTACCACTGAGCCTTAATCTTGCCTAAATTTACCATGGTCGTACCTCCCATTGTTCTAAAATATCCCATGATACACATGGGCATGCTGATCCAATGAATAATAGACTAAAATTATATTAAGTCTTGGGCATTTGCAAATTGACTTACCAAATAAGACCACTTGGCCCTTCCCCCACCGATATGGCCATTGTAAATTCTATCAAGTATTGAAACTCACTGTACAAGACTTTTTTAAAGAAGGAGCAATTATTTCCACTACTTTTCTATTTACAGTTCAGTCTGGTCTTAAACTTGGAAATGATGAATAACACCTCAAAACAATGGTCACAATTAATACCTTTTAATGCCTGGGTCTCATCCATTGAAATTCTCATAACCAATATTATTGGGACTTCTGACTCTATCCAATCAACAGCTGGTAAATATTTTGCTATTATTAGTTCAAGCTAATATACCCTGTTCAGTGTCTATTTCAACATCTCAGATGAAGATACACTATATATTTTACCTGGGTATCCATGGGCTAACCCAATAGCTCTGAATACACACAGTCTTTGCAGGCATTATCTGAACACATCCAGTTATATCTAGGAGTACAGGGAGAAACTTGCATTGATGAAATTCTCAGCTGAAGAGTTTCATTTGACTCCTTCAATATGAAGATACGAAACTGTTCACAAACAGGTATGGACATGGCCCTACACATAGCAAGCCACATCGCCTCATTTAAATTTCTGTAAACTGTATTATCAATAGAGGGAACTCCATTCCTGATATTGGTTCAGTTCAGTTCATTTCAGTTGCTCAGTCATGTCTGACATTTTGTGACACCATAAAACACAGCACGCCAGGCCTCCCTGTCTATCACCAACTCCCGGAGTCCAATCAAACCCATGTCGATCGAGTCGGTGATCCCATCAAACCATCTCATCCTCTGTCATCCCCTTCTCCTCTTGCCCTCAATCTTTCTCAGCCTCACGGTCTTTTCAAATGAGTCAGCTTATTGCATCTAGTGGCCAAAGTACTGGAGTTTCAGCTTTAACATCAGTCTTTCCAATGAACACCCAGGACTGATCTCCTTTAAGATGGACTGTTTGGATCTCCTTGCAGTCCAAGGGACTTTCAAGAGTCTTCTCCAATACCAGTGTTCAAAAGCATCAATTCTTTGGCGCTCAGCTTTCTTTATAGTCCAACTCTCACGTCCATACATGACCACTGGAAAAACCATAGCCTTGACTAGATGGACCTTTGTTGGCAAAGTAATGTCTCTGCTTTTTAATATACTGTCTAAGTACTGGAGTTTCAGCTTCAGCATCATTCCCTCCAAGGAAATCCCAGGGCTGATCTCATTCAGAATGGACTGGTTGGATCTCCTTACAGTCCAAGGACTGTCAAGAGTCTTCTCCAACACCATAGTTCAAAAGCATCAATTCTTCAGCGCTCAGCTTTCTTCAGAGTCCAACTCTTACATCCATACATGACCCCCGGAAAAACCATAGCCTTTACTAGATGGACCTCTGTTGCAAGGTAACGTCTCTGCTTTTCAATATGCTATCTAGGTTGGCATAACTTTTCTTCCAAGGAGTAAGCGTCTTTTAATTTCATGGCTGCAATCACCATCTGCAGTGATTTTGGCCACCTCATGCGAAGAATGGACTCATTGGAAAAGACTCTGATGCTGGGAGGGATTGAAGGCAGGAGGAGAAGGGGAAGACAGAGGATGAGGTGGCTGGATGGCATCACTGACTCGATGGATGTAAGTCTCAGTGAACTCTGGGAGTTGGTGATGGACAGGGAAGCCTGGCGTGTTGCAATTCATGGGGTCGCAAAGAGTCAGACATGACTGAGTGACTGAACTGAACTGAGGTTGGTCATAACTTTCCTTCCAAGGAGTAAGCATCTTTTCATTTCATGGATGCAGTCACCATCGGCAGTGATTTTGGAGCCCAGGAAAATAAAGTCTGACACTGTTTCCACTGTTTCCCCATCTATTTGCCATGAAGTGATGAGACTGGTTGTCATGATCTTAATTTTCTGAATGTTGAGCTTTAAGCCAATTTTTTCACTCTCCTCTGTCACTATCATCAAGAGGCTCTTTAGTTCTTCTTCAGTTTCTGCCGTAAGGGTGGTGTCATCTGCATATATAAGTTTATTGATATTTCTCCCGGCAATCTTCATTCCAGCTTGTGCTTCCTCCAGCTCAAAGTTTCTCATGATGTACTTTGCATATACATTAAATAAGCAGAGTGACAATATATAGCCATGAAGTACTCCTTTTCCTATTTCAAACCAGTCTGTTGTTCCATGTCCAGTCTAACTGTTGCTTCCTGACCTGCATACAGGTTTCTCAAGAGGCAGGTCAGGTGGTCTGGTATTCCCATCTCTTGAAGAATTTTCCTCATTTTAATGTGATCCACACAGTCAAAAGCTTTGGCATAGTCAATAAAGCAGAAATAGATGTTTTTTTCTGGAACTCTCTTGCTTTTTGATGATCCAGTGGATGTTAGCAACTTGATCTCTGGTTCCTCTGCCTTTTCTAAAACCAGCTTGAACATCTGGAAGTTCATGGTTCATGTATTGCTGAAGCTGGCTTGGAGTATTTTAAGCATTACTTTACTAGTGTGTGAGATGAGTGCAATTGTGCAGTAGTTTGAACATTGTTTGGCATTGCCTTTCTTTGGGATTGGCATGAAAACTGAACTTTTCCAGTCCTGTGGCAACTGCTGAGTTTTCCAAATGTGCTGGCGTATTGAGTGCAGCATTTTCAAGGTGTAATCTTTCAGGATTTGAAATAGCTCAGCTGGAATTCCATCCCCTCCACTAGCTTTGTTCATAGTGATGCTTCCTAAGGCCCACTGAATTTCACATTCCAGGTTGTCTGGCTCTAGGTAAGTAGTGATCATACCATCATGGTTATCTTGGTTGTGAAGATCTTTTTTTGTACAGTTCTTTTGTGTATTCTTGCCACCTCTTCTTAATACCTTCTGCTTCTATTAGGTCCCTACCATTTCTGTCCTTTATTCTGCCCATCTTTACATGAAATGTTCCCTTGGTATCTCTAATTTTCTTGAAGAGATCTCTAGTCTTTCTCATTCTATTGTTTTCTCTATTTCTTTGCATCGATCTCTGAGGAAGGCTTTCTTATCTCTCCTTGCTATTCTTTGGAATTCTGCATTCAAATGGGTATATCTTTCCTTTTCTCCTTTGCTTTTCACTTCCCTTCTTTTCACAGCTATTTGTAAGGCCTCTTCAGACAGCCATTTTGCTTTTTTTTCATTTCTTTTTCTTGGGGATGGTCTTGATTCCTGTCTCCTGTAAAGTGCCACAAACCTTCATCCATAGTTCATCAGGCACTCTGTCTATCAGATTCAGTCCCTTAAATCTATTTCTCACTTCTACTCTAAGGGATTTGATTTAGGTTATACCTGAATGGTCTAGTGGTTTTCTCCACTTTCTTCAATTTAAGTCTAAATTTGGCCTTAAGGAGTTCATCATCCGAGCCACAGTCAGCTCCCAGTCTTGTTTTTGCTGACTATATAGAGCTTCTCCATATTTGGCTTCAAAGAATATAATCAATCTGATTTTGGTGTCGACCATCTGGTTATGTCACGTGTAGAGTCTTCTCTTGTGTTGTTGGAAGAGGGTGTTTGCTATGACCAGTGTGTTCTCTTGTCAGAACTCTATTAACCTTTGCCCTGTTTCATTCTGTACTCCAAGGCTGCCTGTTACCCCAGGTGTTTCTTGACTTCCTACTTTGTCATTCCAGTCCTCTATAATGAAAATGACATCTTTTTTGGCTGTCAGCTCTAGAAGGTCTTGTAGGTCTTCATAGAACTGTTCAACTTCAGCTTCTTCATCATTACTGGTTGGGGCATAGGCTTGGATTACTGTAATATTGAATGGTTTCCCTTGGAAAAAAACAGAGATCATTCTGTCATTTTTGAGATTGCATCCAAATATTGCATTTCAGACTCTTATGTTGACTGTGATTGCTACTCCATTTCTTCTAAGGGATTCCTGCCCACAGTAGTAGGTATAATGGTCATCTGAGTTAAATTCACCCATTCCAGTCCATCTTAGTTCACTGATTCCTAGAATGTCGATGCTCACCCTTGTCATCTCCCATTTGACCATTTCCAATTTGCCTCGATTCATGGACCTAACATTCCAGGTTCCTATGCAATATTGCTCTTGACAGCATCAAATCTGCTTCCATCACCAGTCCCATTCACAACTGGGTGGTGTTTTTTACCTTTTATCCATCCCTTCATTCTTTCTGGAGTTGTTTCTTCACTGATCTCCAGTAGCATATTGGGCACCTACGGACTTGGGGAGTTCATCTTTCAATGTCCTATCTCTTTGCCTTTTCATACTGTTCATGGGGCTCTCAAGGCAAGAATATTGAAGTGGTTTTCCATTCCCTTCTCCAGTGGACCACATTCTGGCAGACCTCTCCACCATGACCTGCCCATCTTGGGTGGCCTCATATGGCATGGCTTAGTTTCACTGAGTTAGACAAGGCTGTGATCCATGTGATCAGACTGGCTAGTTGTCTGTGATTTTAGTTTCAGTCTATCTGCCCTCTGATCTCCTCTCTCATTACCTACCGTCTTACTTTGGTTAAGTAAAGATTGGTTACTTAACAAAAATATTGGTTAAAAAATTTTATAAAAAATAATGGCATGATATTGGTTAAACAAACAAACAAACAAACTACTGATCCTCTTAGTACCTATGATGTTAAAATAAGACAAGTATCTGTTAGGATTTTTGGTGGTTCTAACAAAATATTTATTATTTGCAAATTTAACTGCTTAAGACCATTTATTCTATCATTTGCAAGCCAGCCCATCTTCAATGAGACTCCCTTCAACAAAAGATACTGGTGTCTGTACATATAGCAATTCATAAAGCACTTTTATTAGTGCCAAGAAAAACTGTTTCACTGCAGATGCTTTAGAAACTTGGTCTCATGACTTCTGTAGTCTAGCCTGCAGTTTTGTTGTCAGAACTTCCCCTCATGGTGCTATAGTATTTTTCATTAGAGTGACAGTTCTTTATCCTTCATGCTAAGCTACTTACTCTGGATCATTGAAATAATTACCCACACACTTGGCACAGCTATTGAAGTCTCCTTCCTTGCTACAAGATGGAGGTAAACAAAGACATTCTTGTAGATTCTACCTGAGGTATTTTTGACAGATGTTATGTTGCTGGAGGAGATCCTTTCCCAGACCTCTTGGCTACTTAAGGAACTTCTTACTATTAACTAAGTAAACAGAGAATGAGGTTCACATAATTTACAGATGGCATCACCATCGATGTACATGATGGAGATCAGCAGGAAACTGCTGTTTTCATTACATTAATCAGGAAAACCTAACATAAAATGAGACCCAAGGGTCATCACAGTTAATTACACTTCAGGTAGTCATCTTAGCACTGTATGCTCTGGCCAGCCATCAAACTCATGTGCACACTTTGCAGACTTTTGAGCAATTATCAAAGGTAAAATAGTTGTCCAATGCTAACTATAGTAGAATGAAGGACAAGCATAGAGATTAAGTGATAAATAAATATGTGATAAATTAAAGTAAGATATTAATGATAAAGTATCAGTGGGAAGTATAAAAATATTTTTCTAAAATGTTTATATTTGTATATTTTGAAAAATGTCATAACAAATGTTAAGAAAGGTTTTTAAAGGTCATGAAAAAGAAAATGTAAACTAAAAAACAAACACAATAATTTCATTTTTGAGAGAACCCTAATTTATAAACAAAAAACTTTAAAGATAATTTTGGAATGTTGCTGCTGCTGTTGTTGCTGCTAAGTTGCTTCAGTGGTGTCCGACTCTGTGCGACCTCACAGACAGCAACCCACCAGGCTCCCCCGTCCCTGGGATTCTCCAGGCAAGAATATTGGAGTGGGTTGCCATTTCCTTCTCCAATGCATGAAAGTGAAAAGTGAAAGTGAAGTTGCTCAGTCGTGTCCGACTCTTAGCAACCCCATGGACTGCAGCCTACCGGGCTCCTCCGTCCATGGGCTTTTCCAGGCAAGAGTACTGGAGTGTTGGGAACATGTAAATGTGAAATGAAATTTAAATTATACAGTTTTAAAATGTTTTACATGTAATAATGACATTTCTTTTAGGTAGAAAATATAACTAAGAGATATAAGTTTTATGATATATACAGTGTCCAGAATATGTGAAATCATACATCAATATAATTGTAAAACCAATAAAAGATACGGATAGATATAAATGTATAGAAGCAAATATATTTGAATAATTTTACAGTGACCAAAAAGTGGGATATTTAAATTAAAAGATTTTGCTTTCATCATGTTTTGTAATTATGGATCGTCACTTCTGGATTGTGTAAATCAATTGTCACTTCTGGGTTGTGTAAATCAATTCTGATAGAAATTCTTATAGGTAATAATTATATTGCATCATCTTTAGTCCTGCGTCTTTTGTGTCTTACATTGATCTTTCTTCCTTTTTCTTCTACATGTAAAATAGTCATGTTCTGATATTCCTGAATTTTGTTCAAAGAAATTCACTTGCCGCTTTGACCACAAGATGTCCTCTGCCACCATCTACTTCAGTGAATTGCAATGTAAACTGTTTACAACACTATATTTAATAACATAGCACTTAAAAGATTCTAACATCAATTTTAAGACAGAGCCTAAAGAGACACTTTTTGAAATGAAATGAATTGATTTGAAAATGCAGATAAAGCTGCATTTTCCATGCACACTGGCAGCATCCCATCTCAAGCCATTATGTCACTGTGCTTCTCTGAAAGAGGACTTTCCAAGGTTCCACAGGAATTAGCTAGATCTATTCAATTCAAACCTTAGGGCTAGGGTACCACAGCTGGTGTTGGAGGCTCTGGACAGCTGTGAAATCCATTCTAACTGGACTTTAATAGAATGATTGTCGAAGTGGTGCTGATATAATCAGTGGGCTGTAGGAGACAGGAGAACAGTAGGGAGCATATTGTTTATTCATCCTCCAGCTTAATCTGGCCTCAGAGGTGACCAAGAAGATACAGTCCAACAAAGAGGCAGACAAAACAGATTGTAGAGCTGCTGCTGCTGCTAAGTCGTTTCATTCCTGTCCGACTCTGTGCAACCCCATAGACAGCAGCCCACCAGGCTCCGCCATCCCTGGGATTCTCCAGGCAAGAACACTGGAGTGAGGTGCCATTGCCTTCTCTGGATTTTAGAGCTAACTCTCCACAAATTTGAATTGAAAACTCTAATTGGATGTCGGTGTTATGCCTGACAAAGAAAACAAGGAAAGTCCATTTTCAGAGTGGGTAGATAAATTCATGTATCATGATATTTGTCCCCATTCTACAATGTAAAAAAAGACCTCAACCATTGTCTCTATGGCATTTTTTTTATGAACTGAATGTTTATGTGTGCTAAGTCGCTTCAGTCGTTCCAACTATTTGTGACCCTAGAGATTATAGCCTGCCAGGCTCCTCTGTCCAGGGAATTCTCCAGGCAAGAATATTGGAGTGGGTTGCCATGCCTTCCTCCAAGGGGTCTTCCCAACTCAGGGATTGAACCCACATCTGCTGCATTGCAGGCGTATTCTTTATCAACTGAGCCACCAGGGAAACCCCAACTAGGTATTGTGGTAGGGAATAGATTGTATAGAAACTCAAACACTTATCTTACCAGGAGTGATACTGACCAGGTGTAACTGTAGTTGGGTGTCTATATTACTTGAAGCCAGAATGATTGGGAGTTGCTATTATAATTTAGTGACAAAGGACCAGGGATGCTACACATGCTGCAAAGCTTGGGACTATCCAGAACAAGGAAAAACTGTCCCTAACCAAATGCCAGTAGCACTCTGATGAGAAATACCATTTCAGATATTATTTTTAGTATTTCTCCTACTGATTTTTTTTCTTAAATCACTTTCTTGCATCTTATCTCACGTAGCATATAGCTCAGGTAATACTTTAGTAACCCAAACATTTAACTAATGAATATAAAAATCTTAACTGAATAAATCTTAAACATGAGACTCTTGAATTTTGTAATACATAACTTTCAAAATTTCACTAGTACTTTCTATTAATCTTTTTCAATTTGGAAAGTATAGATATTCTCAAAATTTCAAATGTCAAAACAGTAATAAATATATGCAGATTTTCTCAGTGAAATCAAGGAGTTTTGTAAATATTTTCCTTTCAGAATAGTGTAAAGAACGAGTTCATTTCTTTATAAATGCCCTGTTCATCATTCTTTCTTTCATAAATATTTAGATGAACTAGTCAGAATATAAGTCTCTTGAAAAAAAAAAAAAAAAACCTGAAAGACCAAAATGTAGATTTTCTGTGGCAGGGAAAAAATGGTGCTGAACCAATGCTGCTACCTGGCAATACCAGAGTTAAAATTTTACATAGGTTTGTACCTGGTCCAGTTGTGGATATGAGGACTGTGCATATAGATTGGAAATAAGTAAATAACACATGGATAGAAAATTCAGAACAAATAATATCGAGTTTTAAAAATGTGTGCCTGTATTGAATGCAGTCTAGAGTGAATGAGAAAAATCCTTCATCTCAAATCTTGTCTGAGACTAAACTTTTTTGCTTGATGTAATTTACAGTTTTCTCTAGAGAGTAAAGTATTCCTATTAAAATCCTAAAGTGTTTCTTTTTTTATGATTTTAAAGAGATTAAAAATCATTCTAGGGAATAAGAATCACTCATATCACTGACAGACCATCCATCCTTATAATCTCTAAGCAGTTATTCCTTTAATCTACCACGTTTGTCATCTGTGTTGTTGTTTCTGTGTATGTTTTTCTTTGTACTATATAAATCACCAATAAATAGTATAAACCTTTGATTTTTTTTTTTACAGCACCTCTTTGGCAATTTGAAAGAAAATTTTTGATAGGTATAGTCAAGTTAATGTAATGAAAACAATTATGAGCAGAAACAGCCCTTTCGTGTTGAAATAATAGTAAATTTTAAGAATTGAGAGTCACTGACTTCTAAGCTGCCATAGTAAAATTTCCTTACTGGCTGTCTTACAGTGAGGGAGAGATTTCCACCTAGATTGTAGAAAATGACCAAACACATGGTAGCTAACACCAGACAGATAACAGCAGTTTATTAATAATGTACAATCACAACCCAGGGAAGGATGACACAGTAAACCACACAAAGCCACAAGGGTTGCACTTAGTCTCATATCAAAGAAAGAGGAGCCAGTAGGGGAGGGGTGACCCCAGGTCCTGCAGGATCGTATGATTTATTATTTGAATAATTTCATGGGATGGCAACGGAATCAAACATGTTACTGACAGTGTTGTTAGTTAAGGCTCCAAAATGGAGAAGGGTGAATTTAAGACTACACGGATCCAGATCTGAGCTTGAGTTGCCCTGCCTATATGTCCCTGTTTGCTTTGGCTGGTTCCACACACAAGGTGGAACATTTTGAGAAAAACACCTCAAAGCCAGGGTCACATGTGTAAGAATTTCTATTTTCCAAAGACCAGGGATTCAAAAATAGAAAGAGATCTAGAGTGCTCATCAACCCTGAGTTACATCCGTATAGAATAATTTTAAAAATTTCTCCTTTGTAAGTGAAATCACCACATAGTAAAACATTCAAAATCTCTTAGCCTGAAAGACTTTTCTGATAAATAAGCTATTGAAGTATAACCTAAATGTATTTAAATCCCAGATGACCATGCCAATGCAAAGTAGTTTATAAGACAAATTTTATGATTAAGTTAGAGAAAAACAGTTTATTTAAAATATTACTTTTTAAAGTCATAAAGACTCTCCAATATTTAAGTAGTTTAAATAGTTAAGATTAAAGTTTAAGTAGTTTAGATAACAATTGTATATTTAGGAAAGCATCTTTCCAAAACACCAAAAATATTTTCAAATAAATTTGAAGGTGGAAATATAAACTGTTACTATGTGTACAATTACATAACTCTTTAAAAGTATTTTAAGCTCTTTATATGCATTCATTCTCCCAGAAGTGTTAAATGGGAGAGATAACATTATACTGAATAAGTACTTAACCATTTCTATGGAAATATAAATGACAGTCCAAAAACAAAATCTCAAGTGCCTTGTAAGATAATAAGCAGAGAAATCTGTAATATACTTAATATCATTTTCTCCACTTTCCCTATTATCTTCAATATTCATTTTTATTAGGTTTGATAGATTTTACCCCCTGAATATTTATCATTTTTTCTCTGCATCTCACATACAATTTAGCTTAGGATTCTGTCTATTCTGTATTGCTTCTAGCTTGCCCTTCTCCTTTGGGACAGATTTCCTCAGTTGTCAAACTACTCTTTCTGAAAACCTAAATAGATTATGTTACTTCTTCTCAAATTCTTCAATAAATCCTAATAGCCTTCAAATTTAAGGCCATTTCTCAACAGTAGATACTTGGGGATCAGCACATATAGAGTTATCTTGTCTCATTCTGTTAATGTATCATCCATCCATCCTTTCATTTGTCTATCCATTTATACTTATAGACCATCAAGTTTGGGTCATGAACTGTTATAAATAAGGCTAAGGATAATATAACTTGAGCAAGCACCATTCTCTCATTCACCTTGTGATGAAAATGAAAACAAATTAAAAAGAAAATTTTAGAATGGCATACAAATCTTTAAAAAATAATGAAATGGCCCAGTTTGATGGCAATGAGATTTGGTTAGCTCCAAAAGAGACACAGATGAATAGAACAGCTTTTGGACTCTGTGGGAGAGGGAGAGGGTGGGATGATTTGGGAGAATGACATTGAAACATGTATAATATCATATATGAAATGAATCGCCAGTCCAGGTTCGATGCAGGATACTGGATGCTTGGGGCTGGTGCACTGGGACGACCCAGAGGAATGGTACAGGGAGGGAGGAGGGAGGGGGGTTCAGGATGGGGAACACGTGTATACCTGTGGTGGATTCATGTTGATGTATGGCAAAACCAATACAATATTGTAAAGTAATTAACCTCCAATTACATACATTTATATTAAAAAAAAAAAACAAGAGAGTCAAGAGAGATTACTCCAGTAATAGTTGTGCTTCCTTCACTAATGCATTTCCTAAATCTTTGGTAAAGAGAGAGGCTTTGATCCTCTCAGGAGGTGTGCTTCAGAGATACAGAGCGGCTTGTAAATAATAGATCCATTGGAAGGTTTCCTTCCCCCTGAGTCTTCAGATTTCTTTCTCTTCAGCATGCCAAAGGTCCCATCTTTTGACCTTTTTAAAAAATGTGTACTCATTTTTTAAATCTTAAACTTCACTGAATATAAACACAGTTGTGACCAAGAAACCCACAGAAACTATTCAGGCAGACAGTGGATCAAATATATGATCTACGGCACACTGTTATTTTTTTACAATGAAGGAAATTAGAACAGACAGTAAAAAAGAAAGACATTATTTCTAACTCCTTCTCAGGACTCTGACTGATAAAATTGAAGAATAATAACTGCAGATAATTCATTAATCCGGTGACAATTGCCCAAATACCGAGACAGTAACTCCATAACCATGTTCATGAATCAACACACTATATCTGAAATTCTAGGTGACTATATCCATATCGTCACTTTGCCACCTGATGTGAAGAACTGACTCATTTGAAAACACCTTAATACTGGGAAAGATTGAAGGCAGGAGGAGAAGGGGATGACAGAGGATGAGATGGTTGGATGACATCACCGACTCAATGGACATGAGTTTGAGTGAACTCCAGGAGTTGGGATAGACAGGAAAGCCTGGCATGCTGCAGTCCATGGGGTCGCAAAGAGTCAGACATGACTGAGCGCCTGAACTGATATCCATATTAAAAAGATTGGCTTTTTTTTGGTATTGTATTTATTTTTATTTTTTAATTAATTTATTTTACTTTACAATATTGTATTGGGTTTGCCATACATTGACTTGAATCTGCCATGAGTGTACATGTGTTTCCCATCTTGAACACCCTTCCCACTCCTCTCCCCATCCCATCCTCTGGGTCATCCCAGTTCACCAGCCTTGAGCACCCTGTATCATGCATCAAACCTGGGCAAAAAAAAAAAAAAAAAAAAAGATTGGCTTTACTAAGCCTAATATTTATTCTTACATGGTTTTTAACACTCTTGAAATTTCCTCTCATATAAGCTCTTCAGGATCCTAATAATATAAACTACTGTAGGCTTGCCCTTTCAGTGTATAAGCTATCTCTTTCTAGAAAAAATCTTGAACATTTATATTCAAGATTATGTTGGAATCAAAGTCATTTTGTACTTGAGAGCAGTAAGATGTGATGGTGAATGAGAAAAGAACCCAGAGGAGAATCAGTATCAGATTTTGATAAAGCAGTTATTGACAGTATTTTATGTAGCAAACAAAAGGTTGTTCCCTCAAATGTGGTAGACTGGGGTTGTCTACTCAGCCAAAGCTGTTGAGAGGACCATCAAGATTCAAACTTAGTCTCATTCACAGCTCTCCAAATGACCTTCTCACATGATGCAAAGTTCTAGTCTCTTGTTACAAGTATTCTAGTACCAAGGAACTTCCCTGGTGGTTCAGCTGGTAAAGAATCTGCCTGCGATGCAAGAGACCTGGGTTTGATCCCTGGGTTGGGAAGATCCCCTGGAGAAGAGAAAGGCTACTGACTCCAGTTGACCGGCCTGGAGAATTCCATGGACTTTGTAGTGCGTGGGGTCCCAAAGAGTCAGACATGACTGAGTGACTTGCTTTCACTTACAAGTATTCTGGTACCAAGGAACTCAATGTATCCCTTCTTTTGGTGTATATCTCAGTAATACATATTACCAATAATTTATACTGCATTTTAACATCTTTGAGTGGCAGTTTGGAAGCCATTAAGTGAAAAATAAAATAAATTTAATGAATTGACAAAACATTTTAATTGAAATATTTTGGACCCACAATATTAATTAAAAAAATCTTAATATTGCACACACACACAAACACAAATAGGATTAAATTTAGATTTTGCCTAGGCTGTTCACTAAAAATTCAACTATTAAGCTTTTCTTCAGGTTTGAATTTCAAAAATTGAATGTGTGCCAGCTTAAACATCAGTCATTTCCAGCATCTTTGTATTTGTGGTGTAATCAGTGATCCGTTAACTTTGTAGAGTATCATTGTATCTGAGTATTCTAGTTAAATTCAGGTCAGTTTTCTAGAAATATATATATAATTTATATTTTTAAATTCCATGTACAGATTATAAATATTATCAGAAGGAAATAATATTGCAGTAATAATGATAATTTGATGCATTTAATTATGAAATCAATTTTCAGATAATTTACATAGGTAAATAATAAAACTTACTCAAGTTTCTATAAGGGAAGGAGTATGTTAGGTGGATAGAGCTAATAAGAACAAATTGAAACAATTTATAAAAAAATCAAATAATATTAGAAATCTATATAATATCAGCTTATAGCAGCCTAATTTTAATCTTTACAAAATTGATATTACATTTTAATCAATGCCCAAAATGACACTAAAGCATATGAAGGGAGAACAGGATAAACCACACATTTTAGCAAGATTTCTCTTATTGAAAGTTCAAAATGTAATAATTTGGGGGGAAGAAAATAACAGAGAGTACTCTTTCCATAGGTGGATGAAAAATGATAAACATTTAATATAATGTAGTGAATGTTGTTAGGGTTCAGAACAGACCACCCCGAAATGTGGCACTTTGGCATATGGATGTTTTAAAGGTGACCCTCTGGCCTCAAGAGACACAACTGACCCTGCCTTACCTATCTTGAAGAATTTAATTGGAGTTATTTTTCCTGAAAAGGAGTTATTGCCAAAGATAAAACTTTATCTAAGTGACCCCATCTATATGAGAGAGCAGACATCTATTTATCAAACATCATCTCTTCTTGTTGTTGCCCTGTGAATAACTCTTCTATTTAAGCTTGATTCTAATGTGTATCCACCTTATGACACTTTAATTCTTAGACCAGCCAAAAGAACATAGGACAGGGGAATATCTTCTTTTTCCCTGATAATATATAAAAAATGAAAGAGACTTGAATGGTTATAATAAAGTATAACCAACAAATCTTGATAGAATAATAATTGGATGCAAACCTTGGGGGAAATGAAGGAAACTAATTTAACTCATGTATCTGTTTTGTTCCCTTGTGGCTCAGCTGGTAAAGAATCAGCTTGCAATGCGAGCGACCTAGGTTCAATCTCTGTGTTGGGAAAATCCCCTGAAGACGGGAAAGGCAACCCCTCCAGTATTGTGGCCTGCATAGTCCCTGGGGTCACAACGAGCCAGACAGACTGAGTGACTTTCACTTTCCTGTTTTCTGTAAATGGGTAGATGATGCTATAAGAAAGGTACCACAGGATGCTACAGGTTTGTTTGAATAGATAATAAGGTGGATATGTGTATTTGAGGCAGATAGAAGGAGGACTGAAAATAAGGAAGTAACAGCGGTAAATAAGGAAATGTCATTCAAGGTATTTGGTGGTAAAGGACAGTTATATTTATTTTAAAGTAGAAGAGAATTGAACATACGTTTACTTTGAGGAAAATTCGCTAATAGGAATGAGTAGACGTGAAAGATGCAGGACAAAGAAGCCCTGACAGACAATGTGGAATAGAGGTTGGAGCACAGATGGTAGGATTAACCTCCAAGAAAGGCAGAGATGCTGCACTTCAGAGACACAACTGGAAGCTCTGAACTTGGCTTCAGAAAGAGGTAGAACTGTTAGGTCAGTGTCCAGGGGTCTCATTTAGAGCCCCACATTCTCTGAAAATGGTGCTTTACATTGATATTGCATATAAGAAAATAGTCTTTAGAAAATAAATAACTTAATTTCTTAGTAATGTATAAAGCAGTATTAAATGGGAACCTACTTGAATTTTAAAAATCTAATATTTATCTCAACTATCCACGTTTCACCTACTGTAGTTATGCTTGTATGCTCAGTTATGCCTGACTCTTCCTTGGCAACCTCATGGACTATAGCCTACCAGGCTCCTCTGTCCATTGGATTACCCAGGCAGAGAACACTGGGATGGGTTGCCATTTTCTCCTCCAGGGGATCACCTAGATAACATGTAATAGAGCAAAACTGTTTGTTGTCAAGTCTTTTCATATGTATTATTTAGATGATAGCATAAGAATAGTAGCATCTCTAGCATATGAAGTTACATATTATATTATTTTTCAAATGCTATAATTATTCTGACTCTAGTAAGAGCATCTAATTAAGTTTCTATCATGAAAAATGTTGATATTGCAAAGGCAAGAAAATGTATGGAAAGTTTTAATGTCAATGATCACTTTGCCAACATTTTTCTGTAATTATAAATCAGTTTAATCACTGAATAAACACAAATAGTTTATTTCTTAGCCTTAAAAATCACTTTCACTTCATAAGACAGATTAGTAAGTAATATTGATATAGAAACAAAGCTTTTATTCACTATTCTTCCTTACAAATATTTCTTGCTGTTAAGTTGCTTCAATCATGTCCAATTCTTTGTGATCCCATTGACTAGCCTGCCAGGCTCCTCTGTCCATGGGATTATGCAGGCAAGAATATACTGGAGTGGGTTGCCATGCCTTCCTCCCAGGGATCTTCCCAACCCAGGGATTGGACCTGTGTCCCATGTCTCTTGCACTTGGCTGGTGGGTTCTTTACCACTAGTGTCAGGTTCTGTATTTACTAAATAGACAGATGAAATATTTTTTTAAACTGCTTATGAATTTTATTTTATCATAATTTTAAAAGCAGAACATTAAAATATTCATGATATTTACTTTTTTATTTCTATGGTCTCAATCTTTGAATAATAACATAATTTTAGTTTAATATGAAGTTTTTTTTTTTTTAATTAAAATCTTCTTAGGGCATGTTCTTAAGATGGAGGGTGGGAAAAGCATTAGGTGAATATATCTGTCATATAGAATTTCTGCTGATGCCTAAACTGACTAAAAGTAATTTGAAAATTTGAAAGTATTTTCTCCCATCACAAATATTGAAACATATCATTCTATCCTGTACTTATCATGCCTGTTTTCTCAGTGTAGGTTAGGAATTAAGGAATATCTGATTTAAATATTTTCTGTGAAACAAGTGTACATTATTTACTAGTCCCTCCTCATCATTTATCCCAAAAAGAGAATTATAACTCATATACATTCTGAGTATATTCAAGAGTAAGGATATATTTAAAATCTCTCACTAAGAACAAACCCTTTCATTTTGCAAGTTTCCTTTCTCCCAACTACTTTTTTGGGGCTTCCCAGGTGGCTCAGTGTTAAAAAAATAAGCCTATCAATCAAGAGATGCGGGTTCAATCCCTACCTAGGTTAGGAAGATCCCCTGAAGGAGGAAATGGCAACCCACTCCAGTATTCTTGCCTGTGAAATCCCATTGACAGAGGAGCCTGGTGAGCTATAGTCCATGAGGTCGCAAATGACTCAGACGTGACTGAAGTGACTAAACAGCAACAACTTCCTTTTTAGTCAGATAATCAGAAGCAGGAATATTTTTGGTGGCGGGGTGGGAGGGGTTAAATAAAAGTATCAGTTAAAAGTTCTTAATAAAAGACTATATGCTTTATATTTGTAAGAGTTAAGGTAACATATCAGACATAGCCTTTGATTTCCAGAAGATGAAAACCTAACAGGTGAAGCAATATATTTATACTTAAAATAACAAAATGACTGTTGTCATGGGTGTGCCTGGCTAGTTTTCAGTAAGAGAATGTAAGAGAATCATTCTTGCCTCTGAGGACCTCAGAAACATTCCAGACACAGACACAGGCAGTATATAGATACATTCCAGAAGAAAACCAGTTATTCTTTCACCAAATCCAATATCGTCCTAGTGTTTGTACAGAAGACAATGGGTTAATGGAAGTATGTCTGGAAACTCCAGGATCCCATGTGTTCTTTGTCTTTAGTCAGCCAAAAGTATTCTGTTCTCCTGTGACAATGACAAATACAACTCTGCTTCTAGTGGAGAAATTTTATGGTATCAGAGTGGATTGTGCTCATACTCAAACTCTCAGAACAGGGTCCTAAACAATTCATTCCTTGTCAGTTTTTAAACAGCAGCCTGTTTGTTGCATCCAATCAAGGAATCTGAAAATTAAGTTACTTACTTATCTGTTTTTATCTTAATGAGACAGTAGATTGGATGGATAATATGACTTCCCTGGTGGCTCAGTGGTAAAGAATCCACCCTGCCAATGCAGCAGACCCAGGTTCTATTCTTGGATTGAAAAGATCCCCTGGAGAAGGAAATGGCAATCCACTCCAGTATTCTTGCCTGGGAAATCCCATGGACAGTGGAGCCTGGCTGGCTACAGTCCATGGGGTCCCAATCGAACACAACTTAGCGACTAAACAATTTATATGGAACTTGAATTCAGTCAACTAAGATGTGCTACAACCCCCTGTGGGTATTGAAGATATGTTCCAATAGTAAAAACATAAATCTTCTTTGAACCCAGGCTTACAAGACTCTGTTTTGTTTATGGGATTTGTTTTACTCTGCTAGGGCTGCCATAACAAAATGCCACAGAATAATTGGCTTAAACCACAGAAATTTATTTTCTCATACTTCAGGAGTCTGGAAATCTAATATCAAAGTGTCAGTAGGTTTGATTTCTCCCAAGTCCTTACCGCTTGGTTTGAGGATGGCCGCCTTCTCGGTGTTGTTATATATGGCTTTTGTTTGTGTAAACCCACACCAGTGTCTCCTCCTCCTCCTATAAGAATACCAGTTCTATTGGATTCAGCCCAACCCATATGACCTCATTTGACTGTAATCACCTCTTTAGAATCCCTGTCTTTAACACAGCCACATCAGAAGTTAGGACTTCCACAAGTAACTTTGGTGGAAAATAATCCAGGCCATAATGACATTTACAAAGTGTTGTCATCAACCAAAGACTTATTTGGGGCTGCCTTATTACCAAAAAAAGCAACTTAAAAATCCAGCAGATTTTTGGTTAGGAAATGCTGGCAAATATTTGTGCTAAAAAATACAATAAAAAACAGCTAAATGACAACAGCAACAAAGATCCATTTATTTGCCTGAAATGTTTAACACATTGCTTTCACTTCTGTTCAAGAAAATGTAATCACATATACATGTCTTTTAGGTGACTCAGATATATAATACCAGGTTGTATAAGATGACATATAATACTCTCAAACATGGTGATATGAACAACTGTTCCTGAAGTACAGAAAAGTAGACTAGAGTTTCCACAACTGGTTTCACAGACTGAATGAAAAAGCAATAATTAGGTATGAGTGATTTGTGATTCCCTCTGATCCTTCACTGTAAGTGAACAGGGATGCCCTTAATGTCACATATAAGGACTAGGAAGAACTCTCTCTGTACTTGTTTGTCTGGACACATTGAAATATAGAAACAAAGGGAATTAGCTGAGAAAATCACATGGAACTAAACTTGTTTTCAGTCCTAATAATTTTAAGAACAGAAAATGGCATCCTAAGTCAGGGTACATGGAAAACAAAACAAATGCCAAATTTTGTTGTGCTACCAAAACATAAAAAAGCATCAAACACTAAGCTAAAGATAATTCCTAATTCATGCATATGGTTTCTTTTACTACTGTAGGAATAAGAATATCCATGACTAAGTTGGATGGGTGGATAGATAGAAGATAAAGAAATAATCCACAATTTTGAATTGTTTCTTAGTCATATAGTGCTTCAACTCTGGTGAATAAATAGACGAATGATAGGATAATTTATCATCTTAATGCAGTTGAAATATGATTAGTAACATTTATTTTTAGGGACTGTTTTGGTATTCTGTAATGCACAGTTCCTTGTAAAAAATTTAAAAAAAAATTCCTTGTAAATATTTTCATTATAGGAGACTTTTGGGAAAATGTAGGTCTAACTAAATATAATATAATCATTTCAGACAGTGTGTTACTACCTTATATACCACAGCATGTCTCATGGGGTCGCTAAGAGTCAGACATGGCTGAGCGACTTCACTTAAACTTTCATGCATTGGAGAAGGAAATGGCAACCCCCTCCAGTGTTCTTGCCTTGAGAATCCCAGGGATGGGGGAGCCTGGTGGGCTGCCGTCTATGGGGTCACACAGAGTTGGACACGAATGAAGTGACTTAAAAGCAGCAGGTAGATATGGAAGTTCTCTCATCCCTATAGTCTAGAGACATAAAACCCATTCAATCTGACATTTGCCAGTATGCAATCTATTATGTGGTTTTTGTGTAATATTTTTAGGTTTTGACTATATAAAGTCAAACAGTCATTGGTATAGCTTTTAGGAAATATAATTCAAACCCAATTGCCTTTTGTGTGAAAAGCTAATTCTTAGTATCTAACATAAAATTTTTGTTCTTCAGTTTGTGGCAATTGTTTCTTGTTCTCTCTGCTGCCTACTGTAGCGGCAACTGGTCATTTAAATAGCATTTTCTCCACAGAATCTTGAAACTAGAATCAAGTGAGGTGTCTTAATATATACTGTTTTAAGCCTTATTAGGAGACTATGCTGGATATTGAAAATAAATTTTTTCATGTGTGAGAGACACTGTCAAACCTATTTATGTTTCAAACAAACTGGCAGGACCTCAACCAGAACAGAAATTGCCAAAATGCATATCCTGTTTATTATGGGATATAGCCAAAACATACGTCCTATATACAGAATAACTTCGTAGACTCAAGAAGTCAAGTACACTGAACTTCTTCCATCTGACACTGGTATCCAGGGGTGAGGCTCTATTCTTTTGAATTTATTACAGTAAATTATAATTTCCATGTGATTTATGTTGTAGAATATTTTGTAAAAGTCAAAATGCATCCTGGGAGAAAATATGTCACTTTTAAAGCATTATATATTTCTGATAAATGAACATTAGCTGATAATATGTCGATATTGATATGAGTATGAACTAATGTGACAGTGAAAACAATCCTCACTCATGTTATGAACATAATTTACCCACATGCATGACCAGCAGTTGAACTCCTCTACTCTTCCTAGTCTACCACATAAATGCCTTGGCTGATTATTTATTGTAATGGTTCTTAGGAGAACAACAAAACCTTCTATTAAAGCTATTGTTAGTTCTTAAAAAAAGAATGTCTAGAAAAATCTGTAGTTAAGTTAGTGACTTGCAGAATGTTTTATGAAAAACAACTTGTTGAGAATGAAAGGATGACTGTTGGTTTGTAATTCCTTTAAAGTTTACTCACATTTGTAGAGCCTGAAGGAGACTGTGTAAAGAAGATAAAAAAAAAAAAAAAAGCTTGGATGCCACACAAGATTAACGTGGCAATAGAGATAAGAACATTTAATCAATGGAAAACTAGCTTCTTGGAGCAGATCAGATCACAGTGACTGGAGGGCAATGTACAAAGCCCATGAATGATTGCTATTTACCTTTTGAGAACAATAGAAGTAATATTTTGCATTTTTATAGCTACTTTGATCAGAAGTTTCCAAACTCATACTATTTTAACATATAAGCTTTCTAAGATAGATATGAGTTCAATCAGAATTGTATAAAGGGATAGGCTGCTTGGATTTCTGTTGGAGAGAATACAAAATGAGTGGAGATTAGAGATGCTTTTGAAAACATTCCACAGCTCAACTCTTGTAGAGTACAAGCTTATATTTTATAAGAAAACTAAGAGTTTCAAGGTAATCAAATCATTGACTAGGTATTAATGATATTTCCATGTAGACAGAAATATTGAAGTCTTATTGTAAAATGAATGCTGTGTATTAATCACTAAAGATAAATAAAAAGTCTTAAGGGAAAAATATGTAGCAGTAAAATTGGAGCAGAAAAATATCAGAGATGATAGCAATAGCATCAGTTTATTGTTCTTTTTTTTAATTTTTTTTTATTGGAGCATAATTGCTTTAGCAATAGCATCAGTTGAAAGTAGTGAGATATTGTATTATTATATTATGAATTGTTGTTGTTTTCATTTAGTCATTAAGTCTTGTCCAACTCTTTGCGACCCCATGGACCACCAACGTCCTCTTTTCAGGGGATTTCCAAGGCAAGAAACTAGAGTGGATTTCCATTTCCTTCTCAGAGGATGTTCCAGACTCAGGAATTGAACCGACATCTCCTAACTGCCAGGCAGATTCTTTACCACTGAGCCACCGGAGAAGTCCTATGATGAATTGGGCACCTGTATGTAGAGTAATTATATACTATTGGTTATGAGTAGTTAGTACATGCATGCTAATGGACATTCATTAATATTGCTTTCTTTAAATGAAAACATCTTGCACACAATTTGTAATTTCACATACATAATGAAAAGTAAATGTCCTCCCTCACTATAAACACATGACGTGTACCAAGACTTTAAGGTTAGGAGGAAAAAAAAACCTTTAATGAGGCCTAGATAAAGAAGGGGAAAGCATACATAGTATGATAGGAAGTGAAGATCTTTCATGGTTATATTTTTGTACTAAATGGCTGAATAGATATCTAGTTTGATGATAGACAGATTAAAGGAAGTCACTCAGTTGTGTCTGACTCTTTGTGATCCCATAGACTGTAGCCCGCCAGACTCTATCCATGGGATTCTCCAGGCAAGAATACTAGAATGGGTTGCCATCCTCTTCTCCAGGGGATCTTCCTAGTCCAGGAATCAAACCCAGGTTTCCTGCGTAGCAGCCAGATTCTTTATCATCTGAGTTACTAGAGAAGTCCTATAGGTTGATTGATAGAAAGATATGCTTTATCTCTTTCATTTAGGAACAGATTTTATGTGAATTGTTTATATCTCATACTGTGTATAATAGCATGTTTAACTTTCCATAGCTGGTCTGTGAGAAAATGGATCCTTTCTGCACCCTGATTTTCCTTGTTATATGAAATATTTGAGCAAATGTGTATCTCAAAATAACACTGTTCACCTGGCATTATTAAAACATGTGCTTGAATTTGATTTTTAGGAGAGTTTAGATTTAGATTTAGATTTAGATTTTTAGGAGAGTTCTCTAGAATGAGGAATAAAAGTTAAATGATTTGCTATACAGTTGAACTCTTGACTTAAATATCACCAATGTTCTAACTAAAAAAGCTAACTTTATTCAGTAACTTGTCACTAAAGAAAGCACTAATTATTGTTAAGGCAATTTACTATGGGGAGAAAGATATATAAATTTTGAAAACATGGTAGAAAGAGACCGACTGAAGAAGCTGACCCAAACATTATTTGCACAACCTCAAAAAATGGGAAAATATTCTATTTTTAATTTGTGTCTAAAGCTTAACAGTGACATGCTGACTTTTCATTATTTTATTTCAGTACTATGCATCAAGTTCAGCAACCTCAAGGAGGAAATTACTTCATGCAATTTGTAATAGGATATTAACTTAGGGCCCCAGATAAGGTTTTCAAGAAAGCAATGAGTGGCAAGGATGCCCTCATATATATTGCAGACATTGTTAACATTATATTTAATTGACAATCATACTTCTTTCTCATATATTAACAATATCACACCTTCACTTATGTTTTGAGTTATCATATTCTTTAGGAGCTCCTCCCAACTCATGTTTTTATTTCTGAATCAGTATATAAAGCAAGAATGGAAAAGACATTTCTACATATCATGAAAAATCTCTGAGAGCATATAATTATCCCATTTTTGGTGTTGGACCCAATGTTTGCTCTGTCATGTCCTCCAAGAGCTATTCTTTGCCAACATAGAATTTCAAAATTCTGTGTCTACATTCTGTGTATATGGAGAAGGCAATGGCAACCCATTCCAGTACTCTTGCCTGGAAAATACCATGGACAGAGGAGCCTGGTAGGCTGCAGTCCATGGGGTCACTAAGAGTCAGACACAACTGAGAGACTTCACTTTCACTTTTCACTTTCATGCACTGGAGAAGGAAATGGCAACTAACTCCAGTGTTCTTACCTGGAGAATCCTAGGGACAGGGGAGCCTGGTGGCTGCTGTCTATGGGGTCACACAGAGTTGGACGCAAGTGAAGCGACTTAGCAGCAGCAGCAGCATTCTGTGTATAGTCATGTGAAAATGACTAATGTTATTCAATGTAAGAAAAAAAATAAAAAATTAAGACTCATGCATATATCTGAATTTTAAACATTTTTATTTTTCAAGTGGAGTCAATTTATAATAATGTGCTACTTTAAGGTGTACAGCAAAGTGATTCAGCTATTTTTTCAGATTATATTTCATTATAAGTTTATACAAGATATTGAATATAATTCCCTTTGCTGTAATAGTAAATACTTTTTGCTTATCTCTTAACATTTTATATACAGTAGTTGGTATCTGTTCATCCCATACTCCTAATTTGTTTATGAATTAAGCAGTTCTTTTAATAACATATTTTCCTTGTACAACAAAAACAAATATTTCTAAAACACTTATTATTTATTAATATTAGTAGCAAGCTTAAAACATGTCAATTTAAGTATCTTTATACTTTATAAGATAAGCATATTAAGTTATTACCTGTGTGTGTTAGATGCTCAGTTGTATCCAACTCTTTGCAACTCCATGGATTGTAGTCCATCAGGCTCTTCTGTCCATGGGATTTCTCAGGCAAGAACAATGGAATGCGGTTGCTGTTTCCTTCTCCAGGGGATCTTTCTGACCAGTAATTGAACCCGGGTCTCCTGCATTGCAGGCAGATTCTTTACTGGCTGAGTCACCAAGGAATCCCATATATGGATTCAAATAGTAGTCAAGCAAGTTTAAAACTTTAGAGGGTTCTTGTTTACTTTACTAATATATAGATGAATGTGGGCTTCCCAGATGCTGCTAACGGTAAAGAATCTGCCTGCCAATCCAGGAGACTTAAGAGACACGGGTTAGATCCCTAGGTCAGAAAGATACCTTGGAGGAGAAAATGGCAACCCACTCCAGTATTCCTGCTGGGAAATCCCATGGACAGAAAAGCCTGGTGGGCTACAGTCCATGGGATCACAGAGTCATACTCTACTGGCACAACACACTCAGACGTGCAAACACATGTGGATGTATGTAGCTCAGACATTTGGGGCTATGATTTGATTTCTTTCTCTCTAATGTGTGTATGAATATGCATGTGTGCCAAGTAACTTCAGTCGTGTCTGACTCTTTGCGACCCTGTGGACTGTAGTAGTCCATCAGGTTCCTCTGTCCATGGGATTTTCCAGACAAAAATACTGGAGTCAGTTTTCATGCCCTTCTCCAAGAGATCTTCCCGACCCAGAGATTGAACTCATGTCTTTTATATCTCTTGCATTGGCAGGCAGGTTCTTCACCACTAGCACCACTTTATATACATAAATATATATACAAAGTGATGTGAACTTGCCATCAAATTTCTCAGAATTGTACAACCTTATGAAAGCAAAATGGAATAGTGTGAATCTCTTTATTCCAAAATGTATTTTTTTTCATGCATTTAGAAATATCTTGCATTTTAACTTTTGCTAAATAAAACAGAAACATATGCATTCTGACTGTCTTTTGAGTATGACTAATCCAGACATGATAATTAACATTTATCAAAGTTTTGGTAATATAAAATCCAATAATTTAGTATTACTAGAACACGACATAAAAATGGCAGTGTATGTCATCTGAAACATATATCTGCAAAACTAAGTACTGTAAATCAGTATAAATCAATATTACTAATAGCCTGTATTGCTAAAAAAAAGTTTTCACTGAATTCTCAATCTTACTATAATAAGTGAAATTTTCTTTCAAAACAAATATTTAGATCCCATTTTCTAAAAAAGATAAGGTGAAGTCGCTCAGTTGTGTCCAACTCTTTGCGACCCTGTGGACTGTAACCTACTAGGCTTCTCTGTCCATGGGATTTTCCAGGCAAGAGTACTGGAGTGAATTGCCATTTCCTTCTCCAGGGGATCTTCCCGACCCAGGGATCGAACCCAGTTCTCCCGCATTGGAGGCAGATGCTTTAACCTCTGAGCCACCAGGGAAGTACTCTAAAAAAGACAAGAAATCGTAAAGGTTCATAGTTTACATAAGATTTTTATGAATTCAGTGTTCTCTATAAATGAAAAAAATCAGAATAAAAGAAGTAAAAAAAAAAAATCCCATAGAATTCTTCTATTGAAAATTTTACCTGATGATAATATTGTCTTTCAGAAATAAAAGGAGACATTTTTAAAGAGTGATTATTTATTACATTTAAGATAATTGTGTATTAAATTGCTATCACTACTACAAAACACAAAAAGAGAAATACATGGGAATAATTATGTTGCCACATACTTTATGATTACATATATCTAATTGATGCTTTTAATCATCTACAGTGGTTGAACTATACCTACAAAAATTTAGACTTCTCCTATTACCTGTAATGTGTTTCACCTGAAGAACTGAGTGTAACACCATAGAATAAATAGTTTTTCAGGAAAATCATTTAAAAGTTTTAAGTTATAATTCTCAATATTTTTTTTGCAATATAATCCCAATTATATTGAAGTCCTCAAAATGAGACTGATGATTTAGGGCTTCTAGAATAAAAATATACCCATCTTATGCTCTTTCAAATATATTGTGTATTTTATAAAACTATTTTTTAAATGTATCTTTAAGAGAATGTGACCAAAATGCCTGTCAGGATATTTATTTGACCTCCTAAATAGTAATTGCTTGAAAATGATATTATAGTTTAATGCTATTAATACATCCTTCAAATTAGGTCAAGAAAGAATTTTCTAAAACTCACATCTGATAATATCATAAATTTAATGAAAAACACACAAAGCTGTCAAGGAAAAAAAAATCTTAGATTATTTTCAGGCTTCCCTGGTGGCTCAGACAATAAATAATCTGCCTACAATGCAGGAGACCTGGGTTTGATCCCTGGGTTAGGAAGATCCCTGGAGAAGGAAATTACAATCCACTCCAGTATTCTCCAGAGAGAATTTGCTAAAACTCACATCTGATAATGTCATAAATTTATTGAAAAATACACATAGCTATCAAGGAATAATTCTTAGATTATTCTATATCAGTCCATGTACACTTCCCAGGTATATCTCTAATTCTAGGCTTCAGCTGTTTATCATATATACCCTCCACACAAGATACATCAGTTCAAAAATCTCTTGTTGTTCAGTCACAAAGTCATGTCTGACTCTTTGTAACCCCATGGACTGCAGTATGCCAGGTTCCCCTGTCCTTCACTATCTCCTGGAGTTTCCTCAGATTCATGTGCATTGAGTCAGTGATACTGTTTAACCATCTCACTCTCTGTGGCCTCCTTCTCCTTTGCCTTCAATCTTTCCCAGTATGGGGGTCTTTTCCAATGAGTCAGCTCTTTGCATTAGGTGGTCAAAGTACTGGAGCTTTAGTATCAGCATTAGTGTGTCCAGTGAATGTTCAGGGTTGATTTCCTTTAGGATTGATTGGTTTGATCCCCTTGCTGTTCAAGGGACTCTCTTCTCCAGCACTACAAATAGAAAACATTAGTTCTTCTGCACTAAGACTTTTTTATGGTTCAACTTTCACATCTGTACACAACTACTGAAAAAAACATACCTTTGACTGTATGGACCTTTATCATCAAAGTGATGTCTCTGATTTTTAATATGTTGTCTAGGTTCATCATAGCTTTCCTTCTAAGGAGCAAATGTCTTCTAATTTCATGACTACATTCACCATCTGCAGTGATTTTGGAGGCCAGAAAATAAAATCTGTCATTTCCCCAATTTTCCCCCTTCTATTTACCATGAAGTGATAGGACTGGATACCATAATCTTAGTTCTTTTTAATATTGAGTTTTAAACCAGCTTTTTCACTCTCTTCTTTCACCCTCATCAAGAGGTTCTTTAGTTCCTCTTCAGTTCAGATCAGATCAGTTCAGTTCAGTTCAGTCACTCAGTCTTGTCGGACTCTTTGTGACCCCATGAATCACAGCACGCCAGCCCTCCCTGTCCATCACCAACTCCCGGAGTTCACTCAGACTCACGTCCATTGAGTCAGTGATGCCATCCAGCCATCTTATCCTCTGTCGTCCCCTTCTCCTCCTGCCCCCAATCCCTCCAGCATCAAAGTCTTTTCCAATGAGTCAGCTCTTCACATGAGGTGGCCAAAGTACTGCAGTTTCAGCTTTAGCATCATTCCTTCCAAAGAAATCCCAGGGCTGATCTCCTTCAGAATGGACTGGTTGGATCTCCTTGCAGTCCAAGGGCCTCTCAAGAGTCTTCTCCAACACCACAGTTCAAAAGCATCAATTCTTCGGCGCTCAGCCTTCCTCACAGTCCAACTCTCACATCCATACATGACTACTGGAAAAACCATAGCCTTGACTAGACAAACCTTAGTCGGCAAAATAATGTCTCTGCTTTTGAATATGCTATCTAGGTTGGTCATAACTTTTCTTCCAAGGAGTAAGTGTCTTTTAATTTCATGGCTGCAGTCACCATCTGCAGTGATTTTGGAGCCCCAAAAAATAAAGTCTGACACTTTTTCCACTGTTTCCCCATCTTCACTCTCTGCCATTAGAGTGATATCATCTGCATATCTGAGGCTGTTGATATTTCTCCTGGCAATCTTAATTCCAGCTTATGATTCTTCCAGTCAGCATTTTGTATTGATGTATCCTGTATATAAGTTATTAATAAATAAGCAGAGTGACAATATACAGGTTTGTCATACTCCTTTCCAAATTTTGAACCAGTCAGTTATTCCATATCCAACTCTACCTGTTGCTTCTCAATTAGCATACACGTTTCTAAGGAGACAGTTAAAGTGATCTGATACTTCATTTCTTCAAGAATTTTCCACAGTTTGTGGTAATTCACACAGTCAAAGTCTTTAGTGTAGTCAGTGAAACAGAAGTAGATGTTTTTCTGGAACTCTCTTGTTTTCACCGTGATCCAACGAATGTTGACAGTTTGATCTCTGGTTCTTATGCCTCTTCAAAACTCAGATTGTACATCTGGAAGTTCTTTGTTCACATGCTGCTGAAGCCCAGCTTCAAGGAATAATTTATTTTATTGAATTATAGCTGATTTACATTGTATACATATGCATATTTATATCTATGTCTATCTATCTATCTAATATATATATATATACACAGAGAGAGAGTGTGTTGAAAAGCAGAGACATTACTCTGCCAACAAGGTCCATTATAGTCAAGGATATGGTCTTTCCAGTGGTAGCATATGGTTATGAGAGTTGGCCCATAAAGAAAGTCGAGTGCTGAAAAATTGATACCTTCAAACTTTGATAATGGAAAAAACTTCTGAGAGTCCTTCGGACAGCAAGGATATCAAACCAGTCAATCTTAATGGAAATCAACCGTAAATACTTGTTGGGAGGACTGATGCTGAAGCTGAAACTCTAGTATTTTGGTCATCTGACTCATTGGAAAAGTCCCTGATGCTGGGAAAGATTGAGGGCTGAAGGAGAAGACGGCATCAGAAGGATGAGATGGCTGGATGGCATCACCAAGGAAATGGATATGAACTTGGGCCAACTTCAGGTGGTGGTGAGGGCCTGGCATGCTATAATCCATAGGATAGCAACAAGTCAGACATGACCGGGCAACTGAACAACAATACATACATATATATATATATTTTTATGTTATTTTCCATTATGGTTTATCATAGGATATTGAATAGAGATCACTGTGCTATACAGTAGGACCTTTTTGTTTGCCCATTCTATATTTAATAGGTTACATCTGCTAACCCAACCTCCCATGCCATCTCACCCCTAACCTCCCCCCTACTCCCACCCACTGCTCCTGGTAACTACAAATTTGTTCTCTGTGAGTCATTTTTATTTTGTCGGTAGGTTCATTTCTGTCATATTTTAAATTCCACATGTAAGTGAAATATATTTTTAATTCTGAATCCAAAATTATTTCTGACATGCTTGCCTATAAATATTTGGGTTAAGTTTGAGTGGAAAGCATTTTTTTTTTTTTTTTGCTGTGGTAAAGCATTTAATTCATGCTTAATGTATTTGGGATTTGGAAGATAGTCTCATGATTTCACAGTAAAATCCATTTAAGATTCCTAGACAATGTCCTGAGGCTACTTAGACTTCTCATTTATTTTAGAACTCTTTCAGAAAGATTTCCTGTGCCTACACAGTGGGTGACAGTCTCTAATAACAATTATTTTAGGCTATGCTTGAGAAAGACCTGGTGATCTAATCAAAAGTAGTTTCTTGGGGCACTTTGTTATGTAACACTGCATTTATGACTCTTTTCTACTGAACAACTACAGGGTTGTTCAGTAAAAAAGATGTACTTTTAATACATTCAATCAACATGTTAGGTACTCTGGACTAAGTAATAAATAAGACATTAAAATTCAAAAAATAATTTAGTAGTAGAATGATAAATGTAAAGACATATGAGATTAGCTCTATATTAATTATTTATTAGGAGAAAATATAAGATATTTAAATACTTGATGAAAGTTTCATTCTAAAGCAAGGGATATCTAAAATTCCCATATAAATTGTTAGCAATGTTCTGAAGACAGACTTACTGACTAGGTAACTCAGAACCTAATTCTGACTTACAAGAAGGAACTGGTTAGAAAATGTTGCAAGCATTTAAAATATTGAAAAATCATTATTTTCTAATTGTCTTGACCTTTAGTAAGGTCATATTTAAGCAGAGATTATAAATCAATAATGTATTCCAAAGAGTAACTCTAGATTCAAACCAAGAAAGTCAGTTCATAAAAGACCAGATTTCTTGTATTTATTTCATAGGTTAAAAAAAAAAATCTCTATCATATCTTGCTATTCAAGAAAATGTTAAGCCAATACCTTCCTGAAGAGAGAGATAGTATTGTGAGCCACAGAAGCTATTATAAATCAGTGAAAATGTCACTGTTGTCTGGGAGGAAGAAATTTTTATCTGTCCTTCTAGGTTCTTCTGGTTGGTCTAAAAATTAAGTTGACTTGGCACAGATTAACAGGAGAAAATTAAACAAAAATTTAATAGCATGTATATTTGGAAGAGACCCAGGAAAACTGAATAACTCACCAAAATGGCTGGAGATCTTACCTTAAATACCATCTTTAGCTAAAGACAAAGAGGATGGATGCTACAAGTAGTGGGTTTCATACCTCAAAGGAAGAAAGGCAACTCACAGGGAGATGGAAAGCAAATGTTTGGTAAAGAGATATTTTCTAGGTCTTGCAGAGACAATGGGACACAGATTAGACTCTGATATCAAGCTCTGCTGGGGTTCCCCCACCAGACTTGGTCCATATTCTTTGCTGGTAAATCTGGTAATACCTGTATTCCAAGAATAAGCAGCACTATGTCTACATTTTTTTTTAGGTAATTGGGGGGAATGTCAAAGTTTCTCCCTGAGTCTTTTGGGTTTTAATTGATTTCAGCTTAAAATAATACATGTCAAACAGACCTGGTCCATAAAGAAAGCTGAGTGCCAAAAAACTGATGCTTTTCGGCTATGGTGCTGGAGAAGACTCTTGAGAATCCCTTGGATAGCAAGGAGATCAAACCAGTCAGTTCTAAAGGAAATCAACCCTGAATATTCATCAGAAGGACTCGTGTTGAAGCTGAAGTTCCAATACTTTGGCCACATGATGTAAAGAGCCGACTCATTGGAAAAGACGCTGATGCTGGGAAAGATTGAGGGCAGGAGGAGAAGGGGGTGACAGAGGAGGAGCTGGTTGATGGCATCACCAACTTAATGGACATGAATTTGAGCAAACCCAGGGAGATAGTGAAGGACAGTGAAGCATGGCATGTTGCGGTTCATAGGGTCTCAAAAAGTCAGACATGACTGAGCAACTGAACAGCAAACTTTGCTCACCTACACTGTCAAAACTGAATTAGAGTAACATAGTTTTTCTTCCTCTCCTAATGCCAGAAAGTCCAAAACACTTAGTTTTAGGAATGGTTGTGTCAAACCATGAGGTGAGAGAGAAATGGAGAACAATTACTGGAAGAAAACAAAGCAATAGCAAATGTATATTTTGCTATCTAGAGTTATCAGTAAAATTGTAAACTTCAAGTTTAAAATTATTTCAATATAAACTACATGCAAATATCATGTACAAGTTATGTTTAACTTCTTTTAATCATAATTTCTTTACAGATTTAGCAAACACCTATAAAATAGAACAAATTGGAGTAAGATAACAACAAACTAGGCCACTCCCCGACTACTCTTTTCATTTTGGGTACTTTGAGAAACATTGTCATGTCTTGGATTTCTCCTTTTTTAGTGTAACGATCCAGCTGTTATCTTAATTAAGTCTGCCACAGGCAAGGATCTGGTTTTCCACACCTGTGGAGAAGATTGTCATGGCATTTTAATGACTTAATAGGGCTTGAGGAAATGGAAGCTAGTGTGAATGTGAGTAATGATTAGTTCAACTGAGTGCCAAAGCTGTCAGTTTCCAATTAAGAGATATATTTGTTCCTCAACAATGTACTACCAGAAATTGGGTGTTTTGACACTGTTAATTCTTCTCTTGCCACCTGATAGAAATAACTCAAATGACTCCCAGTAATCTGTTCGATGAGAGAAAGTTATTGAAATTAGACACAGTTGGATATCAAGTCTAAAACCAAACCAAACAAACTGTTTTCAGCAATAGAAATATATGACAAAAATAATTATCTTTTGTAATGTGCCAAATTTATGATTTAATTGAATACCGTGGGTGTCAGAGTATGTAACTATAAGCATTGACTATTATATTTGGTAGGGAATGCTGATATGGTTTTTATGAGTAGACAAAAATGGAAAAATTATTTTGCTCAGTGATAAGAAGTGATAAGACAAAGGAAATGTAAAATTTGTCTCCCAATGAAGCACCAATCAATTTATTATTTTGTCTACAAATGGGCCGTAGAAAATGGTAAGGAAATTTAAATATAATATGATAAAAATGGACCAATAATAAAACAGAAGCATTTTAATTTACAATATTTACTCTTAATTAAGCAGTGTATCTGTGCTCTGCTCAGTAGTAATAAACACTGCTTCTGAACATTATGTAGTATTACAGAAGCTCTAAGATGAAATAAGAAAATGTATGAAAGTGATAGATCATCAAAATTATATTTCTGGATATATCATTATCATCACCATCGCTATTATTTAACTAATATGTATGTGCCAAAGAATGGGGTAGGTTCATTTTTTATATGATATTTCATTTAATCCTCACAGTTTTCATACTAGTTATTTGTTAGTAGTACCCCATGGACTCTAGCCCAGCAAGCTCCTCTGTCCATGGAATTCTCTTGGCAAGATTACTGAAGTGGGTTGCCATTTTCTTCTCCAATACAATAAAAAGAACCCTTATTTTCTGATATGAATCTTCATGTCCCTTTCTCTCAACTATCAAAGTTCCTTAAGGTGTTAATTCTCTTTGTTGATATGCAAGGATTCAACTACAAAGGTCATATTATTTAGCTCTGATGCTGTTGGTTATCTATTATCACTGAACTCATTCTACATCTTAATGACAGGGTTTTGCAAGTCAGACTGAGTTTGGTGGGAATAGTTCATCTCTGTCTACTTAGCTTTAGCTAGAAATGGCAATTTGGGCTACAAGATACACTTTCAAGATAGCTCACTCACTTTGCTGGCAAGTTGATGCTGGCTGTTAGCTGAGAGTTTAGATGGAACCATTGACCTCAAGCCTCAGATATCTACATGTGATGTCTCTCCATGATATAGCTTGATCTTCCTTATTAAAACAGATCAAACAGTTGGATTCCAGGAAAGAACTGTTTCAGAGAAGAAGCCCTAATGAGACAGCCTGGTGTGCTTCTCCTTCCCTCATGCTTGCCAGTCACCTGAAAGGGCCCATTGTCAAAGTGCGAGGTGACTTTCCAAGAGCATGAAAACTGAGAGGCAAAAATCATTTGAAAGCTCCAAAATAATAGTGAATCAGAAGACCATATCTATACCTCTTGTGAAAGTATGAGAAAAATAGATGTGTTTCTTTTATTTGTGGAGGGAAATTTTAAGTAGTATAGTGCAAATTTTTCCCTTTCACTGTAATGCAAAATAACCATTTAATAATTACATTTACATCATTTATATGGAGGAAAGATTATACTAAAGACTGTGATGTCTAAAACTAATAGTTAGAAAATGTTCAATTATAATTTTTAGAAGTCAGAGTTTTTTATCCATCAAACTGGTTGAGTACTTCAGTGATTATCTCACTAGAGAAACAAGATAAAAGTCAAAAATGAACAATGAGAGTATCTTTACAATTGCTTTAAATGCAATTAATAAAGTGGTAAAGTAATAAGAAATATTTACTTATCAAAATCAAGGGAAATTAAGAACCCTAAATCTGACATTTTTTGTTAAGATTATTTGCAAGTGAGATGTACTTGAGGTTCCATTTTCTTGACATTGAGGAAGACAGGTGCAGGTGATAAAAAAAAAAAAACCCATATCCACCAAGATGGAAAATTCTGTTGGAGTTAACTCACAAAAAACTAGAAGTCAAAATTTCTAACCTCTCGGTAGATGGATCTAGCCTGATTCAAGAAAATGACAAAGTCCCTACTCAATAACCTCGATAGTTAAGCGACGATAAAATACTACCCTCTTGAAATTCATAACCAAGTGATTTAAATGTGATATTTTTAAGATTAGTTTACATATAAATTTAAATTCTCTCTCTTCAAAATCAGAAAGCATATTAATATCTAAGCTTTGAAAGTAATGACTATGCATATTATAACAACTCTGGACTACTTGAGTTAAGTGAAATAAAAGGACTCTCTATGGAAATGGAATAACTAACATCAAATTAGAGAGATTTGTCAGAAATGGAAAAAGAAGTAATAATGGCTCTCAAATATACTTGTCTTTATTAAAAAATATTTGAGTAATTTTTGAGAGATTATTTTAGAATTTCCTGACAGTTCTATTAAACATATCAATCCATTCATTTAAAATATTTTTCCACACCTAATTTTCAATGTGTTTGAAGAAAACTAACTGAAGCAAAGATTTATCTTATAATGGAAATCCATAGCAAGGGACATTGGATAGTATCCTAATTCAAAGTTCTTTGCAGTTATACTTAATTTGTGAGGGAAATAGCTTCATTTATTGGTTTCATTCTTGTTCAATCACTAAATATCCAATTCTTCATGACCCCATGTACTATGTAGCCCACCAGGCTCCTCTGTCCATGACATTTTCCAGGCAAGATACTGGAGTCGGTTTTCATTTCCTTCTGCAAGGGATCTTCTTGACCCAGGGGTGGAACATACATCTTCTGCATTGGCAGGTGGATTCTTAACCACTGAGCCACCAGGAACTCCCTTTAGGAACACATAGACTCAATTTATTGGTAAGATTGGAAGTGTGGGATTTGGTTTACCTGCATTTAGTATGTGTTCCTCTTTATGCTTCTATTCCTTAAAATAGTCTATATGAGGAGATAGTATAAGTACAGTACTGTCTAGAAATGGGACATATCTGCCAAACCTGGAGCTCACTTAGCTTGCGCTTCTGGTTCATATACTACAGGATGCTTTCCCAAGCTGAAGGGCAGGTTTCTGCCTGTTATTTTATTTGCTTTCTCAACTATTTAGAAACATCAAGTTGTCCATATACACTTTATGTTTTTATTTATTTAATTTAATGATGGATTATTTAAATTCAATAGTGCTTTAGAATTTTCAAAAGTCTAACACACATGGTTTCATATAATTCAGTAATAACTTCTCTTTTTTCCCTATTTCTGTGTTTCCCCTCCACATCCCTCTCCCCACTGGTAAGCACTATACTCTATATTCTCCATATCTGAGTGTCTGTTTTTCTTTTTGTTTTATTCAAGAGTTTGTTATATGTTTTAGGATTCCATATACAAGTGATACAAGTGATATCTTTCAGTATTTGTCTTCCTCTGTCTGACTAATTTCACTTGGCATAGTTTCCTCCAGTTCTACCCATGTTGCTGTAAATAGCAAACGTTTTCAAGGCTAAGTAGCAGTCTATATACATGGTATATGCTATACCATATATACTTCTTTATCCATTCATCTGTTCATGGAAACAGGTTACTTCCATACCTCACCAATTGTAAATAATGCTGCTATGAAGAAACACAAGCTGGAATCAAGATTGCTGGGAGAAATATCAATAACCTCTGATATGCAGATGACACCACCCTTATGGCAGAAAGTGAAGAGGAACTAAAAAGCCTCTCGATGAAAGTGAAAAAGGAGGTGGAAAAGTTAGCTTAAAGGTCAACATTCAGAAAATGAAGATCATGGCATCCGGTCCCATCACTTCATAGGAAATAGATGGGGAAACAGTGGAAACAGTGTCAGACTTTATTTTTCTGGGCTCCAAAATCACTGCAGATGTTGATTGCAGCCATGAAATTAAAAGACACATACTCCTTGGAAGAAAAGTCATGACCAACCTAGATAGTATATTCAAACGCAGAGACATTACTTTGCCCACTAAGGTCCGTCTAGTCAAGGCTATGGTTTTCCCCGTGTTCATGTATGGATGTGAGAGTTGGACTGTGAAGAAAGCTGAGCGCTGAAGAATTGATGCTTTCGAACTGTGGTGTTAGAGAAGACTCTTGAGAGTCCCTTGGACTGCAAGGAGATCCAACCAGTCCATTCTGAAGGAGATCAGCCCTGGGATTTCTTTGGGAGGAATGATGTTGAAGCTGAAGCTCCAGTACTTTGGCCACCTCATGCGAAGAGTTGACTCATTGAAAAAGACCCTGATGCTGGGAGGGACTGGGGGCAGGAGGAGAAGGGGACGACAGAGGATAAGATGGCTGGATGGCATCACTGACTCGATGGACGTGAGTCTGAGTGAACTCCGGGAGTGGGCGATGGACAAGGAGGCCTGGCGTGCTGCGATTCATGGAGTCGCAAAGAGTCGGATATGACTGAGCGAGTGAACTGAACTGATGAACATTGGGGTTCATGTATCTTTTAAAATCAGTGTCTTTTTTGGGAATATATGCCCAGGAATAGAATTTCTGGGTCATGTAGTAGTTTTATTTTTAGTTATATGAGAAAACTCCATACTGTTTTCCAAAGTGGATACACCAGTTTACATTCCCACCAACAGTATATGCTGCCACTGCTGCTGCTGCTAAGTCGCTTCAGTCCTGTCCGACTCTGTGCAACCCCATGAGATTCTCCAGGCAAGAACACTGGAGTGGGTTGCCATTTCCTTCTCCAATGCATGAAAGTGAAAAGTGAAAGTGAAGTCACCCAGTTATTCTGATTCCTAGCAACCCCATGAACTGCAGCCCCCTCCATCCATGGGATTTTCCAGGCAAGAGTACTGGAGTGGGTTGCCATTGCCTTAGCTCTCTTTTCTCTACATCCTTTCCAGTATTTGTTGTTTGTTTTCTTTTTGATGATAACCATTCTGACAGGTGTGCTGCGATAGCTCACTCATCTCACCCTGGTTTTGATTTGCATTTCCCTGATGGCTAGCAATGTAGTGTGTGTGTGTCTGTGTGTGTGTGTGTGCATGCACACATGTGTTAATCACTCATTCATGTCTGGATATTTGTAATCCCTTGGACTGTAGCCCACCAAGCTCCTCTGTTCATGGAATTTTCCAGGCAAGGATACTGGAGTAGGTAACCATTCCCTTCTCCAGGGGATGTTCCCAACCCAGAGACTGAACCCAGGTCTTCTGCATTTCAGGCAGATTCTTTACATCTAAGCCACCAGAGAAACACAGCAGTGTAGAGCATCTTATTTTGATATGCTTGTTGACCATGTGCATTTCCTCTTTGAAAAAATGTTTTTATAGTTCTTTTGGTAATTTTTCATTCAGGTTGTTTGCCTTTTTGATGTTGAGTTGTATTAACTGTTTATGTATATTGGACATTACCCCTTATCAGTCATATCATCTGAAAGTCAATATGTTGTCATTTCATTTTGTCAATGATTACCTTCTCTGTGCAAAATCTTTTTTTTTTTTTAAGTTTATTTTACTTTACAATACTGTATTGGTTTTGCCATACATCAACATGAATCCGCCACAGGCGTACATGAGTTTCCAGTCCTGAACCCCCCCTCCCACCTCCCTCCCCATACCCTCTCTCTGGGTCATCCCAGTGCAACAGCCCCAAGCATCCTGCACCCTGCATCTAACCTAGACTGGCAATTCATTTCTTACATGATATTATACATGTTTCAATGCCATTATCCCAAATCATCCCACCCTCTCCCTCTCCCACAGAGTCCAAAAGTCTGTTTTATACATCTATGTCTCTTTTATTGTCTCCATACAGGGTTATCGTTACCATCTTTCTAAATTCCATATACATGTGTTAGTATACTGTATTGGGATTTTTCTTTCTGGCTTACTTCACTCTGTATAATCGATTCCAGTTTCATCCACCTCTAAGTATAATTAGGTTGCATTTATTTTTGTTTTTGGTTTTATTTCATTTGCTTTAGGAGACAGATCCAAACAGATTTTGCTGCAAATTATGTCCAGCAGTGTTCGGCCTATGTTTTCCTCTAGGAGTTTTATAACATCTGGTATTACATTTAGACCTTTAATTCATTTAGAGTTTATTTTTGTATATGGTGTTAGAGAATGTGCCAATTTTGTGGTTTTATATGTAACTGTTCAGATTTCTCACCACCACTTATTAAAGAGACTCTTACCTGTTGTATGTTTTTGCCTGCTTTGTCATAGATTAGTTGACCATGAGTGTGTGGGTTTATTTCTGGGCTCTTTATTCTGTTCTGTGAATCTATGTGTTTCTTTTTATGCAAGTGTCATACTTTTTTTTTTTTTTTTTAGTAGTACTGTATCATTTTCATGACTCTAGTTTTGTCGTATATGTATAAAGTCAGGGAGTGTGCTTCCTCCAAATCTGTTCAACTCTCTCAAGATTGATTTGTCTATTGGTGGTCTTTTATGTTTCCATACAAATTTTAAAATTATTTGTTCAAATTCTGCAAAAAATGCCATTGGCATTTTAATAAAGAATGCATTGAATCTGTAGATTGCTTTGAGTAGTATTTTCATTTTAATAATATTATTTCTTCTGATCCAAGAACAAATACAAATGACACAAACAGATGGTATATTTTCCCATATTTTTGCCATCTTCTACTTCTTTCTTCAGTGTCATAATTCTCCAAGTACAAAAGACATTTACCTCCTTAGGCAGGACTGTCCCTATGTATTTTGTTCTTTTTGATGTGATGGTAAGTGGGATGATTTCCTTTATTTCTCTTTCTGATATTTCATTGTTAGTGCATAGAAAGCAACTGATTTGTCTATATTAATTTCCACCCTGCAATTACCAAATTCATTGATGAGATCTAGTAACTTTTTAGTGGCATCTTTAGAATTTCCTATGTAAAATATGTCATATGCAAACAGTGACAGTTTTAATTCTCTCTTCTCAATTTATATTTCTTTTGTTTCTTTTTCTTTGATTGCTGTGGTTAGGACTTCCAAAACTATGTTGAATAAAAGTGATGAGAGGAGGCATCACTGTCTTATTCTTGACCTTAGAGAAAACATGTTCAACTTTTCACCACTGAGTACAGTGTTAGCTGTGGGTTTGTCATACGTGGCCTTTATTATGTCAAGGTACATTGCCTCTATGCCCACCTTCTGGAGAGCTTTTATAATATATTGAAACTGAATTTTGTCAAAAGATTTTTCTGCATCTGTTGAGATGATCATGCCAGGCTTCCCTGTCCTTCACTGTCTCCCAGAACTTGCTCAAACTCATGTCCACTGAGTCAGTGATGCATCCAGCCATCTTGTCCTCTACTGTCCCCTTCTCCTCCTGCCTACAGTCTTTCCCAGAATCAGGGTCTTTTCCAAAAGGTGAGCTGTTTGCACTAGGTGGCCAAAGTATTGGGGCCTCAGCATCAATCCTTCCAAAGAACATTCTGGATTGATTTCCTTTAGGATTGACTGGTTTGATCTCCTTGCATTCCAAGGGACTCTCAAGAGTCTTCTCCAACATCACAGTTGTATGATCCCTTTAAAACATTGTTAGATTTAGTTTGCTAAAATTTTGTTGAGAACTTTTTTTTTTTTTTTGATCTATACTCATCACTGATATTGACCTGTAATTTCTCCCCCTCCCCCCTTTTTTTTTCCGTGATATCTTTGTCTGGTTTTGGTATCAGGGTGATGTTAGCCTCATGGAATGAATTAGGAAATGTCCTTTCCTCTTGGATTTTTGGAATAGTTTCAGAAGGATAAATGTTAACTTTTCTCTAAATGTTTGTTGGAATTCACCTGTGATGCCATCTGGTTCTTGACTTTTGATTTAGGGGGCTTTTAAATTACTATTCAATTTCATTACTGGTAATTAGTCTTTTCATATTTTCCATTTCATCCTGATTCAGTTATGGAAGAATAGAACTTTTTAAGAATTTGTCCGTTTATCCACATATCATTTGTTATAGTCCCATGTGAACCTTTGTATATCTGCGGTGTCAATTATAATTTCTCCTTTTTCATTTCTTATTTTATTGATTTGGTTCTTTTTTTTTTTTCTCAATGAATCGGGGTAAAGTTTTATCAATTTTGTTTATATTTTCAAAGAACTATCTTTTAGTTCCATTGATCTTTCTACTTTTTTTTTTCTTACTATTTCATTTATGTCTGCTCTGATATTTATGATTTCTTGCCTTGTACTAACTTTGGGCTTTGTTTATTTTTTCTTTTCTAGTTGCATACAGTGTAAGGTTAGGCTATTTATTTGAGATTTTCCTTGTTTTCTTGTAATGCTTTTTATTTTATTTTTTTTAATTAATTTTTATTTTTTTAGTTTGTTTTGCTTTACAATACTGTATTCGTTTTGCTACACATCGACATGGATCAGCCACGAGTGTACATGAACTCCCAATCCCGACCCCCACCTCCTCCCTCCCGCCCCACACCCTCTCTCTGGATTATCCCCGTGCATCAGTCCAATAAACTTTAAATCTGTGGTTTACTTTACACACATATTGAGATTATTGATCAAGGACTTGATAACAGTATTCTTATCAAGACTTTTTTTTTTAATCAACTTAACTAGTCCATATGATTAATGCAGAATGAAAATAAGTCAGTTAAGAGAGCTATTTGGTGAGAATGTGACTATTGAATATTATTAGAATATAAACACTCATAAAGAAGTGATAATGGCTATAAAGTTTCCTATTCTCTGTGAAGTTTATATTACATTGCTATTGTTGTTTCACTTGATTTAGTTGTTGATTTTCTTTATCAAAGCAGACATTTCTCCCAAGTCAAACACAATTGATTAGAAAATTAAAATACGATTGGACATTTATTCTGTCAACTTCATGTCACTTTCAATATCTGAATCAACACATCCTTTGACAATCATCATAGCTTACTGAATGAAGAGTCTTTGTGTTAGAGGTATTTTCAAATTATTTTTATATTGTTGTTCTCTTTGATTTGGACCAGTTATTTTAACTTCATTAACCTATGTTTTCATATATAATAATATTAAATAATAATTTTAACTAATAGTGATCCCAAGTATTAAAGATATGTGAGTGAAAATATGTAAGAAATTTAATATTCAGATATATTCCTAGTTTCCATATGCTCTTGTATCCATCTTTTCCCTTATAAATTTACACTTTCATTTTGCTTAAAGGAAGATTAGCATTATGAAAGTGCTAAAAACAAGAAAGGATGTAAATGAATTATTGAGCCATTGCATTATGGGATCTAAGACATTCTTGACCTGGAAAGGACTTTTCTAGAGCATAAATAATTCAGAATATGGCATAGAGGAAATGCACCCAATCTAAGGTAAATATTAAGAAGTTTTCTGATGGGAAGGAAAAATACATGTGAAAAAAAGAGGCAAGTTATCAGATATAAAAGCACCTTCTTCTTCAATAGTAGAAACTTGATTCATGATGGTAAAACTTTGATTAAAAGGACTTTAATTTAAGGAAATCACATGCTGCTTTGTATATATTTGTCTGGCTGAGATGTAAATTATTTATTTCTGCTGAAAAGTATAATCCTTTATATTTATTGTTCTGAGAAACATTAACCAGTTTTGCTTCCAATGAAGCAATCTTAACATTCTTTTACTAAGTTCCTTCTTAATGTGGAACTCCCTGAATGCTTCGGTATACGTTCTTTGATGTTAGAAATGGAGTGTAAAATGAAAATTTCTTTCTAAAGCATTCTAAAGGGCAGAGCTACAGAAACACATATTCCAAAGTCAAACTTTTAGTGTGTAAAAATACATTAAGCTTTATTTGAGACAAATTGATTTATTTTGTAAAGAGAACAAAGGATAGAATTGACTAAATCAAAAAGATGAAATGTTAATTCATGTGATACTTAAAAGGAAATTCTATGCACCTCATTTCTCTAGTGGTCTTATTAACACCACTGCAGTCCAAATACAATAAACATGTGTCATCAAAGAATTCACAAGTATATTCAGTTTTCTCTGATTTATCAACTGCATTTTCTCACTAAATAATCTTTCTTTCCATTACACATATGAATTAGTTGCAACTGAAAGTTTATTTTTTTAGCCTTTTATTCCAATCACTGTCCTGATAATTGTCACTTTGATTGCTGTGGCATATATAAACTGATAAATGATATGTCGCTCAAGATTTTTTATATATAGATGTTGTTCTTCTTTTCTGAACTTTCTGACTTAAATTATTATAATTATTTAATTTACCAAATTCAATATAAATAGATATCTGTACAAAGAGACAGCCAGTTTTATAAGGTTTATTAAGAAAAAATTAGTTTAAAGACTCTTCCTTTACCCTTCCTCATTTCTCCTTCTTCAGGTAACTGGTTTTGAATCTGTTAGTTGAATTTTTGTGATTTATTTCCATATCTCTAGAGAATGTACTTGATTGATCTATCAGGCCTTCTCTATTGGCTTACAAGAGAGAAATTGACATATATATATTTTTTTCTTCCTCAAGTCCCAGCACATGCACGTACATTTCCCATCTACTGAGCATGTGCTCAGTCATGTCCGTCTCTTTGTGACACCATGACTATAATAGCTCACCAGGCTCCTCTGTTCATGGAATTTTTCAGGCAAGAGTACTGGAGTGGGTTGCTACTTCTTTCTCCAGAGGATCTTCCTGACTCAGGGTTTGAACCTATGTCTCATGCATCTCCTGCATTAGCAGGTGAGTTCTTTACCAGCTGAGCCACCAGGGAAGCCTACATTTCCCATCCACCATCCCCCAAAAATGGATATATAATTATGTGCATGAGGTCAATATTGAGTGATAAATTAATGATATTCACTAATGAGTCACATAATAGATATGCTTACTTATTTATGCCTGCATCCTCATTATTTTCTTTATGTCTTTCAGGTATATTTGCTTAATTTGCTCTGTATCAAGAATTCAGCTACAGTTTTTTGGTATTAGCTCTATCTTATTTGGTTTAGTTTATTTATTTAGTTTATTAATAACTTTATTCTTAAAGAAATTTTTCATTAAGTCTTTTGACCTACTTCAGTCTGAATTGCTTTCCCTCCATATTTGGTGTCTGTGTGCATATCTAGATGTCACATTTCTCTCCTCCTGGAAGCATGGCCTGCCTCTTGGCCCTGCAACATTTTTGGTTTCTTTCAGTGGTTAAATTCTCAGTATATCCCCTCTTCCTGAAAAAGGATATGTGGAGTTATAAACATTTGATATACATCTGAAAATATTTTATTTTATTATTCTATGTGGTTAATACTTTAGATTGCTATAAAATTTAGATGAATAAACAATTTCTATTCACAATGTTGACCACATTACTCCACTATCTTTATTATCTTTCACTTTCTGCTATTCATAAACACAGGGTCATTTTGATTATGTTTTTATACGATCCATTCTCTGCTTCTCTCTCTTTTTTCTCAACAATGTTCTAAAATTTCTTGACATTGTGTTGTTGTTCGTCACCAGTAGTGCCAGCTCTTTATGACCCCATGGATTGCAGCATGCCAGCCTCTGTACTCCTCACCATCTCCTGAAGTTTGTCCAAGTTCATGTCCATTGCATTGGTGATGCCATCCAACCATCTCATCCTCCGATGCCCTCTTCTCCTTCTGCTCTCAATCTTTCCCAGAAGCATGGACTTTTCCAATGAGTCAACTGTTCACATTAAATTACCAAAATACCAGAGTTTCAACTTCAGCATCAGTCCTTCCAATGAGTATTCAGGGTCAGTTTCCCTTAAGATTGACTGGTTTGACCTTGCTGTCCAAGGTTCTCTCAGAAGTCTTTCTCCAGCACCGTAGTTTAAAGGCATCAATTTTTCAGCCTCTGCCTTCTTTAAGGTCCAGCTCTCACAACAGTACATAACCAATGGAAAGACCGTAGTCTTGACTATATGGACCTTTGTCAGCAGAGAAATGTGTCTGCTTTTCAGCACACTATCTAGATTTGTCACAGCTTCTGATTTCATGGCTGCATTCACCTTTCACAGTGATTTTAGAGCCCAAGAAGAGGAAAGCATCACTACCTCCACCTTTTCCCCTTCTATTTGCCATGATGTAATGGGGCCAGATGCCACAATCTTAGTTTTTTTTCATATTTATTTTAAATATGACTCTTTCACTCTCCTCCTTCACCCTAATTAAGAGGTTCTTTAGTTCCTCTTCATGCAGAGTACATCATGAGAAATGCTGGGCTGGATGAAGGACAAGCTGGAATCAAGATTGCCGGGAGAAATATCAATAACCTCAATATACAGATGACACCATCCTTATGGCAGAAAGTGAAGAACTAAGGAGCCTCTTGATGAAAGTGAAAGAGGAGAGTGAAAAAGTTGGCTTAAAGCTCAACATTCAGAAAACAAAGATCATGGCATACAGTCCCTTAACTTCATGGCAAATAGATGGAGAAAGAGTGGCAGACTTCATTTTAGAGGCTCCAGAATCACTGCAAATGGTGACTGCAGCCATTAAATTAAAAGATTCTTACTCCTTGGAGAAAAGTTATGACCAACTCAGATAACATATTAAAAAACAGAGACATTACTTTGCCAACAAAGGTCCATCTAGTCAAGGTTTTTGCAGTAGTCATGTATGGATGTGAGAGCTGGACTATAAAGAAACCTGAGCACTGAAGAACTGATGCTGTTGAGCTACAGTGTTGGAGAAGACTCTTGAGAGTCCCTTGGAATGCAAGGAGATCCCAGGATTTCCATAGACTCTGAATTTGGAAAACATTCTTTCAGTTCAGTTCAGTTCAGTTCAAAGTTTCAGCTTCAGCATCATTCCCTCCAATGAAATCCCAGGGTTGATCTCCTTCAGAATGGACTAGTTGGATCTCCTTGCAGTCCAAGGGACTCTCAAGAGTCTTCTCCAACACCACAGTTTAAAAGCATCAATTCTTCAGCGCTCAGCCTTCTTCACAGTCCAACTCTCACATCCATACATGACCACAGAAAAAACCATAGCCTTGCCTAGACGGACCTTAGTCGGCAAAGTAATGTCTCTGTTTTTCAATATGCTATCTAAGTTGATCATAACTTTTCTTCCAGGGATTAAGCGTCTTTTAATTTCATGCCTGCAGTCATCATCTGCAGTGACTTTGGAGTCCCCCAAAATAAAGTCTGACACTGTTTCCACTGTTTCCCCATCTATTTCCCATGAAGTGATGGGATCAGATGCCATGATCTTCATTTTCTGAATGTTGAACTTTAAGCCAACTTTTTCACTCTCTTCCACTTTCATCAAGAGGCTTTTTAGTTCCTCTTCACTTTCTGCCATAAGGGTGGTGTCATGTTCTTTAGTCCTAAAATATTTTCCTTATGTAATTTAAGATTTTGTATGTTTTTTTTTCTTTTGAGTAAATCATCTATGTACATTTATGTTCAATTTAGTTGATTATTCTTATTTTTCTTGTTCTCCATATCTTTCAACTTTCTCAGTTATTTCTTCAACTTTATATTTCAAACATTCAATAACTTAAAATTTTCTGCCACCTTGTTATATTTGTAATTTCAATAGTATTTTCTCTGAATATTTTCTGGTATCTTAGTTTTGTATCACAGAAATGATATAATCACTAATGTGAGACTATCACTGAGTATTCTATATTTTATAAGTATATGTATATAAATAAATAATTTTCTATTTTGGCAGATTCCCTATGTCTCTTATCTGTTGGTTTTAGCCTTTTTCATTTAGGTTTCATAGTTTACTTTCTATTGTCTGTTATTTTTTTCCAAAGAACTGTTTGTACTGGAGCTCCAGTGAGTGTTGATGAGGTTGATGGATATTAGGGAAAGATCCCAATGTCGCTGTCTCTGGTACTTCTTCTTGGGCTGGTCAGTTTTCCCAGAGATTACTCCTGGAAGATCTGTGTGATGCTAGAACATACAATTAAGGTGGTGATAGGCTATCAGCTTTCAGTTTGAAAATATAGTTATGATTTTTGGTTTGGCATGGTATCTGTCTTGAAACTATATATGAATTCCCATAATTAATAGGCCTTTTACTATCTCCAGGGAACAACTTGGTATATTATTACTAGTTTGTGGGACTGTCAGCATTTTATAATCCCAGTTTTATCACTACTTACAGAGGTATCAGATGCTGTCAGTTCATAAATAATTTAAATATTATACTTTAAAGGTAAAGTTTTATAATCAGCTATCCCCAACTGAAATTTTAGAATTTCCCTTTTTATGGTTTAATACTTTAGTTACCAGTCATTTATTTGCTTTCCATTTTTCAATATTTGATTGCTCTTCTTTTATATTGTTTCCTTGCTTGTGAGGGTTTTACCTTAAGGAATAATCTTTAATCTGCTCTCAACAGCAGGTATAGTTTGGGGGATAAAGGATTATATAATGTAAAAGGATTTTCCTTATGAAAGGTAATATATAAGCATTAATAATATGCAAAATTTGATACAGGTCTTGGAAGGAGTCCATGCAGTGTATCTCCAAAACTCAAAAGTTTAAAATTAACTAGAATCATGGTAAATTCAAGTGTTAGTATTTTCTTGAGAAGGGGAAAACTATAGCTTCTTTGCAACTTGCCATCATTATTCAAAGTCTGATCTGAACCACCCTGAAATACACTTGTTTAAAAATATGTGTGGGAATAATTCATCCTTAATTTTTCTTTGTAGTATATTTGGAGGTAATTGGATTTTAATTTTTGTTCATCATGTCAGTAGATAACTAGAAAACGATGCCTTTAAAATCCTTGAGCATTTATGCAACAATAGATTTATTTTAGCCTATTTTACTCTATCATATGTATAAACTACTTTCAATATGGTAAACATACAGTCTCACAGATATGAGTAAATATTAACCACATTAAGATGACTTGTTTCTCATAGTTATATTATTATAGAGAATTTAAAAGATATGGATTAAAATATGCAAGGAAATATTTTGTGGTTAAGAAGACGTGTAAGAATTAGTGTTCTCTTTTACTATATCTTATAGTTTTGGAGAAGATCATTTTATCAGCTCACAAATGTTGAAGCTCTACTAAATGTTATGTATTAAATAAATAACATTAAAAATTTTAACATCTAGGTTAGAGGTTTTAAAAGTGAAAGAGGCAACTAAATGAATATGAGAGACACTTATGAGTACAGAAAAATAAAGATACATGAAATTAGAAAAAGGAGAGCCTTGGACAAAAGGACCTGTTTTAAATAGATAAAATAGATTCCAATAAGGTGATACTTAAAATCAACTAATTTATTAACCCTTGGATACAGTAAGCAAGGATGTCCTCAATTATAGGAGACAACATCAGAGTTGTATTAACAGGGGCAAAAGGATATATTAACGTACTGTCTGGTGGAGCATTTGAGAAAGAGACAGTTAGCTATTTGATGATTTTTAAAACAGATTAATTGTTAAATTTAAGATGTTTGCCAAAAAAAAAAAACATTTCAAAATCAATGAGAGGGAAAATGGAATATATGTGTACAGATGAGAAAAAACAAGGGAAGCATTAGAAAAATGATTAAAATATATGATATATATATATAGAATGATTAGTAAAATGCTTAGAATAGAAAAGAGCACAAAAATAATATTTATTGCATAAATAAAATGTACATAAACACAAAAATGAGTTAGGTCTATTGCTAAAACTTATGAACACTCAAAAACAAGCAAGTTAAATTTAAAGAAGCACCAAATATGTCATTGTCAAAGAAGTGGTGAAATAGTACATGTCTCCAGATAAAGAATCATCTAGATTAACCAATGCATCTTTCATCATCTCATCTTCACTATGATTTAAAAGTTCTAATTTCCAAATATGTGTTCCTTCACTAAAACATGCTTATCCATGATATACTGAGCAGATTCAATATTTTATCTAAGTCTGGAAGGCTCATTGAAAATTAGCCAGGTAGAGAGCAGAGGAAAGTAATTTTCTAAGCAGGAAAACATTATTCTTGAAGGAAAGGGAGTAGGAAGTATTTGATAGGGTCTAGTTAGGGAAGCAATATACAGAGATCCCTCAAATACTGTTTTATTGTGTGGATCTATCAGAGGGAAAACTGAAGCCCTAAGAAGGACTAGATATAACTGGCAACACATACTGGGTTTTGGCTTAAAGATATAAAGTCTATATGAAGAATAGATCAATTGAGAAAAATGAGTTATATATTTACCCAGATAAGATATGATGGTTTCCCTGACAACTAAAATAGTAGGGAAGTTGGAGAAAAATAGAAATATTTAAGATAATTGTTATGATAGAACTAGCAATATTGGTAGCTGAATAATGGCTAGTGAAAGAGAATGAGGCACAAGGACAATTATCATTTTTTGGCATAAAAGGCTGGGAGAAAGGACTACAATATAATAAAACTCACAAGACTAGAAAAGAAAAATAGATTTTGCTTGCCATATGTATACATGATCAGATAATCTGATGTATAAATGGAACCATTAAGACTGGAAAATGTTTGCTAGTGAAATATAAATAACTCCTTTTAAGGAATACAGTGAAGTGTTTTGAATATATGTATGCATTTTAATAAAACACAGAGAAGTCTTTCAGAAGGCATGATGTTAATACACCTGTTGAAAAAATTATTTAGACTCAGTATATTGGTTTAGTATAATAGGCTTATTCAGAGAAACATTTTGCTCTGGTAAAAGGGATGAATTGTGAATAGGTGTTGTATAAATATTTGTTTCTAAAAAAAGGCATTGCAGGAATAATTTTTTTTTTTGCTACACTATGCATTTCTACAATTAGAAAAACAAAATAATAAAGTAGTATGCACCATTTATTACTTTTAATACTTAGCAGTAGTATAGGTAAGCCAGGGGGTTCCCTGGCTCAGATGATGAAGAATCTGCCTGCAATGTGGGGGACCTGGGTTCGATGCCTGGGTCAGGAAGATCTCCTGGAGAAGGGAATGACTACCCATTCCAGTATTATTGCCTGGGAAATTCCATGGACAGAGGAACCTGGCAGGCTACATACAGTCCATGGGGTCGCAAAGAGTTGGACATGACTGAGTGACTAACACTTTCATGAACAATTTATTACCCATAATACTTAAGTTGTCATATTGCACCTAATATGATGTTTATTGTTCAATTCAGTTCAGGCGCTCAGTCGTGTCTGACTCTTTGTGACCCCGTGAATCGCAGCACGCCAGGCCTCCCTGTCCATCACCAACTCCCGGAGTTCACTCAGATTCACATCCATTGAGTCCATGATGCCATCCAGCCATCTCATCCTCTGTCGTCCCCTTCTCCTCCCGCCCCCAATCCCTCCCAGCATCAGAGTTTTTTCCAATGAATCAACTCTTCGCATGAGGTGGCCAAAGTACTGCAGTTTCAGCTTCAGCATCATTCCTTCCAAAGAAATCCCAGGGCTGATCTCCTTCAGAATGGACTGGTTGGATCTCCTTGCAGTCCAAGGGACTCTCAAGAGTCTTCTCCAACACCACAGTTCAAAAGCATCAATTCTTCGGTGCTCAGCCTTCTTCACAGTCCAACTCTCACATCCATACATGACCACAGGAAAAACCATAGCCTTGACTAGACGGACCTTAGTCGGCAAAGTAATGTCTCTGCTTTTGAATATGCTATCTAGGTTGGTCATAACTTTTCTTCCAAGGAGTAAGCGCCTTTTAATTTCATGGCTGCAGTCACCATCTGCAGTGATTTTGGAGCCCAAAAAAACAAAGTCTGACACTGTTTCTACTGTTTCCCCATCTATTTCCCATGAAGTGATGGGGCCAGATGCCATGATCTTC
>SJXQ01005982.1:0-119613 GCA_006408695.1 Aepyceros melampus | reverse complement strand
GGGCTGGTGGGGGCGGCGTGTGGGGAGTGAAGCACAGAATAACCATGGAAGTCCAAGAACTTCTTCAGCTCAAGCATATTAGTCTCAGCTGAGTCACTCTGGTGGTAACTGGTGGTTTCAGGGCACTTGGCTCCTCCAAATTCTCTATCTCGTTAGTGCAGCTGCTGAGATTTAATTCCCTTGGCTTCCACCTCATCTCTTTGCTTAGCTTCCTCAGTTCCTAGGCATGGTGCATACGGAGTTCTGGGATATAGTGCACCAGTACTTTTGCAAGTTACATTGGGGTAGGAACGTGATCGAGGCCGCTCAGTCGTGTCCGACTCTTTGCGACCCCATGGACTGTAGCCTACCAGGCTCCTCTGTCCATGGGATTTTCCAGGCAATAGTACTGGAGTGGATTGCCATTTCCTTCTCCAATGGATCTTACCAACCCAGGGATTGAACCTGCGGCTCCTGCATCGTAGACAGATGCTTTACCATCTGAGCCACCAGGGAAAAGGAGGATAGAGGTAATCAGAGACAAACACGGATTCATTTCAATGGCTTTCAGTTCATCCCTGATGGAACTAGTTTGTGTGACTACTCCTTTTCATGTTCATCTCTCCTTTCTGGTAGCCAGGCCTGCTGACTTCAGAACAAGTACCAGATGCCAGGTAACAGACTTTGTGGTGGGCCTACCTCGGTTTCACAATTATATAGGATCATATCAGCATAATAAATTTATTTTTTATCACTCATAGTGGTTATCTTCTATGACCAAACCTTGAAAAACATACTTTCCTAAAATAGAGTGGCAATGCCACAAAGAAGATAATAATGGTTTATTTGAAAATAATAACCTCTATTCTAATTCCCAGAATAAACAAAGAGAAACTATGCATGAGAAAGATTTCAGAGAAAGATCTAAAGTAGGTTGATTTCCTTAATTTATAATGGGGAAAACGATACCATGTAAATAAGAATGTTAAAAGTAACATTGTAAACCATCAATCTCAGTAGTTTCTGAGGAAGTACAATTTACTTGCAAAGAGAATATGAATATCTTTTTCTAGTGTTTGCACCAGAGCTTAAGTGAACAGAGAGACTATTTGAATAAGATGATTTACAACAAGAAGAATATGATTTAGGTTGGTTCACATTATTTTATATTCTTTAATAGTGGAAAATAAAATCCTCTGGTTTAGACTGATGGTACCAATGGCAAGATAAATTTGTTGGGATATGGCACTGCCTTTCACTAGTAATATCTCATGTACTTCTGATTGACAAAGAAACCTCAGGGCTGCCAGGACATGTGTGAAGAAACACATCAACACATCAGGCTGGATACTTTGAAAATTCCAACACATTTTTCTCTGTTTTATAAGCTACCTTCTCCCAGTAGAAATGCAATATGTTCAGTGGGATAAAAGGAGGTATTTTTCTATTTTATCAATTTTGACTTTAAAAGCTGTGAATATTTACATCGTGCAAATGAAATCATTTCCTTATATTGATTCCTCAATCCAAGTTAAATTTACCTATTTAGTGCCTGACATTTTTACATATGTTTCAATAGAGGAGGCTTTATGAGAAAAATGCTTTACTTAATATACTTTGTAAATGATATAAAATATTTAAATTTTCATTTATTGTTGCCTTTGAGTTAAACTTGCATGCATAGTCTCAATAAGAAATGTGATGAGAAATATTTTGGCTCCTGACAGATAAGAGAAGCTTATACCTAAATCCTTCTTATAAACTAAGTTGAATTGTAAAAATGGAAGGAAAATGCACTTGACTATAGATTTCTGTGGGCAACTAGCATAGGATAGAGAAAAGCAGAAGAAATTAATTCCATTTAGACAGTATAAAGAGCCAAGTGAGAGAGGAAATAAAAAGAATTCAGGGTTTATACACTTTACAAAAGTAAATAAAGACACATAAACCAGTGAACAAATCTGCCTCTTAAAATGGTTATTGAGCTGGGATAAGTCAAGATCTAAATGGCATTGAGATCAAAGTGAAAGTTTCAGAAAATTCATTAATCTGTACAACTTTTTTCGTTGTAAAATCAAATGGGAATCAACACTTATCTTTAAAAATTCTTTATTTTGGTCAGTTATAGAAAGTTAAATATTTTTAGTCAAAGAAAGATTTTAAACTTGCAACTAACTATTTGACTTAACTTCAATTATGGTGACTAAATATATAATATTAAATTAAATAATTAAACATAAGAAACTATATTTTATATTGACAAAATGTAATTTTTTAAAAGGTAAAAACATACTTTTCTACAAGTATGGTATGAACACGTCAAAGTTTTTTTTCACCACTTAATGAGGAAATCAGTAAAATGATAATGATAAAAGGATAATAATTCCATTAATTTGGGGGTTGTCTTTTCTTTTTGACAGCAATCTGCATAGTAGCAAGCATTTTACATGGGGCATTAATCAAATAGTAAACAGCAAAGTCGGCGCATGGGAACATTCCCCTAAATAATTAAATAAACCTAAGGTTTGAGGAACTTGTTGAGCTATAGCTGGTATGACATTGTAATCCTACTATATATTCTTTTGACTTACTTTCAAATTTCGGATAATTTTTCTGTGCAGTTCACTGACAACAGAAGACATTGGGCAAGTCATTTCAATTATTGTAATTACATAATAATATTATTTGAGTTTATGATTAAAGCCAAAGTTATTTAAAACTAATAATGATAATATATACAAAAATATGATGATAAATTAGTAAATAGTAATATTTTTCTCCTTATAGAAACAAAAAATAATGCATTTGTAATCTTGATTTATAAAGATGACCCTTTCATCTCTCTTATATTCTTCTTATATTCTTTACTTAAAGCAACATGAGGGTTAGTATTAAAAAGTAAATGCATATAAATTTTGTAAATATTCACAACATAATCATTACTTTTTATTGTTATCTTAAATTATCACAGTTGAGTATTTACTTGTAATTCAGTTATGTTTTTGTCAGTTTAGTTTCTTTTTGTAAATTAACACAACATTCATATTTAAAAAAAAAGGATAATGACTAAAAGTAAATTGAAAAGGGCAGAGATAAAAGTTAGGGAATGTTCCTATGGAGAATAAAATTTTAAATTTGAAATAATTGATTTGGAAAGATGCCAAATGAATATTAAGCTACATTTGAACTTGTAGCTGCAGTGGCAGTTATTTTACAAGCCAGTTTTGTACATTTAGCGTAGCTTCACTTGAAGCCAATTTTGTAAGTTATTTAACACTAAAAATAAAGTTGGTTTTTAAAGGATTGATTGGAGAAACCAAGCAGTTTCAGCTACAGCATTTAGCATATGCTGCTTAGTAAATAATAGCATTAATAAAGGAATGAGATTTTCCACAATAAATGGAGTGTATGGTCTAGTAAATCACTGGACAAATTTAGTCATCAATCTCTTCTTGTTCAAGGCTAGGACATGACTGAAAACAGAAAAAAAATAAAAGAAAAAAATACTAATAGCTGTTCCAGAGAATGAAATACACAATTATGTGTGTGTTCAGTCATATCCAACTCTTTGTGACCCCATGGACTGTAACTCACCAGGCTCCTCTGTCCAGGCAAAAATACTGGAAAGAGTTGCCATTTCCTTCTCCAGGGGATCATATTGGCCCAGGGGTCAAATCTGCATTTGTTGCATTTTCTGTGTTGGCATATAGATTCTTTACCATGCACCAACTGGGAAGCCTGAAACACACAAGTAAGTTTTACTATTTGATAGAAGACAAATGTTTCATAGTTAAGGAAAACTACTCCTGATGAAGGAAATGGCAACCCAATCCAGTATCCTTGCCTGAAAAATCTCATGGACAGAGGGGCTTGATAGGCTGCAGTCCATGGGGTCGCAAAGAGTTGGGCATGACTGAGTGACTAACACTTAATCCTGATGAAACAATAAACTTCAGTCTTTTCTATTCCTCTTTGTAGTGGAACACTTGAGATTGTGGCTCTGCAAGCAAATATCCAAGATGACATAAATGTCTACATTCTTTTCTTTCTCTTAAGTTTTATGTCTGCCAGATAACTGGGAATGGAAATCAAGTAACACCCATGTCAGACAAGAAGGAAGTGATATTGTCTGCTGCTGCTGCTAAGTCGCTTCAGTCGTGTCCAACTCTGTGCGACCCCATAGATGGCAGCCCACCAGGCTCCCCTGTCCCTGGGATTCTCCAGGCAAGAACACTGGAGTGGGTTGCCATTTCCTTCTCTAATGCATGAAAGTGAAAAGTGAAAATGAAGACGCTCAGTCGTATCCAACTCTTAGCGAGCCCATGGACTGCAGCCTACCAGGCTCCTCCCTCCTTGGGATTTTCCAGGCAAGAGTACTGGAGTGGGTGATATTGTCTCTAGATAGCATTAATTTACCAGGATGGAGAACAGTTTAGAGAGTATACAGAAAAACAAAAGGCAACAATAGAACTAATGGGACTGAGGAACATATCTGGATACCCACACTTCCTATGTAAAGAGTGGTGGAAACTTTCAGCTGGAGCCATAAAATTGGGAATATTTTAGCAACCAATATACGCACAGTCTCCATGCTACAAAAAATGAGATAAGGAAACTCATTATTGTCATGAATTTTGCTTAATTCTTCATGTATGTAGAATTCATATAAAATAGCTTGAAGACAAGTAGATTAACAAATATTAAACATCTATGATGATATTCAAAATCATCGAAGGGATATTATGAGAAAAGATTAGTTACTGAGTACAAGCTCATACTGTTTGCTACATGACAGACTAATAAATTCAGAGATGAGTTGTTGAGGCAAGCAATAGCAACTTTATTCACAAAGCCAGCGTACTGAGAAGATTGTGGACTAATGTCCCAAAGAACCGTGTTACGTGACTTATAATTCAGGCTTCTTTCATGCTCAGAGAGGAAGGGATCTGAAAAGTTACTGCAAACTTCTCAAGTGTCAGAATCCTTTCTTCTTGCTGCTGTCCCTGTAGGTCAGGTCATGGTGTTCCTATAAATCCCCAGCAAGGCAAATGTTATTCTCTGTTCTGTAATTTTTGTCTCTAAAAGGATGAAAATATATTATACCTTTGGAAGTCAGAGCCTTGAGAATGAGTATGCTATATATTGCAGGCTATAGGCAACATTCTTAAATTACAGCGAAAGCAATAGAATACAAAGTAAAAGGAACAGATCCAACCAACATGGAGTCAAATTTGTTCTTTCTAATATAGAATGACACGAAAATAAAGTTCAAAAACTTTCCCAGCTGTCAATAAGTAAGGCTAAACTTTCAGTCTCAGAGCTTTCAATTAAAAGTTATGCAAGGAATCAGCTAGTGGGAAGTTGCTGTATAACACATGGAATTCAACTTGGTGCTCTGTGATAGCCTCAAGGGGTGGGATGGAGTGAGTGGCAGGGAGGTTCAAGGAGGAGTAGATATACGTAGACTTATGTCAGATTTGTGTTGTTGTATGCAGAACCAACACCACTTTGTAAGGCAATTATCCTCCAATTGGGTTTCCCAGGTGGTGTTAGTGGTAATACCCACCTGCCAATGAAGGAGAAGCAAGGGACATAGTTTCAGTCACTGAGTTGGGAAGATCCCCTGGAGGAGGGTATGGCAACCCACTCCAGTATTCTTGCCTGGAGAATCACATGGACAGAGGAGCTTGGTGTGCTACAGTCTATAGGGTTGCAAAGAACCAGGCATGATTCTAACATCTTCCAGTTAAAAATACATTTTTAAAATTCAAAAGGGAAACAAATTAGAGGGGAAAAAAAAACAAAGGAACCAAAGTGTCAATTTCAATAGAATCATGAAAAAGTAATTCACTATATTAGAAAAACATTTTCCTACACTTTTATAAAATATTTCTAAATCATCAGCAGTATGTCACTTTATATAAATTGAATTTTCCCTCACTGTGGAATAAAAAGCTAAATTGTTCTCATCAAACCATATATAGAAACAGCAATGTCTTTGACATGTATGTGTATTTCAGAATTCTTCTCTCAACATCAGAAATATTTTCAAATGTAATATTAAAAAAACAGTAATTAAAGTAATTATCTGGAATTAAAGACTATCTCCCCATTAAGAATGGGAAGAATATGTTAATAAAAAAATCTTGAAATAGCATATTTACCATTTAATTATCTTCTCCCACTTCTGTATCATGTCCTGCTATATTCAAATTAAATGATACTTTTCTTTCAAATAAAATCTCCGAAGTCATTTAATATGTTTTCTAAGTAATCTCTGTCTCTCTCTTCTTTCTTACTTAGACTCACAGAATGCTTAACAGTTTATGGGCATTCCTAAAGAAGCACTTACTCTTGTACTTGAATCTCTCTTCTTCTAAAAATTCACATTATTTATGCTTTCTACCTTATCATTCCTTCAACCTATGCAGTTTGAATCAGCTTCTTTATTGGGCCTTGTGGGCCTGCTGTAGAATGTTCTTACAGTTGGATATGTAAAGGGTGATCGAGTTGAAGTCAGAACAGTGTGGTAGTCTTTACAATGATGAATGATGAGGGGCTTCCCAGGTGGCGCTAGTGGTAACAAACCTGAATGCCAGTACAGGAGACATGAGACGCTGGTTCCATCCCTGGATTGGGAAGATTCCCTGGAGGAGGGCATGGCAACCCACTTAAATATTCTTGCCTGGAGAATCCCCATGGACAGAGGAGTCTGGCGGCTACAGTCCATGAGGTCACAAAGAGTTGGACACGACTGAAGCGACTGAGCATGCACATGGCTATCTTAGGAAATATGATACTTTCCAAAGATCATTATACTTCGAAGAATCTATTTACACTTTTCCTTAAAACTGACCCTTATAAAAATTTATCTGTGAATCTTTCTTAATTGCACTTTCAACATTGTACCTACTCACATATTCCACATGTATTTGAAATCTTACCAGAGAAGAATATCCTAGAAGTTAAAAAAAAAAAAAAATCAGTAGAACAAACAAAGCGATATAGTGCTTAACTGATGAAGTTATTGAAAAAAACAGAAAATGCCAATTCCTGAGTGACAAATCCTTTTAAACCAGTTCATTTATTTTTGTTGTTCTAAGTATATTGGATAAAAAAAGCACAGTGCAGTTCTTATATTATTATAGATCATTAAAACACTGTTTCATAATAAACACTGAAATTTTGATCATGTAAGTCAAGAGGAGTACAAGAAATTGAGTGACATCACTATAAAATACACTACACTTTTTTATGTGAACAAATTTTCATAGGGCCTATGGCTGGATGGCATCACAGACTCGATGGACGTGAGTTTGAGTGAACTCCGGGAGATGGTGATGGACAGGGGGGCCTGGTGTGCTGCGATTCATGGGGTCACAAGGAGTCGGACATGACTGAGCGACTGAATTGAACTGAACTGAACTGATAGTCATAAAAAGGAAAACATTTGGACCCAGTTTCAGGAAATATTAATATCTTTTTGTACATTTAATGATTTTAAATAAGTCTCACATCAAATTAAGACACAAGCAGAACATTTTATTTTAGTAAATATCAAATATAGATTTTATATATGCATTGTTTTGATAATCATATACTAATACATAATAATTTTATGTTAAAAATTCAACTGATAATGAATTTGTAAGATATTATTAAAAAGTCAACTTCTTGCTGGGAAAGTTTGAAGGCAGGAGAAGAAGGGAACAACAGAGGATAAGATGTTTGGAAGGCGTCTCCAAGTCAATGGACATGAGTTAAAGCAAACTCCTCGAGATGGTGAAGGACAGGGAAGGATGGCGTGCTGCAGTCCATGGGGTCACAAAGAGACACAACTGAGTGACTGAGCAACAAATTGTGCTGTTATTTCTGACAGTGATTATTTATTATATCATTTGATTTGAGTTGGAAAAGACTGTAGAAAAAAATCACTCTTTGAATCAGCACGCATTACTGAAACAACTGATTGAGAAATTCACTATACATAGAGAAGTGGTATTGAGATCAACTCTATCAGTGAATCTAGCCAAGTATTAATCCTACTGGAATAGATGGTGGTGGTTTAGTCACTAATTCTTGGAACCCCACATACTGTAGTGTAGCAGGGTCCTCTGTCATGGGATTTCCCAGGCAAGAAAACTGGAGTGGGTTGCCATTTCCTGAGTAGAAATGTGACATAAAAAGAAGAGTTCTAATATGAAGAGGTTTATACTCACATAGTAAGACTTGCTGGTGAAAAAGTGGGGGCAGCATGGCATCCAAACAGATTTTGGAAAGGAGACCAGCTGAAGGTTTTTATGGTGCTTAAATGATGGGGCTGGGATGAGGGTCTCATAGTTTGAATTTCATGTCAGCACCAAAGAAGGGAGCAAGTCTTCTACTTTCTAACTAATTCCCCAAATGTGAGCTAGAATGGTAGAAGACTTAGAATTTTATATTTCTAATAAAACATCAAAATTTGGAGTCAGCCCCTTAATGATATCCTACCAAGAACATACAAAATTCCCAGACTCCTAGAATGAAAGTGAATGTGCAGCATCTTATATTCTCTGCAGCCAAAGATGGAAAAGCTCTATACAGTCAGCAAAAACAAGACCAGGAGCTGACTGTGGCTCAGACCATGAACTCCTTATTGCCAAATTCAGACTTAAATTGAAGAAAGTAGAGAAAACCACTAGACCACTCAGATATGACCTAAATCAAATCCCTTATGATTATACAGTGGAAGTGAGAAATAGATTTAAGGGGCTAGATCTGATAGAGTGGCTGATGAACTATGGAATGAGGTTCGTGACATTGTACAGGAGACAGGGATCAAGACCATCCCCATGGCAAAGAAATGCAAAAAAGCAAAATGGCTGCCTGAGGAGGCCTTACAAATAGCTGTGAAAAGAAGAGAAGTGAAAAGCAAAGGAGAAAAGGAAAGATATAAGCATCTGAATGCAGAGTTCCAAAGAATAGCAAGAAAAGATAAGAAAGCCTTCTTCAGCGATCAATGCAAAGAAGTAGAGGAAAAGAACAGAATGGAAAAGACTAGAGATCTCTTCAAGAAAATTAGAGATACCAAGGGAACATTTCCTGCAAAGATGGGCTGGATAAAGGATAGAAATGATCTGGACCTAACAGAAGCAGANTCAGATCTAGACCTTTAAATCTATTTCTCACTTCCACTCTATAATCATAAGGGATTTGATTTAGGTCATACCTGAATGGTCTAGTGGTGTTGCCCACTTTTGTTATATCTTCTTCTTGTATTGATTCTTTGATCATTATGTAGTGGCTTTTGTCTCTTTTCACAGCCTTTGTTTTAAAGTCTATTTTGTCTGATATGAGTATTGCTACTCCTACTTTCCTTTGGTCTCTATTTGCCTGGAATGCCTTTTTCCATCCCTTCACTTTCAGTCTGTATGTGTCCTTTGTTTCAAGGTGGGTCTCTTGTAGACAACATACACAGGGGTCTTGTTTTGGTATCCATTCAACCAGTCTTTGTCTTTTGGTTGGGACATTCAAGTCATTTACATTTATGGTAATTATTGATAAGTATGATCCTATTGACATTTACTTTAATGTTTTCAATCGAGTTTATATGCCATTTTTGTGTTTCCTCTCTAAAGAAGATCCTGTAGCATTTGTTCGAGAGCTGGTTTGGTAGTGAATTCTCTGAGCTTTTGCTTGTCTGTAAAACTTTTGATTCTCCTTCATATTTGAGTGAGATCCTTGCTTGGTACAGTAATCTGGGCTGTAGGTTATTTTCTTTCATCACTTTAAGTATGTCCTGCCATTCTGTTCTGGCGTGAAGAGTTTCTATTGAAAGACCAGCTGTTATCCTTATGGGAATCCTCTTGTGTGTTATTTGTTTTTCCCTTGCTGCTCTTAATATTTGTTTTTTGTGTTTGATCTTTGTTAATTTAATTAATATGTGTCTTGGGGTGTTTTGCCTTGGGTTTATCCTGTTTGGGACTCTCTGGGTTTCTAGGACTTGGGTGATTATTTCCTTTCCTATTTTAGGCTAGTTTTCAACTAGTATCTCCTCAAGTATTTTCTCATGGTTTTTTTTTTTTTTTTTTTTGTCTTCTTCTTCTGGGCCTCCTATGATTCAAATGTTGTGGTGTTTAACATTGTCCCAGAGGTCTCTGAGGTTTTCCTCATTTCTTTTAATTCTTTTTTCTTTTTTGTCTCTCTCTCTCTCTCTTTTTTTTCAAATTCGTACCTCTCTATCTTCTACCTCACTTATCCTATCTTCTGCATCCATTATTCTACTCTTGGTTCCCTCCAAAATGTTTTTGATCTCATTTATTGCATTATTCATTATATATTGACTCTTTTTCATTTCTTCTAGGTCCTTATTAAACCTTTCTTTCATCTTCTCGATCCTTATCTCCAGGCTATTTATCTGTAACTCCATTTTGTTTTCAATATTTTGGATCATTTTCACTATCATTATTCAGGATTGTTTATCAGGTAGATTCCCTATCTCTTCCTCTTTTGTTTGGTTTGGTGGGCATTTATCTTGTTCCTTTACTTGCAGGGTATTTTTATGCCTTTTCATCTCTTTTATATTGCTGTGTTTGGGCTGGCCTTTCTCTTTATTGTGGAGGTTCTCACTGTGGGTAGGGTTTGGTGGGTGGCTTGTCAAGGTTTCCTGGTTAGAGAAGCTTGTGTCTATGGTCTGGTGAGTGGAGCTGGATTTCTTCTCTCTGGAGTGCAGTGAAGTGTCCAGTAATGAGTTATAAGATGTCAGTGAGTTTGGAGTGACTTTGGGCAGCCTGTATATTGAACCTCAGGGCTATGTTCCTGTGTTGCTGGAGAATTTGTGTGGTATATCTTGCATGCACTCTCCAGGTTTAAGCCACTCAGGTTCAGTTTCAGGTTCTTGGGTACTCCACAAAGGCACAGACTTGGTTGGGCCTGCGTTTTGTGCCCATCACATGTCCAAGCAGCTCAGGTGACCAGGTTCTTGGCGAGCACAGTAGCCCTGAATTGAAGGCTGAGTATTATCACCTCCCCTGTCCCAGCTGCTCAGTTTTCTGTGTGTACAACTGTTGTGCCTTTTCAGATGTGCAGTGTGTCTCTTCTGGGGAGCTGATTCCTGGCTGTGACCCTCCTGGCAGCTGTCAACCATCCAGAATTCTAAGAAGTCTTGGTTAGCAATGAAGTCTGCTTGTGGTTTGGTATAGGATGCCTCTCTGGGGCTGCAATTGCCTCCTTCCGGCTCTGGCTGCCCTTGCCTGCCTTTCTCTGGCAGGGGATGGGCTGGTCTGCGCTGGCTAGCTCTGCTCAGTCCTTTGTTCTTTGAGTGGGCCTGGCAGTGTCTTAGGTTAGGGCTTTTTGGGGGATAGCTGTCCCACAGTCTGGTTTGCTATCTCAAGTTAGTTCCCTCAGATTGCCCTCGAGCCATTTTTGCCTGGTCCTCACCCTAAGCAGTGCTTCCTGAGCCTCCTTGTCTAGCCCCCACTTGCTAGTGGGCGATGCGAGCGTCTGGGCTGTTGCTCCACTGGGAGTTGCTGTTAGGCATGTAATCTGTGAGTTTTAATTATTTCTTTATTTATTTTTCTTCCTGGTTATTTTGCCCTCTGAGATTCCAAGGCTCATCAGACACCCACCGAAGAGAGTGTTTCCTGTGTTGGAAATTTCTCCCTTTTTTAAAGAATCCCTTCCTGGGATGGATCTCCATCCCTACCTCTTTTGTCTCTCTTTTTGTCTTTTATATTTTGTCCTACCTCCTTTCAAAGACAATGGGCTGCCTTTCTAGGTGCCTGATGTCCTCAACCAGCATTCAGAAGTTGGTTTGTGGAATTTGCTTGGCGTTCAAATATTCTTTCAATGAATTTGTGGGGGAGAAAGTGATCTCCCCATCTTATTCTTCCTCCATCTTAGGACCCCCCCAACTGCTTATTATTAAGAGTTTGACTACAAAATAATTTTGTATAAATCAGGCAATTGTATCATTGAAAACAAGTATAATATTAATTTGAAGGTGTAATATTAACAGTGGCAGCTATGGGACATAAAATTCTACTTGTTATTTACAATGAAAGGCAACTCTAATTTAGGGAAGGAAGAGAGCCTAAATGTTGGACCGAGATATTATTTGTAGTCATGCAAATAGCCCCATGTTTTGTTTTACTTCAGTCACTATCTTTATATCCTGGGGAAGATCTTTTTATTCTCTTTAGACCTCAGTTTTCAATGTACACTGTTATCTCTCAAGTTCTCCCTAAGTTCTTTATACACTAGTTCACTTCTGTAAAATACCATACTAATGTAATGCATGATTGCTGTTGGTATTATAAGACAAATAGTAATGCCAGCATTATAACCAATAATAGAGCACACTAAGTTTATTGATAATCTAAAAAAAAAAAATTCCTGATTTCCACATTTGTTTTCCCTTAAAAGAAACTGTACCTTTTAATTAAAAAAAATTTAGTTAACCCTTCATATGTACTATGGAGAAGGCAATGGCACCCCACTCCAGTACACTTGCCTGGAAAATCCCATTGATGGAGGAGCCTGGTGGGCTGCAGTCCTGGGGTTGTGAAGAGTCAGACACGACTGAGTGACTTCACTTTCACTTTTCACTTTCATGCATTGGGGAGAAGAAAATGGCAACCCACTCCAGTGTTCTTGCCTGGAGAATCCCGGGACAGGGGAGCCTGGTGGGCTGCCGTCTATGGGGTCGCACAGAGTGAGACACGACTGAAGTGACTTAGCAGCAGCAGCAGCAGCATATGTACTATATCTTATATACCTGCCAAAGAGAACAGTGATATTCAGGAGCAGCCAATAAATCTTAAGGTAATTGAAGGAAGAACACTTAGATACTTTCCCATTCTCTTTCCTGAACTATGGTACCAAATCCAAGTCAGTGCCACATTGACACAGTTTTTCTATTTGCTATCAGTTATAAATGCTGGGATTACCTGAATGTTTTCTCAGGAAGCCATAATGTAATCTCGAACCTAATACTCCAACAACCATGCACTAATTAAAACTGCAATTATATTTTTGCTCAAACAAAATGACTTAATAAACATTATCACAAACTATTTACCCTTCCCCAAAACAATTTATACTCACTAATGCAATTTCCCATTAAAACTGCTGCCAGTTAAATTAAAAACTCTTGAAATAGTAAGTGGGAAATTAATTCAACAGTTTAATTTGGGCTTAATAACAGTTGCAAGCTCAGAAAAAAGATTGTTACAGCAGGGAGTTAATTAACAGTTTATTCCCCATTTGATAAAAGTAATCCACTCTAATTCCAGTGTAATTTACCTCAATGTAATATCAAACCACAAGCTGCTTCTGGTGCTGGTAATTATTAGCTTTGTCCTGTGGCCACATTGACAATAAAAGTCAGCAGTATCTTAATAATAAGAGGCTGTCTGCTAAATGCCCATAATGAAAGACATAACGTGAAATCTTCCAACAGCAGCAACCATGTATATTCCCACACAACCAGGGGTTGCACTTTAGATTTAAACTTCATTTAGTTGTTCCTCTAGTTTTAGAAAGTGTGCCATGTGAAAATTGATCGTTTTACTGACTTTATATAGGGAAGAATAGAGAAAACAGGTGATAAATCCATCCCATTCTTTCCATCTCTAATGCCACTGACTTAGTACAACTATTATCTTTTTACTTATCTGCCCAACACCAACACAACCCATGCTCAGTGTACACACAAATCTTATCTTGTAGCCATCTTGGATATAAACTTTCATTGCTATCTATTGCCCAGAAGATAAAGTTGAAATTTCCTAGCATGACCTAAGAATTGTCTCATATTCTGGCCCTTAATCTACTGTTTAAAATTTAATTATCAACTTGGAAGATAAACGAAGAAGATAAATTCTGTTGCCTACAGTTCCTTTTCCTGATTTATCAAGCATTTCCTTGCTTATCTATCATCAGTTCTGTGAGGTTTCCTTTGACACTCCTCAAATTTCATCACTTTTTTTTTTCCTATTCTGCCGGGGTCCAGCCCCAGTGGATCCAGGGAATTCGAAGGGGAGATGGAGTTGGCGAGGAAAAAACTTATTTATTATTAATATAAGATTCAGTTCAGTTCAGTCGCTCAGTCGTGTCCGACCCTTTGTGACCCCATGAACCGCAGCATGCCAGGCCTCCCTGTCCATCACCAATTCCTGGAGTTCACCCAGACCCACGCCCATGGAGTCAATGATGCCATCCAGCCACCTCATCCTCTGTCGTCCCCTTCTCCTCCTGCCCCCAAATCCCTCCCAGCATCAGAGTCTTTTCCAGTGAGTGAACTCCTCACATGAGGTGGCCAAAGTACTGGAGTTTAGATTAGGAAATAATAGTATAGTAGGAAAATTTAGATGGAGAAAAGAAGGCTGAATAACTTGGTTTACATGGAAAGCCAATAAAGTTCCAGACAAGGAGCTTGCACCATCTACTTTAGGCCACCGGTGTCCGTTTGAATATCAAAGAGTGCCCCGCCCTGTGCTCTCTCTCTTAGGGATCTTAAAAGCCGGGACAAGTAAGTAGACATGGTGAGCCTTCACGCTCCAGATTGGAATTCAGCCTGAAATTAGAGTAAAGAGGAGACACGGGGGAAACCAGTCCTTCCAATGACTAGCCCTGGCCCCTATTGTCTAGAAAGGCCTTTTATACCTTTTTTGATTGTACATAGAGATCAATGGGTAATACAAAATTATGCAGTGTTAGCAGCCCAAAAACCAGGCTTTCTTTTTGCATATGCTGCTGTATACAAAAGTCTCAGGTGGTTTACATTATCTTCTGGCCCAGAGGCCTCTTAACATTTTTATGGCTCTCTTCCTGGGTAATTNATGACTAGCCCGGCCCCTATTGTCTAGAAAGGCCTTTTATACCTTTTTTGATTGTACATTGAGATCAATGGGTAATACAAAATTATGCAGCATTAGCGCCCAAAAACCTAGCTTTCTATTTGCATACCCTCCCGTATACAAAAGGTCTTGGGTGGTTTACATTATCTTCTGGCCAAGAGGCCTGTTAACATTTTTATGGCTCTCTTCCTGGGTAATTGTCTATCAACCAGAAAACTCCTTTTCCCTAGAAGTGTTTTTTCTTTACTCTGCATTACCCTCAAAATACTAAATAAAGTTACATTCCTGTAGAACAAAGGTGCAGTGGGTTATAACAAAAAAAGTACTTAACTCAAAGATCTAATATTGTTAATACCAGGGCTACTACCTGTTTTTCTATATACCAACTATATCTTACAAATAAAAGATATGAAAATTTGGCAGCAAGTATTGGCTCAACAAATGAAACCTTTAATCAGTCCTATTCTAATGATTTTGACTCCTTGGAAGCCCCTACATTCCTAGGATGTTTTAAGCTTCCTGTGCCTCCTGAGGTCGGGAGGCCTCAAACAATCACATGTGCAGCTGTACGAGTCCTGCAGCAGGCTAGAAAGCCGTCAGAGAGGTTTTTGGATTGAAACACTCTTTCAAATGCAGAAGACTAAAGCCCTGAGTTAACTTTTTCCAGAGAATGTCAGAAGAGTGGAAAAGCAGGAAGATTCTTATTTTTAGGGGGGCACATGCTCAGGAAATGCCAGGGGGAAAACCTGAGATCTGACTCGACCTTGCCCATCAAATCTCTGCCGCATAACCTTGTCACGGGTGGGATTCCCCACGCTGGCTTCCAGCAATACTAGGACAGGGAGGCCTGGCGTGCTGCAATTTATGGAGTGGCAAAGAGTTGGATATGATTGAGCGACTGAACTGAATGTATATATATGGAATTTAGAAAGATGGTAACAATAGCCCTATATGCGAGACAGCAAAAAAGACACAGATGTAAAGAACAGACTTTTGGACTCTGTGGGAGAAGGAAAGGGTGGGAAGATTTGAAGAATAGCGTTGAAACGTGTATATTGCCATATGTGAAATAGATCACCAGTTCAGGTTCAATGCATGAGGCAGGGTGCTCAGGGCTGGTGCACTGGGATGACCCAGAGGGATGGGATGGGGAGGGAGGTGAGAGGGGGTTCAGGATGGGGAACACATGTACACCCATGGCTGATTCATGCCAGTGTATGGCAAAAGCACTACAAAAGTAATTAGCCTCCAATAAAAAAAAAAAAAAAAAAACTGTGTGGTAGGCTGGTGTGTTGTTTGTGAACCTAACTCCTCTAAGTGTCACCCTAAAGTCATTTCAGCTCTTTTATGTGTCTCAGTTTCTCCCTCCAGCACTCTAAAACTGTGACAGTGTTCAAAGCACTGGTTGGCCTATCCTTATCTGTGCATCCCCAGGCAAGCAATATTTTAAATTAATGAATGGGTTACCCTATGAGACTGCTGCACAAATAAGGACTTGCCTCCAACACTCCCATAAATTTTTCAGTTAGTTCAGTTCAGTTCAGTTCAATCGCTCAGTTGTGTCTGACTCTTTCTGACCCCATGGACTGCAGCACGCCAGACCTCCCTATCCATCACCAACTCCCAGAGCTTGCTCAAACTTATGTCCATCGAGTCAGTGATGCCATTCAACCATCTCATCCTCCGTTGTCCCCTTCTCCTCCTGCCTTCAATCCTTCCCAGCATCAGAGTCAGTTCTTCGCATCAGGTGGCCAAAGTATCAGAGTTTCAGCTTCAGCATCAGTCCTTCCAATGAATATTCAGGGTTAATTTCCTTTAGATCCTTTGACTGGTTGGATCTCCTTGCAGTCCAAGGGACTCTCAAGAGTCTTCTCCAACACCACAGTTCAAAAACATCAATTCTTTGGCACTCAGCTTTCTTTGTAATCCAGCTCTCACATCCATACATGACTACTGAATAAACCGTAACTTTGACAATAAGAACCTTTATTGGCAATGTCTCTACTTTTTAATATGCAGTCTAGGCTTCTCATAGCTTTTTCTCCAAGGAGCAACCTCTTTTAATTTCATGGCTGCAGTCACCACCACCTGCAGTGATTTTCGAGCACAAAAAAATAAAGTCTGTCACTGTTTCCATTTGCCATGAAGTGATGGGACTGGATGCCATAATCTTAGTTTTGTGAATGTTGAGTTTTAAGCCAACTTTTTCTCCTCTTTCACTTTCATCAAGAGGCTCTTTAGTTCTTTGCTTTCTGTCATAAGGGTGGTGTCATCTGCATATTTGAAGTTACTGATATTTCTCCCTGCAATCTTGATTCCAGCTTGTTTCATCCAGCCCGTCATTTCACATGTGCATATGTTAAATAAGCAGGGTGACAATATACAGCCTTGACGTTCTCCTTTCCCAGTTTGGAACCAGTCTGTTGTTCCATGTCTGGTTCTAACTGTTGCTTCTTGACCTGCATACAGGTTTCTCAGGAGGCAGGTCAGGTGGTCTGGTATTCCCTTCTCTTGAAGAATTTTTCACAGTTTGTTGTGATCCACACAGTCAAAGGCTTTGACATTTTCAATAAAGCAGAAATAGATGTTTTCTGGAACTCTCTTCCTTTTTTGATGATCCAATGGATATTGGCAATTTGATCTCAGGTTCCTCTGCCTTTTCTAAATCCAGCTTGAATATCTGGATGTTCATGGTTCATGTACTGTTGAAGCCTGGCTTAGAGAATTTTGAGCATTACTTTGCTAGGATGTGAGATTTGTGCAAAGTTTGAAGCATCTTTGGCATTGCCCTTCTTTGAAACTAGAATTAAACCTGAACTTTTCCAGTCCTGTGGCCACTGCTGTTTTCCAAATTTGCTGCCATGATGAGTGCAGCACTTTCACAGCATCATCTTTCAGGATTTGAAATAGCACAACTGGAATTCCATCACTTCCACTGGCTTTGTTCATAGTGATTCTTCCTAAAGCACACTTGACCCTGCATTCCAGGATGTCTGGCTCTAGGTGAGTGATCATACCATCGTGGTTATCTGGGTCATGAAGATCTTTTTTGTATAGTTCTTCTATGTATTCTTGCACCTCTTCATAATATTTTCTGCTTCTGTTAAGTCCATACAATTTCTGTCCCTTACTGAGCCCATCTTTGCATGAAATGTTCCCTTGGTATCTCTAATTTTCTTGAAGTGATCTCTAGTCTCTCTATTCTATTATTTTCCTGTATTTCTTTGCATTGATCACCAAGGAAGAGTTTCTTTTCTCTCCTTGCTATTCTTTGGAACTCTGCATTCAAATGTGTGTATCTTTCCTTTTCTCCTTTTTTAGTTAGTTGGGAAAGCCACAACAATCTGGTAGAAGCTATGTACCTTATCTTTAGATCTGAATGCTCTCATATGATATCTTCACTTTTATTCTAACAAACTGTTAATGTAACCAATTCAAGGAAAGGTGCCAGGTCAGCCCTTATCTAATCACCCAGTCAGAACCTTTCCAGTGTCTTTCAACTCTGGAATCCAGATACCTCTTTTGAGTTTAAGTTCAAGGAAAGCTATTTCTTGCAGTGAGGAGTTTATAACCACTGAATAAATCTCAGGATAATCATCCAAGACAAGAGATTTGAGGCCCAGAAGAAACCCTCTAGTATGGACTTTCCAAGAAGATGGACAGACACAAGAAGCCCTTGCTGGTACCAAGGCTCTGGATACTCCTAGGGTTCAGGCAAAGGAGAGAAGTCTGTTCTGTGTCCCTTCATGCTCTCCAAAAGTGTTAAAGAAAAACACACATGAAAGTTGTAAGTTTAGTTTCATTCAAAATCTTACTGAGGATTTTAGCCCAGAAGACAGCCTTTCAGTAACTCTGAGAGGACTGCTCTGAAGATATAGGGGAAGAAGCCAGTGTGTGTGTGTGTGTGTGTGTGTGTGTGTACATATATATGTATATATATGATTTTTTCCAGGGACTATGTGGAGTCAAGCATACATCTTGGTAAAAGTTTACTGCTAGTCACAAGGAAAAAAATCTCTGTTAATGGTTTTAGCATATATTCTATGTATGGGATGATTCAAAAATCTAGATTCATTAAAATTCCTTTTAGGGTGTACTCTGAAACTGCACACCTTCTCCGATGGGACTCACACTCAGCCAAAACTCATACTGGAGCTTGAACCCATGGGCTGAGACTCAAACCCAGCCACACCTCAGATAGGAACTTGATCCCACAAGCTGGAGCTTAGGAGCAGACTTGAACCCACTACCTTTTAACTGACACTGCTCATCTGGTGTCAGGACCTACTGAAGCTCTAGTTCTTTTGTCTCATCACAGAAAGAATTCAGAGGGAGACAAGGCAATGGACAAAGAATGAGTATATTAGCATAGGACGCTTGCAAGAAATACAAGCAGTCAGGCAAGGGAGTGCAGCCCTGAGAACAATGAGGCCTACATTTTTATAATCAAAGGAAAAGAAGGGAGGGGAGACCACCTTCTTTTGCATTTGGGGATAAATGTCAAGGGTTAAATCCTTAATTCTTCCTTTGACCATATATATGGTCTAACCAGGACTGTCATGGCACTATTTAAATCATATATATATTAGCAGAAGTGTGGTAACATTTGCTATGATGCCTCCTTTTGCCTAATTTCTTGCCCCTTTTACCTATATTCCTGTCTTGGCTACATGCAAAAATGCTACTCTTCAAGGTCCATTAACTCCTTGACTTTATGTAACAAGATATAGACAGTATATCTGTTGTCTTGTGCTTTAACTACATATGTGGACTGTGGCTTGGTTACTGGACTCTTTTATTGAGTGGTCATTAACTTACAGTCTCATAAACTCCCTTAAAGTTCCCTCTCTGTATTTAATCCCCTAGTGGGACTTTCAAACTATGTCCTTGTCCTACTCTATGTCTTATCACTATCCAACCATAGTTCCCTGACCAGGGACTGAACCCAAGCCCTGGTAGTGAAAATGCTGAGTCCTAACCATGGATTGCTAGGGATTTCCCAGAGTTACATGTTTTGATTGAGATTTGATTTGTGGAACTTCTTTGCATCCCTTTGGACTGTAGCCCACCAGGCTCCTCTGTCCATGGGTTTCTCCAGGAAAGAATACTGGAGAGGGTTGCATGCAATTCTCCAGGGGATCTTCCTGGCCCAGGAATCAAACCCATGTCTCCTTATTGGCAGGCATATTCTTTACCACCAACACCACCTGGGAAGACCATCCATACTTATCCATACTTATACTATTTGGCAATAAAGAGTACTGAAGTTCTGGTACATTCTACAACATAGCTGCTACTGCTGCTGCTAAGTCGCTTCAGTCATGTCTGACTCTGTGCAACCCCAGAGACAGCAGCCTACCAGGCTCCCCCATCCCTGGGATTCTCTAGGCAAGAATACTGGAGTGGGTTGCCATTTCCTTCTCCAATGCATGAAAGTGAAAAGTCAAAGTGAAGTCACTTAATCGTGTCCAACTCTTCATGACCCCGTGGACTGCAGCCCACCAGGCTCCTCCGTCCATGGGATTTTCCAGGCAAGAATACTGGAGTGGGGTGCCATTGAAGAACCTTGAACTATGTGCTAAGTTAAAGGATCTACTCAAAGAGACCACATCGTGTATGAGTCCATTTATATGAAATAACCAGAATAGGCAAAACAGACAAATCAGATAAGCCATTTCCTAAGTCTGGGAGGTAAGGGCATTGGGAAGAAGTAGGAAGTGATTGATAATAAAGGAAAGGACATGGGTTTCTTCTCAGAGTGACAAAACTATTTTTAAATGATTAAGGTGACAACTGTATAACTGTAAATATACTAAAGACCAATTGAATTTTGTGCTTTCAATATGTGAATTATATCTCAATAAAGCTGTTTGATTAAAATACAAAATTATCAGACACACAGACCAAGGCAGGGGGAGGGAAAAGTTAATATTTATTGAGCACCTACTCAGTAGATGGTAGGTGCTGTCACACACACACACACACACACACACACACCAATCTTTACAACAGCCATGCAGGGTATTTGTTATTAATCCAATTTACAGATGAGGGCATGCTCATCTTTCTACCATATCCTGACCACCTCCACACCGGCCACTAAGATGCTGGAAAGATAGTTTGCTGAGGAAGGTCTTCTTCAAGCATTCTTCAGCTCCTTATTCCTGAGGCTGAATATGATGGGGCTCAGGAAAGGTGTGAGGATCGTGTAGGTGATGGCTATCAGGATGTTGCCTTGCTGAGAGTGGAGACCTGTGAGCTTGACATAGATGACAGAGGCGAAGCTATAGTGCACAACGACCACAGTCAGATGAGATGCACACGTGGAGAAGGCTTTGTGCCGGCCCTCAGCTGAAGGGATCCTCAAGATGGTGGCCACGATGAAGGCATAAGAGAGCAGGATGAGGAGAAAGCAACCCAGCAAGACCATGCTACAGACTAGGCCCACCCCCAGGGCCACTCCCAGTACGTTATTTCCACAGGCTAACTTCAATAGAGGAGGCACATGGCAGAAAAAATGGTGAACCTCATTGAGACCACAGAAAGGGAGGTGGAAAACGGCAGATGTCACCAGCAACCCGATGACTGAGCCTCCAGCCCAGGACCAGGCCACCAGGCAGGCGCAGCCTCGGGGGCCCATGAGCACGTTGTAGCGCAGCGGGTGGCAGATGGCCACGTAGCGGTCGTAGCCCATGACGGTGAGCAGGAAGGAGTGGGTGAAGCCAAACGTGAAGGAGAAGAACATCTGGCTGGCACAGGCCCTGAAGGAGATGGAGCGGTCGGTGGAGAGCAGGTCGGCCAGCATGCGCGGGATGATGGCGAAGGTGTAGAGGACCTCGGAGATGGAGAGGGCGCACAGGAAGAGGTACATGGGGGTGTGGAGGCTGCGCTCCCTCCAGACGGTGGCCATGATGAGCAGGTTCCCCAGCAGCGTGAACAGGTACATCAGCAGGAAGAGCAGGAAGAAGACGGGCAGGAGCTGCTGAGGGAAGTGGGAGAAGCCGATGAGGATGAATTCAGACGTGGAGGTGGAGTTTAGCCCCAACATGGCAGCATACCTGCTTGAGGAGAAAGTGAAGACCCAGTGGGAAGGAATTTAGAGGCTCTAATGAGCCCTACCTGGGAGGACTTCCTGGAGAGGCTCCTTCACCTCTCCAAGCCATGTTAATCCATCTGCAAAATGGTGTTCATAATAATGGTCATGCATCTTAAGTGCCCTAACACACATACTGCCACATAGCAAGAACTTAATTTTAAAAATATTGATAATAGCAATAAGACTACTATTATTACTATAATTAACTCCATGCAGGACCACCCCCGCCATGCTTTTCTGTCTTTGAGCATGCTGGTTGCTCTGTGCTTATCCCCATCTTCATGAGACCAACTCCTTCCTAAATTTGAAGGTCAGGCTATCCCTTAATTTCAACTTTCAGCTAGAAGCCAACTCTCCTCTACCACATGGAAAGGACTTAGGCTCAGTTTATCTCTCACCAACCCTACTTACCAGCTCACCTGGAAAAAGAGTAATGTTCCTTTTTCCATAGAGCTTCTGTGGTGCTTATGAGGTAATGGACCTTAAAGCTCTTAGCTACTACTGCTGTGTGGTCTAACTTGCATGAGTCCCTCACAGGACGTGGTCCTGACTGACATCACAATAGAGTCCTGTTCTCTGATCCCCACTGGGCTCTCTTTCTCTGGCCATTTCCCAGTGTATTCTCTGAAGCTCCTTGCCTCTCTTCAACTTCTATGCTGCTCTCCTATCAACCTTATGCTTCACAGAGAAGCCAAGACTTGGTTTCTCTCATCTCCCTCCTTGCGTGGCAGCAGTCATATCTGTCCCAGATCCCTGTGAGATCAACTCTCCTTCCAGACAGCTCCATCAGCTGTACTTCTCTCACTCCTTCTGGTTCTCTCTCTCTCTTGCTGGTTCTCTCTCTCTCTGCCACAAGCAAGCTTGATGCAAAATAAAATACTTTTAAAAACTGGAAAGTTCATTAGTGAATGAGTGGATGAACAATGGTTAATCCATCTGCAAAATGGTGTTCATAATAATGGTCATGCATCTTAAGTGCCCTAACACACATACTGCCACATAGCAAGAACTTAATTTTAAAAATATTGATAATAGCAATAAGACTACTATTATTACTATAATTAACTCCATGCAGGACCACCCCCGCCATGCTTTTCTGTCTTTGAGCATGCTGGTTGCTCTGTGCTTATCCCCATCTTCATGAGACCAACTCCTTCCTAAATTTGAAGGTCAGGCTATCCCTTAATTTCAACTTTCAGCTAGAAGCCAACTCTCCTCTACCACATGGAAAGGACTTAGGCTCAGTTTATCTCTCACCAACCCTACTTACCAGCTCACCTGGAAAAAGAGTAATGTTCCTTTTTCCATAGAGCTTCTGTGGTGCTTATGAGGTAATGGACCTTAAAGCTCTTAGCTACTACTGCTGTGTGGTCTAACTTGCATGAGTCCCTCACAGGACGTGGTCCTGACTGACATCACAATAGAGTCCTGTTCTCTGATCCCCACTGGGCTCTCTTTCTCTGGCCATTTCCCAGTGTATTCTCTGAAGCTCCTTGCCTCTCTTCAACTTCTATGCTGCTCTCCTATCAACCTTATGCTTCACAGAGAAGCCAAGACTTGGTTTCTCTCATCTCCCTCCTTGCGTGGCAGCAGTCATATCTGTCCCAGATCCCTGTGAGATCAACTCTCCTTCCAGACAGCTCCATCAGCTGTACTTCTCTCACTCCTTCTGGTTCTCTCTCTCTCTTGCTGGTTCTCTCTCTCTCTGCCACAAGCAAGCTTGATGCAAAATAAAATACTTTTAAAAACTGGAAAGTTCATTAGTGAATGAGTGGATGAACAAAATGAGCTATATCACTACAATGGAATACCATTTAGCCATACAAATGAATAAAGAACTGATACATACCACTACATGGGTGACCCTTAAAGAACTTATGCTGAGTTACTATTTACAATAGCTAGGACATGGAAGCAACCTAGATGTCAATCGACAGATGAATGGTAAAGAAGTTGTGGTACACATATACAATGGAATATTACTCAACTATGAAAAGGAATGCATTTGAATCAGTTCTAATGAAGTAGATGAACCTAGAGCATATTATACTGAATGAAGTAAGTCAGAAAGAGGAAGGTAAATATCATATATTAATGCATATATATATATAATCTAGAAAGATAGTACAATGATTCTACTTTTAGGAGGCAGCAGAGGAGATGCAGACATAAAGAACAGATTTTAGACACAGTGAGGGAAGGGGAGGATTGGATGATTTGAGAGAATAGCATTGAAACATGTACATTCAGTTCAATTCAGTTCAGTCACGCAGTCGTGTCCGACTCTTTGCGACCCCATGAATCGCAGCACGCCAGGCCTCCCTGTCCATCACCAACTCCCGGAGTTCACTCAGACTCACGTCCATTGAGTCCATGATGCCATCCAGCCATCTCATCCTCGGTCGTCCCTTTCTCCTCCTGCCCCCAATCCCTCCCAGCATCAGAGTCTTTTCCAATGAGTCAACTCTTCGCATAAGGTGGCCAAAGTACTGGAGCTTCAGCTTTAGCATCATTCCTTCCAAAGAAATCCCAGGGTTGATCTCCCTCAGAATGGACTGGTTGGATCTCCTTGCAGTCCAAGGGACTCTCAAGAGTCCTCTCCAACACCACATTACTGTATGTAAAATAGATAGCCAGTGGTTATTTGCTGTGTGAGGCAGGAAATGCAAATCTGGTGCTCTGTGAAAACCTAGAGGGGTGGAGTGGGGAGGGAGGTACAAGGAAGGTTTAAGAGAGTGAGGACATATGTCTACCTAAGACTGATTTATGTTGATGTATGGCAGAAACCATCACAATATTTTAAGTAATCATCCTCCAATTAACAATTAAAATTTTAAAAAGAATTTATCCTGAGTGAAAGAGGCCTGTCAAAAAGACCACACATAATTGTATGATTCTATTTATTTGGAATATCAAGAATAGTAAACACATCAAGATAGAAAACAGGTTAATGGTTGCCAGGGAATGCAGGTTTAATAGTGGGTGATTGTTAATGGGTTCAAAATTTCCTTTTGAGGTGGTGAAATGTCTTGGACCTAAATGGAGGTGATCAGTTCAGTTCAGTCACTCAGTCGTGTTTGACTCTTTGTGATCTCATGAACGGCAGCATGCCAGGCCTACCTGTCCATCACCAACTCCAGAGTTTACCCAGACTCATGTCCATTGAGTTGGTGATGCCATCCAACCATCTCGTCTTCTGTCATCTCATTCTCCTCCTGCCTTCAATCTTTCCGAACATCAGGGTCTTTTCAAGTCAGTCAGTTTTTCACAGCAAGTGTCAAAAGTATTGAAGTTTCAGCTTCAACATCAGTCCTTCCAATGAACATTCAGGACTGATCTCTGTGAGGATGGACCGGTTGGCTCTCCTTGCAATCCAAGGGACTCTCAAGAGTCTTCTGCAACACCACAGTTCAGAAGCATCAATTCTTCTGCGCTCAGCTTTCTTTATAGTCCAACTCTCACATCCATACACGACTATTGGAAAAATCATAGCCTTGACTAGACAGACCTTTGTTGGCAAAGTAATGTTTCTGCTTTTTAATATGTTGTTTAGGTTGGTCATAACTTTTCTTCCAAGGAGTAAACATCTTTTAATTTCATGGCTGCAGTCACCATCTGCAGTGATTTTGGAGCCCAGAAAAATAAAGTCTGCCACAGTTTCCACTGTTTCCCCATCTATTTGCCATGAAGTGATGGGACTGGATACCACGATCTTAGTTTTCTGAATGTTGAGATTTAAGCCAACTTTTTCACTCTCCTCTTTCACTTTCATCAAGAGGCTCTTTAGTTCTTCATCACTTTCTGCCATAAGGGTGGTGTCATCTGCATATCTGAGGTTATTGATATTTCTCCCAGCAATCTTGATTCCAGCTTGTGTTTCTTCCAGTCCAGTGTTTCTCATGATGTACTCTGCATAGAAGTTAAATAAGCAGGGTGACAATATACAGCCTTGATATACTCCTTTTCCTATTTGGAACCAGTCTGTTGTTCATGTCCAGTTCTAACTGTTGCTTCCTGACCTGCATACAGGTTTCTCAAGAGACAGGTCAGGTGGTCTGGTATTAGTTGATTGTGATCCACACAGTCAAAGGCTTTGGCATGGTCAATAAAGCAGAAATAGATGTTTTTCTGGAACTCTCTTGCTTTTTGGATGATCCAGCAGATGTTGGCAATTTGATGTCTGGTTCCTCTGCCTTTTCTAAAACCAGCTTGAACATCTGGAGGTTCACAGTTCACATATTGCTGAAGTCTGACTTGGAGAATTTTGAGCATTACTTTACTAGCCTGTAAGATGAGTACAGTTGTGCAGTAGTTTGAGCATTCTTTGGCATTGCCTTTCTTAAGGATTGGAATGAAAACTGACCTTTTCCAGTCCTGTGGCCACTGCTGAGTTTTCCACATTTGCTGGCATATTGAGTGCAACACTCTCACAGCATCATCTTTCAGGATTTGAAATAGCTCCACTAGAATTCCATCACCTCCACCAGCTTTGTTTGTAGTGATGCTTCCTTAGGCCCACTTGACTTCACATTCCAGGATGGAGGTGATAGTCCCACAATATTGTCAATTTCTTAAATGCCACTGAATTGTGCCATTTAAAATGGCAAAACTGTGGAAAAAATTTTAAAGTCTGTGCACCATTTGGTGGCATTGTAAAAGAGTACAACAACTGTGAGAAATGGTATGGATATTCCTCAAAAAATTGAAATTAGAACTACTTTATGAACCAATAACCCCACTTCTGTATATGTATGCAAAAGAATTGAAAGCAGGATCTCAAAAAGACATTTGCACACCCCTGTTCAAAGTTGGCTTAAAGCTCAACATTCAGAAAACGAAGATCATGGCATCTGGACCCATCTCTTCATGGCAAATAGATGGGGAAACAGTGGAAACAGTGTCAGATTTAATTTTGGGGGCTCCAAAATCACTGCAGATGGTGATTGCAGCCATAAAATTAAAAGATACTTACTCTTTGGAAGGAAAGTTATAACAAACCTAGTTCAGTTCATTCAGTCGCTCGGTCGTGTCTAGATCTTTGTGACCCCATGAATCAGCATGCCAGGCCTCCTTGTCCATCACCAACTCCCAGAGTTCACTCAAACTCATGTCCATCAAGTTGGTGATGCCATCAAGCCATCTCATCCTCTTTTGTCCCCTTCTCCTCCTGGCCCCAATCCCTCCCAGCATCAGGGTCTTTTCCAATGAGTCAACTCTTCGCATGAGGTGGCCAAAGTATTGGAGTTTCAGCTTCAGCATCAGTCCTTCCAATGAACACCCAGGACTGATCTTTAGGATGGACCAACCTAGACAGCATACTAAAAAGCAGAGACATTACTTTGCCAACAAAGGTCCATCTAGTCAAGGCTATGGTTTTCCCAGTGGTCATGTACGGATGTGAGAGTTGGACTATAAAGAAAGCTGAGCACTGAAGAATTGATGCTTTTGAACTGTGGTGTTGGTGAAGATTCTTGATAGTCCCTTGGACTGCAAGGAGATCCAACCAGTCCATTCTAAAGGAGATCAGTCCTAGGTGTTTATTGGAAGGGCTGATGCTGAAGCTGAAACTCCAATACTCTGGCCACCTCATGCAAAGAGTTGACTCATTGGAAAAGACCCTGATGCTGGGAGGGATTGGCAGCAGGAGGAGAAGGGGATGAGAGGATGAGATGGCTGGATGGCAAAACAGACTCGATGGACATGAGTTTGGGTAAACTCTGGGAGTTGGTGATGGACAGGGAGGCCTGGAATGCTGCGATTCATGCGGTCGCAAAGAGTCGGACATGACTGAGCAACTGAACTGTACTAAACTGAACTGTTCATAGCAGCACTAGTCACAATAGGCATGAGGCAGAGGCAACCCAAATGTTCGTCCTTAGATGAGTGGTAAGCAAAATGTGATCTATCCCTCCAATGAAATATTATTCAGCTTTAAAAGGAAGAAAATGTTGTGACATGCTACAACATGAATGAACCTCAGTGATATTATACTAAGTGGAATCAGCCAATTCTCCTCAAAAGAAATTCTGTATGTTCCACTATATGAGGTCTCTCAGTTCAGTTCAGTTCAGTTGCTCAGTCGTGTCCGATTCTTTGTGACCCCATGAATCACGGCACACCACGCCTCCCTGTCCATCACCAACTCCCGGAGTTCACTCAGACTCACGTCCATCGAGTCAGTGATGCCATCCAGCCATCTCATCCTCTGTCGTCCCCTTCTCCTCCTTCCCCCAATCCCTCCCAGCATCAGGGTCTTTTCCAATGAGTCAACTCTTCGCATGAGGTGGCCAAAGTACTGGAATTTCAGCTTTAGCATCATTCCTTCCAAAGAAATCCCAGGGCTGATCTCCTTCAGAATGGACTGGTTGGATCTCCTTGCAGTCCAAGGGACTCTCAAGAGTCTTCTCCAACACCACAGTGCAAAAGCATCAATTCTTCTGCACTCAGCCTTCTTCACAGTCCGACTCTCACATCATACATGACCACAGGAAATATCATAGCCTTGACTAGACGGACCTTAGTCAGCAAAGTAATGTCTCTGTTTTTGAATATGCCATCTAGGTTGGTCATAACTTTTCTTCCAAGAAGTAAGCGTCTTTTCTGCAGTCACCATCTACAGTGATTTTGGAACCCAAAAAAATAAAGTCTGACACTTTCTACTGTTTCCCCATCTATTTCCCATGAAGTGATGGAACCAAATGCCATGATCTTCATTTTCTGAATGTTGAGCTTTAAGCCAACTTTTTCACTCTCCTCTTTCACTTTCATCAGGAGGCTTTTTAGCTCCTCTTCACTTTCTTCCATAAGGGTAGTGTCATCTGCGTATCTGAGGTTATTGATATTTCTCCCGGCAATCTTGATTTCAGCTTGTGTTTCTTCCAGTCCATTGTTTCTCATGATGTACTCTGCATAGAAGTTAAATAAGCAGGATGACAGTATACAGCCTTGACATACTCCTTTTCCTATTTGGAACCAGTCTGTTGTTCCATGTCCAGTTCTAACTGTTGCTTCCTGACCTGCATACAGATTTCTCAAGAGGCAGGTTAGGTGGTCTTCAATGTGAAATTGTAGTTTCCAAGGGCTGAGGGGAGAGGAAATGGGGAGTTTTTGTTTAACAGGTTTAGAGTTTCATTTTTGCAAGATGAAAAACCATCTGGAATTCTGACATGCCACAATATGAATAGATTTAACCCTAAAAAACTGCATACTTAAATACAGTTCAGTTTTCTTTTTTTCAGCAAAAAAGAAAAAAAAATTGTAGTACTGATACCTGCTACAACTTGGATGAATCTTGTAAACATTATACTATGTGGAAAAAGACAAACGCAACTATTGTCTGATTCAATAGTTGAGAAATGAAATGAAATATGCAAAATATGTGATCAGCAAACCTGTAGGAACAAAACGCAGATTAAAGGTTGCCTGGGGTCAGGAGCAGGGCGGATGGGGCATGACAGCTAAAGAGAAGAGAACAAGGTTTCCTTTGTGGTAATGACAATATTTTATAATTAGACACAAATAATGGTTGCACAATGTGAATATACTAAATGCCACAGAAATGTACACTTTAAAACGGTTACTCGTGGCTGATTCATGTCGATGTGTAGCAAAACGAATACAGTATTGTAAAGCAAAACAAACTAAAAAATAAAAATTAATTAAAGGGAAAAAATAAAACGGTTAATTGTTGGCATGTGAATTTCACCTCCATTTTTTTATAAAGCAAAACTATCCTCCTTCAGCCCACTTGTACCTCTGCACTACTGCCTCACAGCCCAGCCGGTCCCCAGGAAGGGAGAGAGAGAGAGCCTCAGAATGCCCTGAGGCCAGCCCTGATCCAAGGGAGAGAATGCACCTTTTCTGGTTCAGCGCCCCTTCTCTTGCTCTGGGCAGCCTGTGAGCCTCCACCTAGGCATGTGTGAGACAGAAGGTGAGGCCCCTTAGGACAGCTCTCCTGAGACATGGGCACCTTCCTGTCCCTATAGAGCTGGGTCCGGGTGCCCCTGTGTCTCACACACACTACACGTAGGTGTCCCCACACCTCCACGTGCCTACCTTCCACCACTCGTATCTCCCCCAACACACACTACCTTAGGCTCCTTCTTCTGCAAGCAGATATGCATGCAACAGTCTAACTGCACCTGGGTCATGCAAAGATCTGTGCACTTCTAGAGAGGCAGAGACCGCACCTTCGAGGATGGACCTGCCCCTGCAGAGCTATAGTCTGCACACCCAGCAGTGCACGCAGACTCACAGTCTCACAGCTTGATGCTGCTAAGATGACTAATGCCTGTGCCACCGACAGGCACCTTGCACTCTGACATCTGTGCAACAGCCACAGTGTGCACAAATGCACATGGGTACAGGTGTCCCTGGTGGCTCAGATGGTAAAGAATCTGCCTGCAATGCGAGAGACCCAGGGTCAATGCCTGAGTTGGGAAGACCCCCAGACAAGGAAATGGCAACCCACTCCAGTATTCTTGTCTGGCGAATCCCATGGACAGAGAAGCCTGACTGGCTACACTCTATGGTGTTGCAAAGAGTCAGACAAACTGAGTGAATAACACTTTCCCTTTTTTTTCATGAGTGCCCAGTGGAGGATTCAGGAGTAATGAGCCTTTGCTCAGGCACCTCTTGCCCTGAAATTTTTTCAGCTGGGTTCCTGATACTAAGATCCACAGGGAACACTCCTGTTACCCACCCCCTGTCCGGGACGTACATCACCTCGTCCAGGAAGGCGTCCAGCTGTGCACACTCCACTCTCTCGGCAGCCACCAGATGCTCTAAAGAGGTAGCAGAGGAGACCCTGGCCCCTCACTCACACAGGGAGCTCAGAAGGGAGTGGGTGGGGCAGAAGGCTGCTCCCTCACTTTATCCCTTTCTTCTCCAGAGACATGTTCTGAAGGCATGCCAGGGGAGCCCGGTTCAGGATGCAGGAGGAGCTCCCTCAGGGCCCAGAGTCATATGGGAGCCTTGGGAGGACTTCTGGGCACACTAGGCTCCTCTGGGATCAATCCACAGAGGTACAATCAGTCTGCAGCCTTCCCTGACAGCTCTCTGTGCTCTGCTGGTGTTGCAGAAACCAGTAATCAAGAAACCAGCACTACACTCAGAGAGTTGGAGAACTCAGGTTTATTAAGCTGGTGGGCCCAGAGGAGTTAACACTCCAAGCTCTGGGCCCTAAACAAAGGGGTTACAGAGTTTTTATAGACAGACTAGAGTGGGCAACACTAGCTGCTAATAGGCTGGTTTAAACTAAAAGTTTTCACGTATGTGGAAACAGCAGTCAAGATGGGGAGGGGCATGCCTGACCTTTACACGAACAGGCATGATTAAGCAGGCTTGCAGGGCCCAGGCAATTTCAAAGAGCAGAACAAGGGTGAGTGAGATAAGCTCCAGTTCTTAGTACTGTAAGTCCCCACTTTCTGAGAATACTTTGCAAGGAGCAAGCTGAGTTACAGAGGCAGAACGAACAGGAGGTTATGTACAATTTTAACTTTTCCTCTTCCTTGGGAGCTGGGCTATGCTGTGGTACCAAAAGGGGATGATTAGGTTGGGAGATAGATGTGACAAGACTGCCCCAACTAGACCTGGGAAGGAATAGAAAAGAAGTAGGTGCCCCTCCCCTAATCTCTCAACCCAGGGGCTCCTTCCCTTCTTGGGAGGCTCCAGTGTGGACCTTGAAGCTCAAAGGGCCAAGACCATCCACAGCCCATATAAGGCACTCCTGGGCCATCCCAGATGACTGCACAAGGCTTCCAGACCATACTTGCATGGACTTTGGTGGAGAAATTCTGGCTCCCAGCTACAGGGAGTGTGCTACAAGAGAGACTAATGTCTGACCTCTGTGGGAAGGAGAAGGGCTAGGTCAGGAATGGAATCTCTAAAGCAGGAACCTGCTCTGGACCCAGGCCCTTGAAACCGAAGGACTGGAGAGGAAAGGAACAGACAGTGTTAGGCCCTGACAACCATAAACAACCAGGCTTACAGGTTGTTGGGCTAAAATGCAGCTCAGTGTCTGCTCTCTTCCCATTTTCCACATTCTCATCGCCAAGACCGCAGTCTGGTTGGTGAAAGCACATAGAACCTGGAGGACAGCATCAACCCTTGTATTAGTGTCCAGGGCTGATAAAACGAATGATCACGAACTGGGTAGCTTAAACAAGTGCACACATGTGCTCAGTCATGTCTGACTCTTTGTGACCCCATGGACTGTAGCCCACCAGACTCCTCTGTCCATGGGGTTCTCCAGGCAACAATACTGGAGTACGTTGCCATTTCCTACTCCAGGAGAGCTTCCTGACCCTGGGATCTAACCTGAGTCTTCTGTGTCTCCTGCATTGGCAGATGGATTCTTTACCACTGAGCACCTGGGAAGCCCCAGAAATTTATTCTTTTCCAGTTCTGGGGGCCAGAAGTCCAAAATTGAGTTTCTGGCAGAGATACTTCTTCTGGAAGCTCTGAAGGAGAATCTGTTCCATGCCTCCCTCCTGGTGGCCACTGGCAACACTCAACTGCACCAATGCAATCTCTGCCTGTGTCTTCACCTGGACTTCTCCTTGTGTCCCTGTAGGTCTCCTCTTTTATAAGGACAAAAGTCATTAGGGTCCACACAAAACTGAGGATGATTTCATCTTGAGATCCTTAAATAATTACATCTTCAGAGGCTCTATTTCCAAGTGAGGTCACATTCCAAGTGTCAAGTGGGCATGAGTTTCTAAGTCACTCAATCCTAAAGAAAATCAACCCTGTATATTCATTGGAAAGACAGATGCTGAGGCTGAAGCTCCAATACTTTGGCCACCTGATGTGAAGAGCTGACTCATTGGAAAAGACCCTGATGTTGGGAAAGAGTGAAGGCAGGAGGAGAAGGGGGTGACAGAGGATGAGATGGTTGGATGACATCACTGACGCAATGTACATGAGTTTGAGCAAACTCTGGGAGATGGTGAAGGACAGGGAGGCCTGGCATACTGCAGTTCATGGGGTCACAAAGGGTCAGACACAATCTAATGACTGAACAACAGCATTTTAACCCACAATAGTATCCCTCATGATATAGTTCTCTGTTTCAGGCCTCATCTCTACATTCACTGCCTAAACAACAGTAGAGGAATCCTGCTAAACTAACCAGATAGCATCCTCCTCTGCTTAGAACCAGCCATGGCTCCCTGGTGCCCAGACGCTTCTCTGCATTCTACAGGGTTCTGTGCAGTCTGGTCTTTATTAGCTCCCCCAGTTCCCAATCGCAACTCCCTCCCCCTCATTCAATGAAGCACTCTCACTTTGTATCTCTAGGCTAAAATGAGATTCAGTTTCCTGAATTTGCCAGATTCTCTCTCACCCCAGGGACCTGGGCATACCTCACCCTTCATTCCCCTCTGCCTCAATCAACTGATCTTAGATTACATGTCACCTCTTACAGGAAGCCTTCCATTATAGCCCCAAGGCTGGCCAGATAAGGTGACTTTCTGTCATCTAGCTTCCCCTGGAGTCCCCTGTCATAAGGTGGTGTTGTTGCCAGGACGGCCTAGAGGAGCTATCCTACGTTGAAGGTCAGGAACGGTGGCAGTAAGGAGATACCCCTCGTCAAAGGTAAGGTGCAGTGGCTCTGCTGGAGCAGTCGTGAAGAGATACCCCACGCCCAAGGTAAGAGAAACCCAAATAAGATGGTAGGTGTTGCAAGAGGGAATCAGAGGGCAGACACACTGAAACCATACTCACAGAAAACTAGTCAATCTAATCACACTAGGACCACACCCTTGTCTAACTCAATGAAACCAAGCCATGCCTGCAGGGCAACCCAAGATGGGAGGGTCATGGTGGAGAGGTCTGACAGAATGTGGTCCACTGGAGAAGGGAATGGCAAGCCACTTCAGTATTCTTGCCTTGAGAACCCCATGAACAGTATGAAAAGGCAAAATGATAGGATAAACTAGTCAATCTAATCACACTAGGACCACACCCTTGTCTAACTCAATGAAACCAAGCCTTGCCTGCAGGGCAACCCAAGATGGGAGGGTCATGGTGGAGAGGTCTGACAGAATGTGGTCCACTGAAGAAGGGAATGGCAAGCCACTTCAGTATTCTTGCCTTGAGAACCCCATGAACAGTATGAAAAGGCAGGCAAGAATACTGGAGTGCATTGCCATGTCCTTCTCCAGGGTTAGCTTCCCAAACCATGAATAGAATATAAGCCCTTACAATCCAAAATTTAGGGATTTAACCTCTTTGTCAATGACATCTTTGACTCATAAAATGTGGGAAGCCTATATTTTGGAAATACAAAATGAAAGATTTGCTGATGAAATATATGAAGAGGACTTGTCAATGAGGAGAATTAAGAAAGACTTTTAGAATTTTCTTGTTGGTGTGATTGCTTAATTTTCTATTTGGATAATACAATAGGTGATGTTTCTCTGTTGAAACTCAGCTTTCTGTGGGAAAAAAAAATTAGTTTGGTTTGTGGTTAAGCATCACTTCATTGAGTGTCTTGTTTAGTATATTTTTCTCTTCTTTTCCATTACCACTGCCATCATTTAGGAATTTAAGACATTTCCTAGCTCTATGTGAATACTTTAGTTACAGAAACACAAGCTTTGGATCCTAAGCCTCATTTCTCATGTTATCATTTTTTTGTCAGAAAGATATTTGAATTCTAGGTCTAAAATTTAATATAGTTGTGAATGGAGAAAGCCATTTAACCCCATTGAAATTAATTTCTTTCCATGAGATGGAATAATAATAACTACTCTGTAAAGTTGTTAGGAGAGAATGTGTATATAATAGCACCGATTCTAACACCTGATGTATACTTGCAGAATTGGTTTCCATGGGGAATAAAGTTTTTTTCAGTTACCCATATCTATCTTGACCCTACAAATCCTTCAGATTTTGCTTTCTTATTTAAGTACCTTCAAGATCTCTAATTTGTGACAATTCACTTATTTTATTTTACTTGATTTTGGTTGCACTGAGCAGCTTGTGGGACCTTAGTTCTTGCTGCTGCTGCTGCTGCTGTTGCTGCTAAGTCGCTTCAGCCATGACAAGGGAACAAACCTGGACCCTTGGCAGTGGAAGCACAGAATCCTAACCACTAAACCACAAGGGAAGCCCCACAATTTACTTTTTAAAGGTTATATAGAATTTTTGTCCAAATGATCTGATTTGGCATTTTGGCATATGCTTCCACAGATTTTGTTTTCCTATTATTTATTTATTTATTATTATTTTTTTTACAATATTGTATTGGCTTTGCCATACATCAGTGTGAATCTGCCACAGGTATACACGTGTTCCCCATCCTGAACCCCCCTCTCTCCTCCCTCCCCGTACCATCCCTCTGGGTCGTCTGAGTGCACCAGCCCCAAGCATCCAATATCATGCATCAAACCTGGACTGGCGATTTTTATTTGATTGGAATACAAAGTTGCATCCTTATATTAGGCTGGGGTTCAGTTAGAAGCCAGTGTTTTCCTGTCACATACACACTTTATAAATAGCTCCTCTTAAAGGAATATCTACAATCTCGAATGACTAGAAGAGATACTTTGTTTTCCATTATACACACAGGAAAACAATAGTGTCACACATAAAACAGTTTCCAGCCCCCAGAGGAGAGCTGAGGTAGATACTGTGATTTCTTCAGAGGTCCAAATCTCCTCCACATATGGCTGCTGCTGCTGCTGCTGAGTCACTTCAGTCGTGTCAGATTCTGTGTCACCCTATATTCTCCAGGCAAGAACACTGGAGTGGGTTGCCATTTCCTTTTCCAATGCATGAAAATGAAGAGTGAAGTCACTCAGTCGTATCCAACTCTTCGCGACCCCATGGATTACAGCCCACCAAGCTCCTCCATCCATGGGATTTTCCAGGCAAGAGTACTGGAGTGGGGTGCCATCGCCTTCCCCGCCACATATGGTTAAGCATGGTAAAACGTGTGTTTGTGAATTATGGACCTAGACCTTCGGCAAATACCACAAAGGATATGCAATTAAAGTAAATATAAATGTGGGGGGGGGGAAATGTGCATGCTTAATTGAGTCCAACTCTTTGCAACCCCATGGACTAACTTTAGCCTGCCAGGCTTCTCTGTCCACGGAATTCTCCAGGCAAGAAAACTGGAGCGGGTTGCCATTTCCGCCTCCACAGGCTCTTTCCAACCCAGGGATCAAACCCACGTCTCTTGGGTCTCCTGCATTGGCAAGCAGATTGTTTAGCAGGGTACCACCTGGGAAACCCATAGGGAACAAAAAAGGAGATAATATAATTGGGGAGAACTGAGGATAGTCCTGACACTTTCTATTTGCTAATTTTGTTTGTTTTAAAGGAAATTCTTAATCTCCCTCATCTTCAAAGAATATAAAGTTTAAGTGAAGAAACAAAAGGACACACTGAAAATTAAACAAAAGTGTGCTCCAAATGCCAAGGTTGGAGTATCTCACAGAAACTCAGGGCAAGCTATTTTTCATCAATAGCTTGTTACCACTTAACCGTAAAAGAAAACCATAAACAAGCAACAAAGAAGAAGAAGAAAAAAAAAAAACCTCCTGGTGCTTCAGTAAAGCTTATCACTAGTAGATCTGCATTTCCAGGGAGCCTACTAATTAGAACAGAAAACAAAACTAAGGGAGATGGAAAGATTTTATTACTTATAAACTTTGTCACATTCATTTTCCCATGACAATTATAAGAATTTTAGAAATGCAAAGCAATATGAATATTTTCTCTAGCAGAAGACAACCACTGTTAATAGTTTTGTGTTTCCATCAAGGCTCTTATTTTTTTAAGCATATAATTTATTCTTACTGTAACCCTAAAACACTCTGTGTTTGCTCTTCTATGTTTTTTCTTTTCAGATTTCTTTTTTTTTTAAGTTTTCTTGTGCAATTTTAATAAAATTGCTTTTCATGTGTTTCTATCCTCTTATATGCACTATATAAGAAGTACATAAAGAATATAAATCCCAAGCTCCAGTAAAATTAATCATATCTCTGGCAATTTCAAATGTTTTTTGAAATATAGTTGCATAAACAACACAGGATTGAACTGCATGGGCCAATTTATAGGCAAGTTTTTCTTTTTTTTTCAATAAATGCATATATGTACTGTAAATGTATTTCCTTCATACATTTCCTAATAACATTTTCTTTTCTCTAGCTTACTTTATTATCAGAATACAGTGTACAATAACTTCCCCCAACCCAGCGATCAAACCCATGTCTCCCACATTGCAAGCAGCTTCTTTACCAGCTGAGCCACCGGGGAATCCCTTAACATACAAAATATATGTTAATTGACAGTTAAGTCATCAGTATGGCTTCCAATTATGAGTAAGCTGTTAATAGTCAAATTTTGGAGTCAAAAAGTAGAATTAAAGCATATACTCACTGCTAAATCATTTTTACATATTTTGTTAAAATATTTTTGCTTAATGTGTTAAATTAATTTACACACCATGCTAAGTTTTTATACATACTGCTTAATTCACCAATGCTGTTACTGTCATTTTAATATATTTGCTAATTCCATGAGAGAGATATATTTTTTAAATTGAATACTAGTCAATATTAAAATATTTTCATGTTCTTAATCAGTTATATCAATCAGAAATATCAATCAGAAATATCAATAACCTCAGATATGCAGATGACACCACCCTTATGGCAGAAAGTGAAGAGGAGCTAAAAAGCCTCTTGATGAAAGTGAAAGAGGAGAGTGAAAAAGTTGGCTTAAAGCTCAACATTCAGAAAACGAAGATCATGGCATCCGGTCCCATCACTTCATGGGAAATAGATGGGGAAACAGTAGAAACAGTGTCAGAGTTTATTTTTTTGGGCTCCCAAATCACTGCAGATGGTGACTGCAGCCATGAAATTAAAAGATGCTTACTCCTTGGAAGAAAAGTTATGACCAACCTAGATAGTATATTCAAAAGCAGAGACATTACTTTGCCGACTAAGGTCCGTCTAATCAATGGGAAATAGATGGGGAAACAGTAGAAACAGTGTCAGACTTTATTGTTTTGGGCTCCAAAATCACTGCAGATGGTGATTACAGCCATGAAATTAAAAGATGCTGACTCCTTGGAAGAAAAGTTATGACCAACCTTGATAGTATATTCTAAAGCAGAGACATTACTTTGCCAACTAAGGTCAGTCTAGTCAAGGCTATGGTTTTTCCTATGGTCATGTATGGATGTCAGATTTGGACTCTGAAGAAGGCTGAGCACCGAAGAGTTGATGCTTTTGAGCTGTGGTGTTGGAGAAGACTCTTGAGAGTCCCTTGGACTGCAAGGAGATCCAACCAGTCCATTCTGAAGGAGATCAACCCTGGGATTTCTTTGGAAGGAATGATGCTGAAGCTGAAGCTCCAGTACTTTGGCCACCTTATGCGAAGAGTTGACTCATTGGAAAAGACTCTGATGCTGGGAGGGATTGGGGGCGGGAGGAGAAGGGGACGACCGAGAATGAGATGGCTGGATGGCATCACGAACTTGATGGACGTGAGTCTGAGTGAACTCCGGGAGATGGTGATGGACAGGGAGGCCTGGCATGCTGCGATTCATGGGGTCGCAAAGAGTCGGACACGACTGAGTGACTGAACTGAACTGAACTGAGTGAATTTTTATATTACTATTAGAAGTTTTTCTCACCAGATTTCCAACCACCAGCCACGAGTCACTTTACAAGTAGGTCATTTTTATGATCCAGTCTCAAGTCTGCAGTGTTAACTCTTTTTTAGTTAATTAACTCATTTCTATTTTATATTGCAGTGTAGCTGATTTACGATGTTATGCTAGTTTTAGGTGTACAGAAAAGTGATTCGGTTACGCATATGCTTCCCACGTGGCTTAAATGGGAAAGAATCTGCCTGCTAGTGCAGGAGATGCAGGAGACATGGTTCAATCCCTGGGGCAGGAAGATTCCCTGGAGAAGGAAATGGCAACTCACTCCGATGTTCTTGCTTCGGAAAGCCGATGGGGTCGCAGAGTCAAAATGACGAAGCACACACTCATTACAATTACCTCCATACATATATATCTTTTTTTTCAGGTTATTTTCCCAAATAAGTTACTACAGAGTATTTAGTAGAGTTCTCTGCACTATATAGTAGGTTCTTTTTTATTTTATACATACATATATATATATATATATATATATATATATATATAGTAGTGTGTATATGTTAATCCCAACCTCCTAGTTTATCTCTCCCTTCTACCTTTCCCCTTTGGTAGCCATAAGTTTGTTTTCTAAGTCTGTGAGTCTTTTTCTGTTTTCTAAATAAGTCTGTTTGCATAATGTTTTTAAATTCCACATATAATTGATATCATATATTTGTCTTCCTCTATCTGCCTTACTTTGCTTAGTATAGATAATCTCTAGGTCCAACCATGTTGCTGCAAATGGTATTATTTCATTCTTTTTCTGGGTGAGTAATATTCCATTGTACATATCTGCCACATCTGCTTTATTCATTCCTCTGTCAATGGACCTGTAGGTTGCTTCCATGTCTTGACTATTGTTAACTGTGCTGCAATGAAGTATGTATATTTTCTGCACACTGTACACTGAGACTACTTGACGACTCTGAGATCACAAGATTTTGAAATAAGGGTTTTGCAAACTCTGTCTCCCAATTCTGTACTTGAATAACATGTTGCAAATGGGCTATATTCTAGAAGGGATCTTGCAGTACATAAAAACAAGTGAAAATAATCTTAAATAGTATATAATATGCAATATTACATCTATCTATATTCTGGGCACTTTTAGCTGTGTTACCAACTTGTTAAATATTTTCTGCTGACCTGAGTCATTGTCTAGTCTGAATGCTGTGTTAGTTAATCAGGGTCTTCTAGGGACAGCAGATCTTTATTGCCAAAGCATAATGTTCTTGATAAAAACAGACAATGAGTATGTAAGATAGATTTTCATTCTGCTTTCTTCTTTGCTATGAGTCATTGATATCTGTAATCATCTTCATATATAATCTAATTCTTTTTCATTTTTTCTGCAAAAGAGCTACTATATATATATATAGTAATACTACTTTCCATATTCTTTTTGATGAAAAATTGCTTAACAGCCACTTTTTAGAATAAACTATATACAATATGAAAAAAAATAGTTAACTTACACCTGTGTTTTCAGTAAGTATATCAGTATGCTTTCAAAGCTCTTAAAATGTTTCAATTTAAATGGTATAGTTTTAAAATTCAATTATCTTTTGATATGGCAGAATTAAGTTTTTTGTTGTTATTGGAGCACAGTTGCAATTCTTTTAGTAAATAGGAGTTTGAAAATATATGCAAGGTATGGCACATTTATTAAAGTAATTATACTTTGAATACTTAACTACAAATTTTATACCTTCTGGCTGAGGAGTAAAAATTGAAATAGCAAACATGCTATAAGGCAATTTACAATATAATTAGCTGTCAGTAGCATTATGTATTTCAAGTAACTCTGTCATTAAAACATTTACAATTTACATAATCAGACAAATAATAAGGTTCAAATAGAAGTTGTTTTTTTTTTTATATATATAAATAAAAGACTATTCACAAGTAGAAGTAATGGCCAAGTTTGAATACAGGGAATAGTTTGAGTATCACAAACCTTGAAGAGATGTTTAACTCAAATAAAAGAGAAAAATTTTTATCATTAAGATATACTCTTTTTTTTAACTATTATAAATGATTGTCAACAAAGGTAAAATGAAGTGTTTTTATGACTCTGTAATTTGACCTTTAATGTATTTGATACTTATCATAAAACAATATAATACATTTAACTCTAGAACAATGTGGGGGTTAGGGTGCACCAGTCCTCCTTGAATTTAAAAATCTGCTCATAACATTACAGTGGGCCCTCCATAGATTCAAACAATTGAGAAATATAGTACTGTAGTAACTATTTAGTGAAAAACAAATGTGCTTATAAGTCGACTCACGTAGTTCAAGCCCATGTTGTTCAATGGTCAACTGTATTTTAACTTACTAATTAGAATTTTTTTATTTTATTTTTAAAATTTCATTATTTATGTATTTTTGGCCATACTGAGTCTTCCCTACTATCTGCAAGCTTTCTCCAGTTGCAACTAGTGGGGCCCACTTTCTAGTTGCAGTGTGCAGGTTTATCATTGTAGTAGCTTCTCTCGTTGCATAACACGGGCTCTAGAGCCTGCAGGCTTCAGTAGTTGTGGCACACAGACCTAATCATCCTGTAGAATGTGGAATCTTCCTGTGTATCCTGCACTAGAAGGCCAATTCTTAATCAGGATTTTCCCAGCAGGGAATTCCAGAAATATCTTAAAAGCTAATTACTTTTATTTTGGTGAGTTATCAAAAAGCAAAAAAATTTTAAAAATATTTTGATTCCTTTTCTACTTATGAATTTCAGGGATATCACCTGAATCTTGGCTGTTTTCAGCGCTAGGGTTCAGACATGTTTGGAAACATTGAATATAGAACATACAGGTTCAATAGAAGTCTTTTTGTAGAGGATGAGAGGCCCCCTCCCAAAGGAAACTCATCAAAGGGAAAATGAGACTATACCTTAGAGCCAGATTCAGTAACTCTTCTATTTCAAGAAAAGGAATTCTGGTTACAGTTCAGTGTCTGTCACTAGATAATATTTTCCTTTAATTTCTGATCATTTGAGGTCAGATTGCAGCTAAAATTAGAATATTATGTAAAATGTAACAAAATACAAGTTATGTTAAGACATCTTATCTCATTCCCTGGGAAACATTATTTAGTGGACTCTCAAGAAGGGTCCACTGTGAAGTGGCTTTGGAGAGCTCACAGCTATGGTTACAGAAGAAAACAGAATTTCCATCCACATAGGTGATAAATAAGAGGTGTAGATTGGCTTGCTTTTTGTTCAGAATGCAGCTGAAATATTTGAAAACTCACACAGAAACAATTGTAAAGCTTTCTAAAAGCCTAAGTTTCTTGTGAGAAGAGATGCCACAAATAAAGTAGACTAACATTGTTTTGATTAATTTGATACCATCATTATTATTTCTTGCAATTGCTATACGGTATCTCCAGTTACAAAATCAAGCTTTTGTCAATTGAAAGTGCTGTTCTATCAGTCCCTTCTTGGTACAGCTATGTTTGACTGCAGGGCTGCTCTAGCAATGGGTAGAACTTAATATATGTTGGACTATCTCTGTGCTTCCTTAGAATCTTTTAATAGGAAAATAAATTAGATTAAAATCAAGGGATGCCTTAAGTAAGAATAAAATCTAGAAACTTCATGTGTTTTGCCTTTGACTTCTGGTCTTGTTGAGTTAAACACACTACTTACTTTGCACATCTTCTAAGCATTCCTGTCTACTAAGTTGTCATATTGAGCATGGATCTTCAAACTATGGGGTTTCCATGGTGGCTCAGTGATAAAGAATCTGCCTGCCAATGCAGGAGATGCAGGAGACCCAGGCTTGGTTGCTAGGTGGAGAAGATCCCCTGGAATAGGAAATGGCAATCCACTGCAGGATTCTTGCCTGGGAAATCCCATGGACAGAGGAGCCTGGCAGGGTACAGTCCATGAGGTTGCAAAGAGTTGAATGTGAGTGAGTGACTGAGCGGAGCAGCACATAAGATGACTATAGATATGAGCTAATTTTTAGCAATGGTGTATAACATGTTAAAAGACTTTCTAAGAGCAAAAGTATGCTAAATATTCATTCAATGATCTTGTATGAATTGAGAAACACTGACTGAAATCTTTGTTGTTAAAACAGACAAAAAAGGGAGACTCTCATGCTTTAATATTTTTAAGATCAAACTTCAGTTGAATTATCCACATATAAAATTTAAATATAGAAGATGTACAGGTTCATAATTGAAGACAAAGCCACTTAATTTCTTAAAATTTAGAAAAAGATTACGGAAATTACAGAATTTATAAACGAAGAAAGTATTCTGAGATTTAGAAATGTATGCAAACTACAGATCTTTTAAATATGGTGCTGAACAGCTTAATAAAAATACATTTTTGCCAGCTGTTTACAGATATTCTAAATTACAGCAAATGCATTTAAAAAACCATGTGCCAGATGGAGAAAGGCTTATATTCCTAAAGTGTTAATGATGTTTAGATATACAAGTTAGATACAGGAAAAATATATTAGTATAAGACATAATGATTTTGTCGAGCCAGCAGCTGTCACAATGAACTACTCATTTGCCCATATTTGAGTCTGTTTCCCATATTACTTACCACATGTATCATACAATGAAATACTGAAAATTGTTCATTTTTGATGTAAGTCACACTTAATGTATATTTGTAAAAAAGAAATTTTAATATAATGTGATATTGTACAACTATAATAAATTTCTAGAATACATGAATGGTTTCATGGAAATATTTGTATTCACATTGATGACAGAAAATAACCATTTGAAAATATTTAAAGGTTGATATGGAAGAGCATGCATGAAGAATTTTATTCATGTGGGTAATTTCAGTGTATTTTTAAATGTGTTTATCCCTGGTGGTTCAGATGGTGAAGAATCTGTCTGCAATGTGGGGGACCCAGGTTCAGTCCCTGGGTCAGGACGATCCCCTGGAGAAGGAAATGGCAACTCGCTTCAGTTTTCTTGCCTGGAGAATTCCGTGGACAGAGGGGCCTGGTGGGCTGAGTCCATGGGGTTGCAGAGTCAGACAGGGCTGAGCAACTAAGCAGCAGCATGTCAGTATGTAAATGTTGGAAATATGGGATAAGGTTTTTTTTTTTTTTCCATAAAGCAGAAAATTAGCCACTGATAATATTGATACATCCAAAAGCTCAAATTTATTCTCATTTTAATGTTCCAAAAGTTGTCTTCACAATTACAGTATCTACGTGTCTTCACAAATGCAGTATCTGCTTGTCTTACAGTCTTCCACATAGCCCAGCTGGTAAAGAATCTGCCTGTAATGCAGGAGACCCCAGTTTGAATCCTGGGTTGGGAAGATCCCCTGGAGAAGGGCTAGGCTACCCACTCCAGTATTCTTGGGCTTCCCTGGTGGCTCAGCTGGTAACGAATCCACCTGCAATGCAGGAGACCTGGGTTCAATCCCTGGATTGGGAAGATCGCCTGGAGAAGGGAAGGCTACCCACTCCAGTATTCTGGCCTGGAGAATTCCATGGACTGAATAGTCCATGGGATCACAAACAGACACAACTGAGTGACTTTCACTTTTCACTTGTCTTAGAAATCAGTATGCAAAAATATCTTCCCAATAACGGGGCTTCCCTGGTGATTCAGATGGCAAATCGTAATTTTATAAACATTAGCATGTGTCGTTATTAGCTTTAGCTTCGAAAACACAAAATATATTTATATTGAATTTAGTGGAAATTTTATATTAGTAGTATCCCCTGAAGAAATGTGTTTAGCTTCCCTAGTGGCTGAGACATAACGAATCAGCCTGCAATGCAGCAGACCTGGGTTCACTGTTTCGGGATGATCCCCTGGAGGAGGGCATGGCAACACACTCTGGTAGTCTTGCCTGGAGAATCCCGTGGACAGAGGAGCCTGTCAGCTTTAGTCGATAGGGTTGCAGAGTCGAACAAGACTGAAAATACTGAGCATGCGTGCACAATCTGTTATTAGAGGCTCCTAGAAAGCCTCATGGCTCAGTCTGAAGAACCAACATTCAGCTGTATTGTGACCAGTGACAGTTGCATTCGACTAAAGAAGGAAAATGTATATCTTCTCAATGAGCAGAATTAAAAGTCATACTTTTCATTTCATCAGAACTATAAAACAACAACAATGGTAACATATGAGTTTACACAGCTTCTTATGTAGCTAACAGGCTGAATATATAGACAGAAAGATTGGCCCTAGACAACTCAAGAATGGAAGGAACTCTACTCTGAGTACTATGTTATAGAGACGGAGTTTCAAAATGGGAAAATTGGATATTTACTAAAACAAAGCCCTTACAAATTCAATGCCAGCCAGGAATACAGAAGTGAATACTCTTATTCAGTATCTAGAAGTGGTCTCTTAGCTACATTAAATGAGTACTCATAGAGGCACTGGAGCAATGCAAAAAGAGGAAAAAAGAATATCCTTTTCTCAACCTGACCATCAGGCAAGAGAGCTCTGTCTCCTCATTGTTCTTATGGGACAGTTTCTGAACTATCAGACATTACTCACCAATGGGAGGTTTATTCTTCACAAATATATTTTTTTAAAGTTTTCCAATTAAGATTAGTGTTTCCTCCATTTTAAAAGGAACATGTATAGATGTTCTAATGTTCCATTGAGACCAGTGTCACTACTACTACTACTACTACTACTACTACTGTTTTTGGCCCTTCCAAGTTGTTCCCTAACAAGGGTCCTTCTGCCTCCTATGCTTGTGCCAATAGAATGAGATTGCATGGGCTCAGAAGCAAAGGAAATCTTGACTCTTGATCAGAGAATGGAGAGGTTGTGAGATCCTGCTCTACTTGGGCTCTCCCCACAGGCAGTGGGCGGGGCTGATTTCTAGGGCTCTGTCAGTACGGGCCGGGAGGCAGAGTTCTCTCCAGGCTGCACAGCGGTGCTCCTCAGGCTCCAAAGTTCAGTGCTGAGGCATCCTCTCTGCACACTGCCCATTGCCACAGCCATCTTGAGTTCAGTTACCTGAGCTGCACTTCTGCACACTGTTCTGAGCTGAGGCGTCTCCTCCTGCAGCCGTCTTACACTAGGAACTCTGGTCTCAGGTTCTGAGGGCAAGGCCTTTGCATGAGGTACCCAATGGGCATGAGCACATGAGACTAGACTAAACACAAAGGAAAAGAAAAAAATATTAGACATTTATTTTATTACCTATATTCTATTTTTATCTCCCAGGAATTGTTAATGGGCTTTGGTGATGACTCTGTTACTATTACTACTATTTGTTCCCATTTGTTAAATATTTGGAATGAAACAAATATTGTTCAGCAACTTTAGCTGAATCCTCTTAATTAAATTTTATAGTTTTCTGAGAGTATTATCAACATTATAAATTGATTTTCCTTCCCTGAGATGCACAACTGGTAAGTGAATAAGTATTTGCACTTAGGCAGGCCACTTTCTGACTTAGCTGGCGGTTCAGTGGTAAAGAATCCATCTGCCAATTCAGGAGACGTGGGTTTGATCAATGGGTCCATAAATCCCTGGAATAGGAAATAGCAACCTACTCCAGTAATCTTGCCTGGATAATCCCTTGGACAGAGGTGCCTGGCAAGCTACAGTTGATGGAGTCAGAGTCAAAACTGAGTGACTAAACAGCAATAAAACAAGGCCACCTTCAGGGAATGAATTTTAAAACACTTTGTTATATTGGATTGCACAATATCTGAACATAATTCTGCATCTGGATCACAGATAATACAACCATATACATTCATGCAAGCTTTTCAAGTATCTAAGATGTGATTTTCCTCCTATTTTGCTGTGTAGACATACACAGAAATCATCCTCTAGAATTTGCTGGCCTATGAGATCATTCCTGAGTATATCTCTTCTCCCTACAAACAACAGAGTCCTAACTAAAGATTAGGAACACGTTTCAAAGCATCATTGTTTCTAATACCTTCTATGACATGGAACTCCAGGGGGAAACCATCTTATTTCTTTCCCATATGCTAAAATGCATCTGAAAATATTTTCAGAGGACAATTCTAGCTTTGCCATTAGAGAGCATTGGGGCCAATTTTTTCTTTAATGTTTAGGTAGAATTGCTGAGTAAGAATACTGATTTTGTTTCTCATTTTTTATAGTTAATGTTGACTTTACTATACAAGTATTCTTTAGCTCATTTTGGTTATGATTAAGCATTTGTCTAATAATGAATTTGGTTGGTCTTTGTCTCCAGTTCCTAGGAAGTCCCACTCTAAACTCTTGGATCTTCCCTACCAACAGAAGTGTCATTGTTATTTATGGTGGGTTCTGACTATACCTAATAGTTTATACTGAGGTGGCTCAGGGTGGTCCCCTAGATATATGAAGGAGATGACATAAGAGAGAGGCTGGCAATGGACTAAGTATGTGAGGACTAGCACTTAGAGCAACATGATACCAATCAGATATCTGGAGAGATGAGTGAAGCTGGACATTGTGTTCAATAGCATGACCAATGATCAAACCAACTATCCCTATAGAGTAAAACCCCAGGAATTCCCTGGTGGTCCATGGTTTGTTAGGACTCCATGCTTTGACTGCTGAGGTCAGAAAACTAAGATCCCATAAGCCACATGGTGTGGTTATACACTCGTGGCTGATACATGTCAATGTATAGCAAAACGAATACAGTATTGTGAAGCAAAAAAAAATAATAATAATAAAATAAAATACTAATTTGAATGAAAAAAATAAATAAACTTAAAAAAAAAAGAAAGAAAAAGAATGAAGTCCCAACCAAAACTTTTAGATACTAAAGCTTAAGTGAGTTTCCTTGTTTAGCAACTCTGTGTATTATCAGATATATGCTTGATGCTTGCTGATCCCACAAGGAGTGGACAACAGAGGATATGTGTTTGGAATCCTCCTAGAGTTTGCTCAATGTGTATTTCTCTTTGGGTGGTTCTAATTTGTACCTATTTGTGTCTTCACTTTCACTTTTAACTTTCATGCATTTGAGAAGGAAATGGAGACTCACTCCAGTGTTCTTGCCTGGAGAATCCCAGGGACGGGGGAGCCTGGTGGGCTGCCATCTATGGGGTCGCACAGAGTTGGACTTGACTGAAGTGACTTAGCAGCAGCAGCAGCAGCTATTATCAAACTGTATCATAAATATAGCTCTTTCTGAGTTCTTTGGATTTATTGTTCTAGTAAATTATCAAACCTGAATGGGTGGTGAGAACCCTCAAATTTATAGTGAGCAGATCAGAAGTAAAGGTGGCCTGGGAACCTCAAAACTTGTAGCTAGTGTTCCGCAGTGAAAATCATGCCCTTAACCTAGAAACTCTGGCCTAACTCTGATTAGCTGGAGTAAGAAGACTTTTAGCAGAAGAGCAAGGTATTTAAACATATGATTTTACTTTAAAATTATGCCAATAAAGTATTATGAGATATTTAAGGTTATTCAAATATAGTAGGAGTTTATGTGTAGTGCATAGATATTGTAATTTTATTAACATCATGAACAAAAAATGTGTATATTAGGGTCTAATATTTCCAAGTGTTGAAACCTGTGTGGTTGTAGCAATTTATGTTAATTTAAAATAAATTTAATTTGTTTCATTTAAAAGTAAGTGTTCTTCATAAGACCTGAAGCTATAAAACTCCTAGAAGCAAACGTAAGTGGTAAGATTCTTGATATTAATATTGATGATAATTTTTTGAATTTGACACTGAAAGCAAAGGTAACAAAAGCAAAACTAAACAAGTGAGACAACATCAAACAAAAAAGTTTTTGCACAGCAAAGGAAACCATCAACAAAATTAAAAGGCAACGTGCTGAATGGAAGAAAATATTTGCAAATCATGTATCTGATGAGGTGTTAATATTCAAAATACATAAAGAACTCATACAATTCATTATCAAAAAATACAAACAATCTATTTAAAAATGGCAGAGGATACAAATAGATACTTTTCTCAAAGAAGACGTACAAGTGGCCAATAGACATGGGAAGATGCTCAATGTCATTAATCATAAGGGAAATGCAAATAAAAACCATGATATATTGCCTCACATCCAATAATTCAAATGATAAGAAATAACAGCTGTTGGAGAGGACGCAGTGAAAAGAGAACCCTTGTGAACTGTTGATAGGAATGTAAATTATTGCAGCCTCTATGGAAAACAGTATGGAGGTTCCTCAAAAAAGTAAAAATAGAACTACTAAATAAATCAGCAATTTCATTATTTTTGATTATTTATCCAAATAAAATGAAAACACTAACTCAAAAAGATACATGCATCTCCATGTTTATTGCAGCATTACTGGATGTGAATTTAAATATCCATTGATGGATATGGGTAGATGGGTAGAGAAATTTATATATATGAAACATATAATTAGAAATATTGTAGTAATCACAATATATACACATATCAAATCATTTTATTGACTGAAATGTTATGTCCTTTTTACCTCAATTTAAAAAAGAAAAAGAACCCTTAAAAATGGTTTAATAGCAAAATTAAATAATACTCTAGCTTTAGGTTGTTGTTATTTCTTCCATTTAAAAGCTTGAAATAATTGACAAAATCTATTTTAAAATAATAAATATAATACAATGAAACATTTCTAGGGAAATTAGCAGAAGAACTAGAAGCAGCTTTCATCTACCTGCTCTGGGGAAATGATGCCTGCATTCATGGATGGCACAAGGGAGACAGCGCAGACTTTATAGGGAGAAAGAGACTTGAACAAACATTTATATAAAGAAGTCTGAAAGTGCCTATGTGGCAACTAAATCCTTTGAAAAGGTTTTGGAAACAATAGCAAAAATGAAGTGATAAACTACTTTTGAATTGGAGAGAGAAGTTGCCAAAGATGTCAGGGAGTTGATCAGCCCTTGTTTGTATCCCAGGTTCAATGAAGAGTGAGAACATGTTGAAAACACTAGAACATTTTAGGACAGAGCCAGTTGGCCTCTGTGAGCTGTGTGCTGGCAGAGTGGCAGAAATTCTTTAAAACAAAGTTCACAAAATGGAAGAAGTAAAGAATTTGAATTTTTATACATTTTTTTTTTAGCCTCATGACTTTGCAGCCAGTTTTCGCCTCATAGATGCAGAGATGCCATGATCTTAGTTTTGTGAATGTTGAGTTTTAAGGCAACTTCTTCATTTTCCTCTTTCACTTTCATCACAAGACTCTAGTTCTTCTCTGATGTCTGCCATAAGGGTGGTGTCACCTGCATATCTGAGGTTATTGATATTTCTCCTGGCGATTATGATTCTAGCTTGTGCTTCATCCAGCCCAGAATTTCTCATGGTGTACACTACATATAAGTTAAATAAGCAGGGTGACAGTATACAGCCCTGACACTCTCCTTTCCTGATTGATTTGGAACCAGTCTGTTGTTCCATGTCCAGTTCTAACTGTTGCTTCCTGACCTGCATACAGATTTCTCAGGAGGCAGGTCAGGTGGTCTGGTATTCCCATCTCTTGAAGAATTTTACACAGTTTGTTGTGATCCACACAGTCAAAGGCTTTGACATAGTCAGTAAAGCAGAAGTAGATGTTTTTCTGGAACATCTTTTAAGTTTTAAGTTGGCTTAAAACTCAGTATTCAGAACATCTAAGTTTCAGTTCAGTTCAGTTCAGTCACTCAGTTGTGTCCGACTCTTTGTAACCTCATGAATCACAGCACACCAGGTCTCCCTGTCCATCACTAACTCCCAGAGTCTACCCAAACCCATGTCCATCAAGTCAGTGATGCCATCCAGCCATCTCATCCTCTGTCATCCCCTTCTCCTCCTGCCCCCAATCCTTCCCAGCATTAAGGTCTTTTCCAATGAGTCAGGTCTTCACATGAGTTGGCTTAAAACTCAACATTCAGAAAACTATGATCATGGCATCTGGCCCCATCTCTTCATTGCATATAGATGGGGAAACAATGGAAACAGTGACAGATTTTATTTCTGGGGGGCTCCAAAACCACTGCAGATGGTGACTGCAGCCATGAAATTAAAAGATGCTTCCTCCTTGGGAAAAAAGTTATGGCCAACCTAGACAGCATTTTGCAAAGCAGAGACATTACTTTGCCAACAGAGGTCCGTCTAGTCAAAGCTGTGGTTTTTCCAGTAGTCATGTATGGATGTGGGAGTTGGACTATAAAGAAAGCTGAGTGCCAAAGAATTGATGCTTTTGAACTATGGTGTTGGAGAAGACTCTTGAGAGTCCCTTGGACAGCAAATAGATTCAACCAGTCCATCCTAAATGAAATCAATCCTGCATATTCATTGGAAGGACTGATGCTGAGGCTGAAACTCCAACACTTTGGACACGTGATACGAAGAACTGACTCACTTGAAAAGACCCTGATGCTGGGAAAGATTGAAGGTGAGAGGAGAAGGGGATGATAGTGGATGAGATGGTTGGATGGCATCACCGACCCAATGGGCACGAGTTTGAGTAAACTCTCAGAACTGGTGATGGACAGGGAGGCCTGGCGTGCTGCATCAGATGACAAAGAGTCAGACGTGACTGAGTGACTGAATTGTACTGAGATGCAGAGAATGGGGGCAGTCATGTGGTTGGAGACTTTTGAGATTGTAGCAAGGGAAGTGTATCAGACAATGCAAATTAACCCACACAACAACCCTGTGTAGGTGTGCATGGGTCTCACCTTTGTCAATTTGGTGCTGTAAGAATTCAGGTTTCTAGGGGACAGTTCTGATGCTGACTCAGAAAACTGACAATGTTGAGACCAGCTGTACTCCAGGAGCCATTTTCCACTACAAGAACTCAATGACCCAACAGAGGAGACAAGGTTTGTGGCAGCCCAGCTTCTCGGCACTTCCTACTGCCAGGCTGCCTTCTTGCCTAGCTCCCAGTCAACACTCAGGTTCACCTTGGGACCCCCTCACAAAAATGGTCATGGTGTCCACAAGAACAACAAACATTTTTAAGATAAATTCTGAGGATCTAATGTATAACATGGTAGCTATAATTGATAAAACTATATTGTATAGTTGAAATTTGCTGAAAGTAGAACTTAACTATTTTCATCAAAAAAAAAAAAGGCTAATATATGAGGTAATAAATATGTTAATTAACTCAATTGTGGGAGTCTTTTCACGGTGTATATAAATCTTCAAGTACCTTGTACATTTCAAGTATATTATAGATTTATTTGTCAGTCATATCACAATAAAGCTGAAAAAACAAAAACAGATACTATGCCTAAGAGAGGAGTGGAAGAATGTTCCTTGATAAACCCATACTTGGAGGGTTATAGCACAGTTTGTCTCTGCCTGCCTATTACAATCCTTAAAATGGATTTTGAAGCATAGGAAAACTGGTTTGACCATTTCCGCTCACTTTAACTCTTCAAAATAAAACATATATATATATATATATATATACACACTTTGCTGACACTTTCACTCTTTTGTAATTCATCAACTGGCTAGACATTCACTAATGTGACTTTATGCTTAATTTTATTGTTGAGGTTTTAGGAGGGCTCACACTGTGGTCTGCCACCCTCTTCCAACCTCAATGGTGTGTGTGTGGAGGGGAGTAGACCTGCCCCAGGACATACAGAGTTCCTGTGTGATGGTGTTTGGTTTTGGCATTAGCTTCATCTGTGAAGCACTGCTGCCTCACTGTAGAGTGAGGCCTTACTCCTGTGACCTGACGATCAGAGAGATGGGGGAGGTTCCAGAGCTAGGGACAAAATACAGGTGTAGGCTTTCTTTCCTTTTTATACCTATTGGCACTAAGTGGGCAGTGTACCAGACTGAGGCAAAGGTCACTTTCAGGACAGTGAGGCTCACCTCCCTCTGTACCTCGCTGGGGAGACAGCCTCCACACTGACTGCTCCGTCTCCAGGGTTGTTCCTGCCACGATGGGGCATTCCCATAGTCTAGGAGTCTTTTATTGCTTCCCTTGCTGCTTGTCTGGTGTCTTTCAGGTAGGACAGTTCTCCACATTCCCTGGGGAGGAGTTAGTTGGGAGGTTCTATAGACTGGCCCGACTACTCACAGTAGTCAGTTAAAAACCAGTTAAAAACAAACACAATAAAAATAAACCAAAAATGAAAACATTTGGCACTCCAAAACAGATCCTGGAGTAGCCTCCTGTGCACTTTGGAACTGGATCTGTTCATCCCTTTATTGGGTATGGACATGTGAAATATTCCAGATGTCAGTTTTCCTTAAAATCCTTTGATAGTTTGGTTTGCAGTTAAATGACAGAACTGTCATTATGATTAGAGTCATGTGTATCCCCAGGAAGAAAGGGTTGGGAGTAGCTTTTCATTGTAATTAGACTTATTGTGGTGATCATTTTGAAATGTATGGAAATATTGAGTCATGATATTGTGTAGTAGGAACTTAAATGGTGTTGTAGGTCAGTTACATTTCAAAAACAAACAGCCACATAGAAAAAAAAAAAGTGAAGTGAAATGAAAGTCGCTCAGTTGTGTCTGACTCTTTTCAACCCCATCGACTTTGCAGTCCATGGAATTCTCCAGGCCAGAATACTGGAAGGGGTAGACTTTCCCTTCTCCAGGTGATCTTCCCAATCCAGGGGTCGAAACCAGGTCTCCAGAATTATGGGGGAATTCTTTACCAGCTGAATCACAGGAACAGCCCAGGAATACTGGGGTGGGTAGCCTATCCCTTCTCCAGGGACTCTTCCCCACCAGGAATCAAACTGAGGTATCTTGCATGGAGGCGGATTCTTTATCAATTGAGCCATCAGGGAAGCCCAGAAAAAGAGATCAGATTGGTAATTACAAGGGGTGGGGGGGCGTGTAGGATTAGAATATGGCAGTCAAAAGGTGCAAATGTCTAGTTATAAGTACTAAGAATATTATGTACAACATTACAAATACAATTAACTCTGATGTAGGTTATAGATGAATAGACATAAGAGACATCGGTCCAATCCCATTGGGTCAGGAAATTTCCCTGGAGGAGGGCAAAACAGCCCACTCCAGTATTCCTGCCTGGAGAATCCCATGGACAGAGGAGCCTTCTGGTCTACAGTCTATGGGGTTGCAAAGAGTCAGACACAAGTGAAGCGACTTAGTATGCACAAGTTTTATATGAAAGCTTCTAAGAGAGTAAATGCTGAGTTTTCATAACAAGGAAAATATTTGTATTTTCTATCTATTTGAGATGATGGCTATTCAGTAAACTTACTGTGGTAATATATATATATATCTTTATCACAAATATACTTTGGTGATATATATATATATTGCAGCCATGAAATTAAAAGACGCTTACTCCTTGGAAGAAAAGTTATGACCAACCTAGATAGCATATTCAAAAGCAGAGACATTACTTTGCTGACTAAGGTCCGTCTAGTCAAGGCTATGGTTTTTCCTGTGGTCATGTATGGATGTGAGAGTTGGACTGTGAAGAAGGCTGAGCGCCGAAGAATTAATGCTTTTGAACTGTGGTGTTGGAGAAGACTCTTGAGAGTCCCTTGGACTGCAAGGAGATCCAACCAGTCCATTCTGAAGGAGATCAACCCTGGGATTTCTTTGGAAGGAATGATGCTGAAGCTGAAGCTCCAGTACTTTGGCCACCTCATGCGAAGAGTTGACTCACTGGAAAAGACTGTGATGCTGGGAGGGATTGGGGGCAGGAGGAGAAGGGGACAACAGAGGATGAGATGGCTGGATGGCATCACGGACTCGATGGACGTGAGTCTGAGGAACTCCGTGAGTTGGTGATGGACAGGGAGTCCTGGCGTGCTGCAATTCATGGGGTCACAAAGAGTCAGACACGACTGAGCGACTGAACTGAACTGAACTGATATATATATATATATATATATATATATATATATAGTTTATGGACCCTTGTGTTCCATGGCTCAAGATAATAAAGTGCTTAAATGTGAATATTATGCTAAGATTTTAATTGCTGTAAAAATATTTACAGTTATAGTTCTTTGGTTTTCTAGTCTTTGAGTGATGGTTCTGTAGTATGGGTGCTGAGTAGCTTGTGTGAAAATTATGTTCTGGGCACTTAGTCTATGTTCAAGTGCATCACTGTCAGGAGCCACATCTGCAACCAAGCAAGGACAAAAGATATCAAAATTCTCATGTATGGTTTTCATATGCAGACTGCAACTGAGGGGTCAGAATGAGTTTCCAAATCACTATCGCTTCACTTGGTGTTTTGAGCCATAGGCTGTTGACTTGCCATCACAGTGATGTCCCTGATACTCCTGTTGACCCCATCCTGCGTCCTGCAAGGCGCTGAGGTACTTCTATCAGCAGTGTGAGACCTATTGCCTGGGAGACTTAGTGCAGTTGTTCCACTTAAATGCAGTTTAGAGCCTCCATGCCTGTCTCTTACACTCATTCATGTGACGAATGTACAATAAATAGAATAAACTGAACCTTGTATGTTCAATTCAAAATTCAAAAAGGGAAAGATTATAAGAGAAAAAAAATAATGTTCTCATGAATTTTTCTCAAGCAACAGCAATACTTATAAAAATGTATTAAAAGTGGCTAGTTTCTGTTATTGAATCAATTATAGTAACACTGTAAACAATATGCATAGGACATTAGACTGATTTAAAGTTAAACATATTTTTTTGAGGCTCAATAGCATATAAGCTGAGGATCTAACTTTATTGTTTATTGTCTTATATTTCACCCATTATTTTACAATTAATGGAGTAAATTACAGAAAGTTTAAAATCATCAAATGATTGATATTACTTCAATAAAATTTCAGAAATATATTTTCAGAAAAGAAAATAAAACTTTAAACTTTGCTGATTGGGTTATTCTTCATCAAAAAGATGGAGTGGGACCAATGTGAATAGAAAGAGATTTTGTTCTTAACTGCTACAGGAGGAACTATGAGAAAGTAAATGATCACAAACAGAAGAGAAAAAAAGCTCACAGACTTCAAAGATGGAATACATTCTAGAGCTCAAAAAAAATGAGGCATAGTGTCTCTCTAGTCCTTATATAGGCCATTGATCCTGTTAAGTTTTGCTGAAGTAGTTCTGCAGGCCCAAAAGCATAATGATTCAAAGAATTACCAGAATGAGAATCTTCAAATAGTATTTTATATATTTATATTAGAGTGTTTTTTTGGGGGGTGATTTCAAGTTATAGAATACTAATACCTGAAGTTAGATTAAGCAAAATTGATACAGGGTCCCTTCCTAAGTTGGAGACAGGAACACTAATGACTGGAAAGTTTTCTGAGCATCCCTGAAAAGCTGATCCACAGTGTTTCTCCTTATTTATTTTGTTGGTCACACACAACGTTATTCCTTTTCCAGAAGGAAATGAGTCCATGTGTCCAAAGAACCTATTGAGAGCTCATAAGTTTATAAATTAAACATCTAAGTGCCATGAGAAACCTATTTCTTTGGGAAGAAATTCTGATTGTTCTTGCTTAAGTGAGGTATCTGCTTCCTGTCCAGTAGGTGCATGCATGCTTAGTTGCTCGGTCATGTCCAGCTCTTTGCAGCACCATGGACTGTAGCCGGCCAGGCTCCTCCGTCCATGAAATTTTCCAGGCAAGAATAAGTGGAGATGGTTGCCATTTCCTCCTTCAGGGGATCTTCCTAACCCAAGGGTTGAACCCAGGTCTCCTGTGTCTCCTTCACTGGCAGGTGGATTCTTTACCACTGTACCACCTGGGAAGCCCAAAGAATTCTGTGTGTGTGTGTGTGCGCGCACGCGTGCACTCAGTCTCTCAGTTGTGTGTGACTCTTTGGGGACCCAGAGCTGTAGTCCACCTGATTCCTCTGCCCAGGGAATTGTCCAGGCAAAAGTACTGGAGTGGGGTGCCATTTCCTCCTCTAGGGGATCTACCCAACCCAGGGATCAAATCAGTGTCTTCTGCATTGGCAGGCAGATTCTTTACCACAAGTGCCACCTGGGAAATCCAAAGGATTCTGACCCTACCATAATAGAAGCTTTTGAAGCCAAACTCATACTCATCCTTCAGATGAATTTATGGTAGTTATATATGGAAATTTTACTAATATATTTAGTAAATAAATAAAATATTTTTATTAAAATTTGGGTCAAGAAATTAATTGGATTTTTGCTCTTTTCATATTTTAGCTATGTTGCCTCCAAACATCAATTAGTAATAACAAACAAAGAGGATTTAAAATTAATTTCATATAATCATAGATTTCTATGGGGGAACCAGTGTTCTGTATATGATTCCTATAATATGATTTCACTGAACTTTTTTTATAGCTTATTCTTTTCACTTAGATCCCATCTGCATAACCAGCTTGTTTCTTTCCCTTAGGATTAAGGATTGTTTTAATAATAGGCCTCCCATATCCCCATAGCAATGTACATGATAAAATAAAGAAAAAAGAGGATGTGAAGTAATCCCTGGAGAAAGAAAACATATTTTCCTATTTGCCTTTTTATTCCACAATGTGTTGATAAGCTGGATGAACAAAAATGTATGCATGTATTTTGCTTTTCAGGCAGTTTTCTAAATATTAACATTTGAACTTTAACCCATTCTTGAACTGTGGATGATTGATGTGTGCGTGTGGGTGTGTGTGTGCGCGCACACACACGCACGGTAGTTTATGTTTGATAGGTCATGTTTAGGAGGTCAATTTGTAAATGCACCTAATAAGCATTCATGCAATCTCTGAGATACTGCAATTTAAAGAAAGATATTCATGTAAATAGAAAAATGCTGAATCTCTTCTGCAGTGAGCTCTCCATAATGTTAAAAAGAAAAAAAAAAGCCTCAAATTTCAGAGACACAAAGAAGTTTACTCACTTAACTAGCTAATTTTACTCATTTTACTAGTATACCAATTTTATTCATTTCACTAGTTAATGTGGATATTCCTGTCTGCTTTAGGAGTGTTTTCTCTATCTAATGATTCGGAGACCAAGTTGCTTCCATACTGTGCCCAGAATTCTGATCTCAGTCCTCAGAAGTAAAAATGACAAGTAAGAGGAAAAGGAAGACTCCCTTAATTCTTAATTGACTTTGCCTATAAGGATACATACTGTTCACAGGGTCTTCATGGCAAGAATACTGAAGTGGTTTGCCATTCCCTTCTCCAGTGGACCACATTCTGTCCTTGGAAGGACTGACACTGGAGCTGAAACTCCAATACTTTGGCCACCTGATGTGAAGAGCTGACTCATATGAAAAGACCTCGATGCTGGGAAAGATTGAGGGCAGGAAGAGAAGGGGACGACAGAGGATGAGATGGTTGGATGGCATCACTGACTCAATGAACATGGGTTTGGGTGGACTCCGGGAGTTGGTGATGGACAGGGAGGCCTGGTATGCTGCAGTTCATGGGGTCACAAAGAGTTGGACACGACTGAGTGACTGAATTGAACTGATAATGACACATAATTCTGCTCATATTTCTTCAGAAACTACTCATATGACCACCACATGTAAGGAGTCTAAGGAATGCTATCTCTGGCTGAGAAGCCATTTCCCATTTAAAGCTGTATAACATGAGAAGAGAAATAGATTTTTTTTGCAAAACAGTTGTATATGTTGCATCTTCCATAAGAAAAAAAAAATCAGGAAATTTAAAAGAAGTTTCTCACCTTGGATGGAATTAAAATAATCCTCAGCTTTATACAAAGCTTAACATTTACCAAATCTGAAATCTGATTCTCAATTCCCTATCCAATGTGAAGATAACATACAATGAAAACCAGTTAATAAATAGCACAGTTAAGATTTCCTTAATCGAGGTTTGCTCTGAACTATAGATTGACACTCAATGAGTAGACATATATTTCATTTTTCTATGACTGTTACAGACCAATATAGGATTTACCATAAAAGTATAATAATAGATAGCATTATCCTAGTAAATCAAAGTAGTTGATATACCGGTACTGTTTACAAGTTATAGTATATTCACCAATGCCACAGAATTTGCAAATAATCTATCACAGAGTATGTAGCTAGTAAAACTAGTTATATATATCATATATATATCATACATTTTTATATTTATGTGAAGTTTATGTTTCATCTTATACATTGCATTATTATTACTATCTCTTCTATTGATGGAATTCATTAGATGTTATGACTGGGATGATTTTAGTAGAAATACCTTGAGTTAATTGAAACCCACTAGGATTTTGGCTTCCAAGCTACAGTATGGAAAATTGTAAATAGACTACCAAGAAGTGACACAGCAAAAACTCATTAAAAACGCTAATTAGCAAGCTGAATCTTTCTGACATACTCACTTCACTAATCTGCTAACTAAACACATCATAAAAATGTGCCTGCCTTGTAAGTGAGCAAATATCCAGAGGAAGGCTGTTTTGAATTTCCAGATTACTTTCAGTTAACTGGAGGCATAACAGTCTAGAAAGTGAAAGGCTGTGTTTTTGGAACTTACGGTAAATCCATAAATGAAACCTTAGAGTCCAGTCACTTGGTTGCCTTAACTTAGTTCTTTAAATATTTTATTGAAGTATAGTTGATTTATAATCTGGTGTTAGTTTCAGGTACAAATCTAAGTGTTTCAGTTAATTTTTTTAGATTATTTCCATTATAATTTATTATAAGATACTGAATATAGTTCCCTGTGATATCACTTACATGTGGAATCTAAAAACAACACAAATGATCTGTATACAAAACACAGATTCACAGACATAGAAAACAAACTTATACGGTTACCAAAAGAGAGAGAGTGGAAGTGAAGGAGGGACAAATTAGGAGTATGGGATTAACAGAAGCAACCTTCTATGAATAAAATAGATAAATAACAAGGATTTCTTTCTTAGCAAACACCGTATTTTTAACTATTTCTAAAATGTCTCACCCTTCTCCTTACCCTCTCTTTCCGAGAAACCGTTTATTTATTTTTAAAGATTGGAAAATTTTATAACATGATTTTATATTCTGTCTTTTATTACATGTATATTACTACAAATATTATCTCTTCTACTAAATAAAAAGTTCTGTGATATCAGAGTGTATATATTGTTTTCTCTTTGGTACACTTCAAACACATGTTTTGGGAGTGTATCTAAGAATCCGTTTCTGCACTTTATGGGTGCTACACTGAACCTTTGACAACTTCTCCTGAAGGCAAAAGATGGTGTGTGGGGAGCAGGCTTGCTGAGCACAAGTCTTTCCACTTAATCTTTGATTTGTGTGTGTGTGTGTGTGTGTGTGTGTGTGTGTGTGACTGTGTGCATGCAATTATATTCCTCTAGAATACATTGGACTATTCATGTTTCACTTCCTGAAAATGTGATACTATGTGGAAATTATGTGTTTCTTGAAAGTGACTTTTAACAAATCTGAAAGAATCTCTGGTCCTAGTTTCTTGTCATGCATGATACTTTTACAAATTTATTTTATGGTAATTGATTTTTGGTGTCTTCTAGATCTTCCTGCAGTGTAAATTCCATTTTTATTTTTTCAGAGGCATACTTATTACACTTAAATTTTCAAAATTATAGTATACTTTTGTTCACACTCTGCTCTCTAAGGATTATTTCAGTCTTTACTCTGCAGTTTAACACACTTTGTATCTGTATTTGCTCATATACTTTTCTTAGTTCTCAGTTTTTTGATTTGTTATTCATGCCCTCTTTTAATTCTTTTGATAAGATAGAAATTTTAAGAAGTGTTTATACTTGGCTGACCTTTCCCACCCAATCTTCAGCATCTATTTGTATTAATCTCATTGTTTCTCTGTCTCTTTTTCTGTTCTCTGCTTGATATTCATATTCATATGTTTATTTTTCTTTATATTTTTTGTTGATGTTGTTTTGAACAATTGTTTTTTCCTATTTATTTCTGAATAAATACTTTAAATTTTATAAATTACACTAAATATGTATTGATTTGCTGCCATAGGTTTAATGTACATCAGTGTGTTTCATGTCTAAGTATCTTATCATTTTATTAGAAATTTGATATTTCCACTATATTTAGGTTTTCACAGGGAGTGTCTTATATGATAGTAGATTATGAAAGTGTCTTATATTATAGTAGATTATGAAAAATTTCCCCTGACCATTACTTATCCAACCTTAGGAGACTGCTGTTAACTGATAAGTGTGCAACTTCCATTGGCCTACGTTTCTTGATTATGAGATATTAAGCTATAAAAAGGCTGAAAGAACTACAGATTTTTTTTTCTTGAGTCTATCCTAAACTGATAAGGAGCAGTAATTCTGCGTAGTCAAGGATGCTGTGTTTTCCCCAATTTTTCCTAAGTTGGGAATCCCATAATTTTGGCAGTGAAAATGGCAGTTTATAAACTCGTAGTCTTTTGGCCACAAATCTAAATCTATATTCAATAGATGGATTTACTAATAATAAAGCTTTCATCATAATTTTAATTCAGATGTCTGTCTTCTATTTTTTTCCCTCTATTTGTTTCAACCTCAACAGTGAAAAACATTTATGTACATAACAGACAGATATCTTAAAATGTTAACCTTTTAGTGAACTGGAATAAAACCTTTTAAAAAGTGATTCATATGTGGAGTATAAAGAAGCCCCCAATTTTATGTGTAACCATAAATATTCCTCTCCTGCACACATACTCACTTCTTTTCCACTGTCTGTTTTTTACTTGGTTGACAGTACCACAGATCAGATTAAATCAATATTCTAGATGACTGTTTCATATGCTTTCTCTTCTTTTAAAATCTCTAATATATTCTCTTTCACCTTTCATAACTCAGTTTACTATTGTATTTGGATTATATAGGCTTCCCAGGTGGCACTAGTGGTAAGGAATCTGCCTGCAATGCAAGAGACCCAGGTTCAAACCCTGGGTCAAAAAGGTCCCCTGGAGAAGAGAATGGCAACCCCAATTCAATATCCTTGCCTGGAAATCACCTGGACAAAGGAGCCTGGCAGGCTACAGTCCATGGTGTTGCAAAGAGTCAGACATGACTGAGCAACTAACATAAATATATATATATGTGTCATTTCCTCTTTTTCCTCCATGCTGTGGCCCCTGGCATCTATTCCACTCTCTGTTTCTATGAGTTTGACTTTTTTTTTTAGAGTCTTCATATTGCTGAGATTTAAAGTAGCTGTTATTCCCTGTCTTACTTATTTCACTTAACATAATTCCCTCAAAGTCTATACATGTTGACACAAATGGCAAAATTTCCTTCTTTATGGCTGAATAATGTTCCATTGTATATATTTATCACATATACATATGTTTATCATATTACCTTCCCATTCATCTGCCCATCCCCTTTGTGGATCACAGCCTTGTTGCGGTAAAGAGGCTTGCATAACTCAGTGAAGCTATGAGCCATGCCATGCAGGGCCACCCAAGATGGATGGGTCATGGTGAAGATTCTAAAAAAACCTGGACCACTGGAGGAGGCAATGGCAAACTACTCCAGTATTCTTCCTGTGAGAACCCCATGAACAGTAGGGAAAGGCAAAAGGATGACACCAGAAGCAGCAGTTAGAACCTAACATGAAACAAATGACTCATTCACAATTGGGAAAGGAGTACATCAATGCTGTATATTGTCACCCTGCTTATTGAACTTCTACACAGTGTACATCATGAGAAATGCCGGGCTAGAATCAAGATTGCCAGGAGAAATATCAACAACATCAGATATACAGATGACACCACTAATGGCAGAAAGTAAAGAGGAACTTAAGAGCCTCTTGATAAGTGTGAAAAAACTGGCTTAAAACTCAACATAAAAGAACTAAGATCATGGCATCCAGTCCCATCACTTCATGGCAAATAGATGGGGGAAAAAAAGGAAGCACTGACAGGTTTTGTTTTCTCGGTATCTAAAATCACTTTAGATGGTGATTGCAGCCATAAAATTAAAATATGTTTGCTCCTTGGAGGAAAGCTATGACAAAGTTAGACACATATTAAAAAGCAGAGACATCATTTTGCCAACAAAAGTCCATGTAGTCAAAACTGTGTTTTTTTCCAGTAGTCATGTATGGATGTGAGAGTTGGAGCACAAAGGCTGAGTGCTGAAGAATTAATGCCTTCAAACTGTGGTGTTGGAGAGCAATCTTGAGAGTCCTTTGGATCACCAGGGGATCAAATCAGTCAATCCTAAAGAAAATCAATCCTGAATATTTATTGGAAGGACTGATGCTGAAGCTGAAGCTCCAATACATTAGTCAGCTGATTCAAAGAGCCGATTAGTTGGAAAAGGCCCTAATGCTAGGAAAGATTGAGGGCAGAAGGAGAATAGGGTGACAGGTGAGATGGATGGATGACATCGCCAACTTAATGGGCATGAGTTTAAGCAAACTCCTAGAAATAGTGAAGGACAGGAAAGCCTAGCATGTTTCAGTCCATTGGGTCGCAAAGAGTCAGACAAAACTGAGCATCTGAACTACAAATGTGAGGAAGATCCCCAAAGTCTTTGTCTACAAAATTAGTTCAGAGGATAGATCAAATAGAGAACACCAAAACTTTCAGCAACTTTATCCCTCCAAACAAAAATGAAATTGTTTTAATGATAATTATTTTCATGATGCTTTATTATGTATACCTCTTTGGTTCATTATGCATTTACAATATACAAAGATTTATATATGTTACAGAAATAGATAAACTATACTTTGGTTAAAAATAGTCTTGTTCAAAGCTTAGAGAAACTTATTTTTATAGTCATAAGATTGGAGAATAGCTGAGAAATGTTAATTAAAAATTATTTGTATTTTCAAAAAGTCATGTAAAATAAGAATGATCATTCTTGTGGAAATATAAATAATATAGGACTATATGTTGGCACTGGAAGGAGAATTGCAAGTTTTCTGGTTTCAAAATTTCATCTTTCAGATATAGAAACTTAAAGCATACAGAGTATTTAGTGGTTATTTCAAGTTTATATTAAAATAGTGGCACAACCTTTTTCCTCATTTCAGTCATTTTTATTTGATTTCTTTAACATGTAGCCATTTAATAGCCTGAAGTTTGAGTCAAGTCTTTTAGAATTTAAATATAATGCCGCAGTTTCTGTAATTTAACTGTTTGAATATTTCAAAGTGGTCTTTAGAGCCGAGAAGTACCTGTCAAGCCATAGGGGGATATTTTGTTTTAAATAAGCAACTTAACCTTTTTTGACTCTCTGAAAAACCTGATAAACACTCATATTGTGAGCTGCCTTAACTGCAATATGTACATGAAGGCCAGAAGAGTCTACACAGATGGCTGTTAAAAATTTGCTTTTGGTGTTCATACATTCTGCTATTTTTTACCTGTTTAGTGTCTCAGAACTCTGGGTGACATTTGATACAGTTTTTTCTAAGCCAGTAAAGGAAATCCATTTCTTATAATGATAAAATCCAAGTGCTCTCACCTAGACTTACTAAAGTCCTATTGCTTACTCTAAGATTTGGCCTTGATGAATCAAAGTCACATGTGTGAATGTATTGCCTATAAACACAGCAGTATTGTCCAGCACCACATCTAGGGCAAGAGAACTTCTTTTGATAATAAATAGACTTACAGCTTGAAGTGAAGTGAAGTCGCTCAGTCATGTCCGACTCTTTGCGACCCCATGGACTGTAGCCTACCAGGCTCCTCTGTCCATGGGATTTTCCAGGCAATAGTACTGAAGTGGATTGCCATTTCCTTCTTGAGGGGATCTTCCCAACCCAGGGATTGAACCCGGGTCTCCTACATTGTAGACAGACACTTTACTGTCTTAGCTACCAGGGAAGTCCTTATGCAGCTTAATTATGTGCATTAGATATGGAAGGCATTAGCTCTGCCTAATGGTTTCTGAGCAAAGATAACCAGATGTTCTGTTTTCATTAGCTTTTTTATTTAGTTAAATACCTTTGTAATTTGATTGTTTCTAAATAATTGTCTACTCCTATATTTTTATTAACCTGCTAAGTGCTGTATACTGTATATAAAACTATATATTTGAAATGAAATGTTACTAGTACCATATTCTAGCCTACATTTTTATTTTTTCACCTATTTATCTAGTAATCATATAAAATAAAATTAGAGGGTTTTTTTTTTTTTTTGTAAATGAGATGGTTCTAAAAAATTAATAGGTTGTGTCTAATTTCTAACAGTACTTAAAAGAAAGTGCAAGTCTTTCAGTTGTGTCTTACTCTTTGTGACCCCATGGCCTATACACTCTATGGAATTCTCCAGACCAGAATACTGGAGTGAGTAGCCTTTTCCTTCTCCAGGGAATCTTCCCAACCCAGGGATCAAAGCCCAGTCTCCGCATTGCAGGCAGGTTCTTTACCAGCTGAGCCACCAGGGAAGCCCCATGTAAAACTTAACCATGTAGATTTTTACAGACAAATCTTTCTGTTTACTCACAAAACCTCATGTAGTGAAACTTTCTGTCAATACATTGTGAAATCAAATTGCAAGGAAAAATAAATCAAGAAAAGATGGAGAAGTTGATACTGGAATTCATTTTTTTTAAGATTTTTTTTGAGGTGATGTTCAAGCTGGTTTTAGAAAAGGCGGAGGAACCAGAGATCAAATTGCCAACATCTGCTGGATCATGGAAAAAGCAAGAGAATTCCAAAAAAAACATCTATTCCTGCTTTATTGACTATGCCAAAGCCTTTGACTGTGTGGATCACAATAAACTGTGGAAAATTCTGAAAGAGATGGGAATACCAGACCACCTAACCTGCCTCCTGAGAAATCTGTATGAAGGTCAAGAAGCCAACAGTTAGAACTGGACATAGAACAACAGACTGGTTCCAAATAGGAAAAGGAGTATGTCAAGGCTGTATATTGTCGCTCTGCTTATTTAACTTCTATGCAGAGTACATCATGAGAAACACTGGGTATGGAAGAAACACAAGCTGGAATCAAGATTGCTGGGAGAAATATCTATAACCTCAGATATGCAGATGACACCCCCTTATGGCAGAAAGTGAAGAGGAGCTAAAAAGCCTCTTGATGAAAGTGAAAGAGGAGAGTGAAAAAGTTGCTTAAAGCTCAACATTCAGAAAACGAAGATCNGGAATCAAGATTGCCGGGAGAAATATCAATAACCTCAGATATGCAGATGACACCACCTTATGGCAGAAAGTGAAGAGGAACTAAAAAGCCTCTTGATGAAAGTGAAAGAGGAGAGTGAAAAAGTTGGCTTAAAGCTCAACATTCAGAAAACGAAGATCATGGCAACTGGTCCCATCACTTCATGGGAAATAAATGAGGAAACAGTGTCAGACTTTATTTTTTTGGGCTCCAAAATCACTGAAGATGGTGACTCCAGCCATGGAATTAAAAGATACTTACTCCTTGGAAGAAAAGTTATGACCGACCTAGATAGGATATTGAAAACCAGAGACATTACTTTGCCAATAAACGTCCGTCTAGTCAAGGCTATGGTTTTTCCTGTGGTCATGTCTGGATGTGAGAGTTGGACTGTGAAGAAAGCTGAGCACTGAAGAATTGATGCTTTTGAACTGTGGTGTTGGAGAAGACTCTTGAGAGTCCCTTGGACTGTAAGGAGATCCAACCTGTCCATTCTAAAGGAGATCAGTCCTGAGTGTTCTTTGGAAGAAATGATGCTAAAGCTGAAACTCCAATACTTTGGCCACCTCATGCAAAGAGTTGACTCATTGGAAAAGACTCTGATGCTGGGAGAGATTGGGGGCTGGAGGAAAAGGGGACGATAGAGGATGAGATGGCTGGATGGTATCACCGACTCGATGGACATGAGTTTAAATGAATTCTGGGGGTTGGTGACGGACAGGGAGGGCTAGCATGCTGCATTCATGGGGTCACAAAGAGTCGGACACAACTGAGCGACTGAACTGAACTGAATACAGTGTAAATGCTATGTAAATATTTGCTTGTGTGCAACAAACTTAAGTTTTGTTTTTTGGAAATTTCTGGAGTTTTTGTTTGTTTGTTTGAATCTACAGATGTAGAACCTGTGGATAAAGATGACCACCTGTTCTAATGATAAGTCAGTTCATGAACACCAGGAGAAAAGATCAGGTGCAAGTTTCCTAAAAGTTGTTTCTCTACTGAGTATTTTCATTGGGCCAGTTTCTGTCCCACATTTAGAAAATAGCAAAATGTGAATGTGTAGCTCTTAATTTAAGAGGGAAAATGACTCTTTTCTTGTACCAGTCTTGAGAAGAATGGAGGGAACTTCTTTGTTCGTGTCTAGAGCAGACTCTAAGCACTTGGTCTTTATGGCTGTACTTCTGTAAGATTCTGTGTTCTAAGAACTTGCCTTTAGCACTTCTTTTTCTTTCTGGGTCTTTCTGTGGGAGGTGTTTCTAGCAATTCCTTGGGGAGGAATTGGGGGATATGTTCTTGTTTTCTTGGGTTCTGTCTTCTGTCCTTTTCAGTCCGTACTCTCATTCACATCAATGGCTCCTGGTCACTCATGCTTCCTAGGGACTGTAAAGATGAGAACTTAGATTCTAGAGTTTTATATGTCTAGGCTTCAGTCCTGACTAACCGTTTGGCCACATACAACCTGACTTAGCCTCAGTTTCCTAATCTTTAAAACAGGGGCTAGTAGTGTATTTACTATTATGATAAATAATGATAAATTATGATGAATGGGAGAATCTATATAGAGTTCTCAGCAGCATGCTTGGCTCATGGTATGCTGCAAATGGTAGTTGATGTCTTCATCATCTACATGTTGACCCTTCCTTAAACTATATACTCCTATCTAATTGCACTCTCTAAATCTCTGCCTTGATCCATGGAAATGAATAATTTGGAAATTGGTATTTTCAAAACACAGCTGTGTGTCTCTTTTCTTTCTCAGCCTTCTACCAGTTCTTTCTCCTGTAGTAGTCGCATTTTCATTTGGTGGTATCATTATTTACCCTGTAACTTTTGCCAGAAATCTGTATGTCATTCTTTCACCCAACCCCCAACCATCCCCTAGCTAATCACTAATTAACTGTTGCTTGTCCGTTTAAGTCTCTCTCAGTTGTATCTACTGATGCGTTGGTTTAGGTCTTTATCATCTTATGCCTAGGCTAATGTAAGAACTTCCTGAGTGGCCCCCACTCACTCCTCAACCTATTTTCCCTTCTTCTGTCACAGTGGTCTCTGACGCCTTTCTCCTTTTCCAGCCATTTCTCACCCTCCAGTTTTTCATGCCAGCAATACCAAACAGCTTCATTTCTCCCATCATTATCTTCCCTTTGGTTAATTGGTGGTTGTTCTTCACGCTTTTCCTACATCTATTGTAGTACATCGCACAATTCATTATAAATGTAATGAAGTTCCTAGGAAGGACACAGGAAGTTACCCTATTTATTGAAGGTTTCCTCAGATATGTAAGTTTTTGTTTGTAAGCCTCTGAGAACTTTATATTATAGATGTCACTCTGAAGTTTACATGTAACAGCTTAATGGATTAAGTTCAGTTTAGCTAGATGTAAAATTACAGTTAACATAATCCATGTTGACTTTATTATGTTTGAGACATAAACACAGCTTTTCTTCATTTATATATATATAAGTCATTTAAAATAATTTATATTATACATATATTTAAAAATTAAGACCTCTTTTGATTAGTGAGATCTTAGGGATGTATCTCTCAGCTGTTACAATTATTTTTAACTAGGAAATATGTGTATGGAGGAGTGTATAGTGTGTGTGTCTGTGTGCCTGCACATATGTATATTTTAAAGAATGCTAATAAAATGAAAACCCATGAATCTGTTATTCAAGTTAAGAATAAAATATTACTAAGACCTTTAAAAGCCCCTTGTGTACCCCTTTCTGATCATAACCTCCCTTTCTCCCATAACCATTATCCTGGCTTTTGTACTCAAGATTCCTTTTGATTTTCTTTATAGCTTTACCATCTATGTATGTATCCCTAAACAGTATATTGTTTATTCATTAAAAATGAATAGTAAGCACAAAGTTAGCTGTGTAAGGAAAGGGCAATAATACCACTATTGTGTGAAGAATCAGAAGGGAAGAGAAGACAAACAGAACTTCTTGTTCAGTCTGGCTTCACATACCTGAGAATATATAGGAGCCCCTGCTAGGAAATCCATTGGCAAGATCCCCAGTAAATCCCCAAACACAGGGCTCTCCACAGGCAGGACATCCGTGCTATAGTGCAGGACAGGGTACTGAACATCCAGCTGGAATGCGGTCAGGGGGCATGGGCTGCTCTGCATTTCCTGCTTTTCAGTTCACTGAGGAGGCCTCCCACTCAGCTATTCCTAAGAACACTGCTGTTGAGTGAAGTGAGTCTTCTGCTGATCTGGGCAGCAAGGAGGAGCAGGAATCTCATCAGCCCCTGGTCAGAAAAGCAAAACAGAGCAATCTGGCCCCAGCTTATAGGGTTCTTCTGTTTTCAAGTTAAAAGGTGGCACTGGGAATCTTTGATGGCTCAATGCATAGCTGGCAGCCTGAGATCTTCCTCTCATTCCTGTGTTGAAGGCATTTGCTGTCCCTTGACTGTCCTGTTTTTACTGGTCTGCTCTCTTGTTCTAGCAAACACATCCTACAATAATTTCTTCAGAAAGTATGCATTGCAAATAAAGTATTGAGGTTTTTTGTATCTGAAAAAAAATTTTTTTTTACTATTATTGATTTTTCTGACTAGATGTCGACTTTAAAGGTTAGAAATAATTTTTCTTCATGGTTCTGAAGGTGCTCTATTGTCTTATTGCCTCTAGTGTTGCCATTGAGAGGTGGGAAACCACAGCAGTTCCTGTGTATTAACTGTATCATCCTGTCCTCCTTGTGCACCCTTACTCCTATTTCTGGAAATCTGAATGTCCTCTGGCCCACAGGGTTCTTAAATTTCACAATGGCATGTGTGAACATGTATCTGTTACCTATTTTGCTGAGTACTTTGTGGGTGCTTTTTTTCATTTAAATTTTATATTGGAGAATAGTTGATGTACAATGTTGTTTTAGTTTCAGGCGTACAGCAAAGTGATTCAGTTATACATATACATGTAACTATTCTTTTATAAATTATCTTCCCTTTTAGATCATTACAGAATGTTGTGCAGCATTCCCTGTGCTATACAATAGGTCCTTGTTGATTATGTACTTTAATTATAGCAGTGTATACTTGTCAATCCCAAACTCCCAATCTATCCCTCCTTCCATCCTTCCCCCTGGTAAATATAAATTCATACTCTATGTCTGTGAATACATATCTGTTTTGTAAATAAGTTCACATATCATTTTTTTAGATTGCACATAAAAGTAATATCATATGATATTTGATTTTGTCTTAGTATGACAATCTCTGGGTTCATATGTGTTGCTGCAAAATAGCATTATTTCATTTTTTGTAGCTAAGTAGTATTTCATTTAGAAATATACCACGCCTTCTTTATCCATTCATCTGCCGATGAACATTTAGATTGCTTCCATGTCTTGGCTGTTGTAAATAGCACTGCAATGAACATAGCAGTGCATGTATCCTTTTGAACCATGTATTTCTCTGGTTATATGCCCAGGGGTGGGATTGCTGGATCATATGTTAAGGGACCTTTCTTAAGGGACCGCCATACTGTTCTCCATAGCAGCTGTACCAATTTACATTCCCTCCAACAGGAGTGTTCCCTTCTCTCCACACCCCTCCAGCATTTACTGTTTATAGACTTTTTGATAATAGCCATTCTGACAGGTGTGAGGTAATATCTCATTGTAGTTTTGATTTGCATTTCTCATAATTAGCAATGTTGAGCATCTTTTCATATGTCTCTTTTGGCCATCTGTATGTCTTCTTTGGAGAAACATCTATTTAAGTCTTCTGACTGGTTTTTGATTAAGTTGTTTGTTTTTTTGATACTGAGCCATAAGAGCTGTTTATAAATTTTGGAGACTAATTATTGTCAGTTGCATAATTTGCAAATATTTTCTCCCATTCTGTGGGCTGCCTTTTGTTTTGTTTTCCTGCATTGTATAATTTTGCTTCCATTTTTGTAGATTAATTGGGCATAAATACATGGATTTATTTCTGGGCTTTCTATCCTGTTCCATTTTATCTATATTTTTGTTTTTGTGCCAGTACTATACTGTTTTGATGACTGTAGCTTTGTAGTACAGTCTGCAGTCAGCAAGTCTGATTCCGTTTTTCTTTATCAAGATCACTTTTGGTATGTGGGGTTTATGTTTCCATGCAAATTTTGCAATTCTTTTTGTTCTAGTTCTGTGAAAAATGCCATTGGTAATTTGATAGGGATTACATTGAATCTGGAAATTACCTTGGGTACTGTAGTCATTTTGACAATACTGATTCTTCTAACCCAAGAACATGGTATGTCTCTCCATCTATTTGTGTCATCTTTGATTGCTCTCATCACTGTCTTATAATTTTCAGAGTACAGGCTTTTGTCTTCTTAGGTAGGTTTATTCCTAGGTATTTTACTCTTTTTGATAGGATGGTAAATGAGATTGTTTCCTTGATTTCTCTTTCTGATCTTTCTTTGTTAGTGTATAGGAATACAAGACATTTATGTGTATTAATTTTGCATCCTGCAAGTTTACCACATTCATTGATGAGCCCTAGTAGTTTCCTGGTAGCGACTTTAGGATTTTCTGTGTATAGTATCATATCATGTGCAAGCAGTGATAATTTTACTACTTCTTTTCCAATTTGGATTTCTTTTTCTTCTCTGATTACTGCAGCTTGGACTTCCAAAACTATGGTAAATAAAGGTAGCAAGAATGGACATCCGTGTCTTGTTCCTGATCTTAGGGGAAATGCTTTTAGATTTTCACCTTGAGTATGGTGTTAGCTGTAGGTTTGTCATATATGACCTTTATTATGTTGAGATATATTCCCTCTATTCCCACTTTCTTTTTTATCATAAATGGGTGTTGAATTTTGTCAAAAACTTTTTCTGCAGCTATTGAGATGATCACCTGGTTTTTCTTCTTCAATATGTTGATGTGGTGTATCCCACATTTGATTTGTGGATACTGAAAAATTCTTTCATTCCTGGGAGAAATCCCACTTCATCATGTATATGATCCTTTTAATGTATTATTGGATTCAGATTGTTAGTATTTTGTGAGGATTTTCATGTCTATATTCATCAGTGATTTGTTGTTCAGTCACTTAGTTGTGTCTGGCTCTTTGCGACTCCGAGGACTGCAGCATGCCAGGCTTGCCTGTCCTTCGCCATCTCCTGGAGCTTGCTCAAACTCATTTCTATTGAGTTGGTGATGCCATCCAACCATCTCATCCTCTGTCATCCCCTTCTCCTCCTGCCTTCAATCTTTACCAGCATCAGGGTCTTTTCTAATGAGTCAGCTCTTTGCATTAGGTGGCCAACGTTTTGGTGTTTCAGCTTCAGCATCGATCCTTCCAATGAATATCAGGGTCGATTTCCTTTAGGATTGACAGGTTGATCTCCTTGCTGTCCAAGAATCTTCTCCCAACACCACAGTTAAAAAGCATCATCAATGATATTGACCTTTAATTTTCTTTTTTTGGGTCATCTTTGAATTTCTATTGAGTTGGTGATGCCATCCAACCATCTCATCCTCTGTCATCCCCTTCTCCTCCTGCCTTCAATCTTTACCAGCATCAGGGTCTTTTCTAATGAGTCAGCTCTTTGCATTAGGTGGCCAACGTTTTGGTGTTTCAGCTTCAGCATCGATCCTTCCAATGAATATCAGGGTCGATTTCCTTTAGGATTGACAGGTTTGATCTCCTTGCTGTCCAAGAATCTTCTCCCAACACCACAGTTAAAAAGCATCATCAATGATATTGACCTTTAATTTTCTTTTTTTGGGTCATCTTTGGTATTCAGGTCATGGTGGCCTCATAGAATGAGTTTCAGAGTGTTCATTCTTCTGCAATTTTGTGGAATAGTTGAAGGATAGATGTTAACTCTTCTCTAAATGTTTGATAGAATTTGCCTTTGAAGCCATCCAGTCCTGGACATTTGTTGGAAGCTTTAAAATCACAGTTTCAATTTCAGTGCTTGTGATTGGTCTATTTGTATTTTCTATCTCTTCTTGGTTCAGTCTTGGGAGAGTGTGTCTTCAGCCAGTCTGTATCTTTTTATTGGACCATCTAGTTTATTTACATTTAACGTAGATATCAGTATGTTCTCAGGTTGCCTCAATTGTAAAGAATCTGCCTGCCAGTGCAGGAGCCACAGGAGATATGGGTTTGATCCTGGGTTGTAAAGATCCCCTGGAGGAGGAAATGGCAACCCACTCCAGTATTCTTGCCTGGAGAATCATGTGGACACAGGAACTTGGTCAGCTACAGTCCACAGGGTCGCAGTGAGTCAGCATGACTGAGAGACTGAGCATCCATGCATATGTTCTTATTGCCATTTTCTTAATTGTTTTGGATTCGTTTTTTACATGAACTTCCAGATGTTCAACCTGGATTTAGAAAAGGCAGAGGAACCAGAGATCAAATTGCCAACATTCTCTGGATCACCAAAAAAGCAAGAGAAGTCCGCAAAAACATCTATTTCTGCTTTATTGACTATGCCAAAGCCTTTGATTGTGTGGATCACAATAAACTGTGGAAAATTCTGAAAGAGATGGGAATACCAGACCACCCGACCTGTCTCTTGAGAAACCTAAATGCAGGCCAGGAAGCAACAGTTAGAACTGGACATGGAAAAACAGACTGGTTCCAAATAGGAAAAGGAGTACGTCAAGGCTGTATATTGTCACCCTGCTTATTTAACTTATATGTAGAGTACATCATGAGAAACGCTGGGCTGGAGGAAGCACAAGCTGGAATCAAGATTGCCAGGAGAAATATCAATAACCTTAGATATGCAGATGACACCACCCTTATGGCAGAAAGCGAAGAACTAAAGAGCCTCTTGATGAAAGTGAAAGAGGAGAGTGAAAAAGTTGGCTTAAAGCTCAACGTTCAGGAAACAAAGATCATGGCATCTGGTCCCATCACTTCATGGCAAATAGATGGGGAAACAGTGTCAGACTTTATTTTTTTGGGCTCCAAAATCACTGCAGATGGTGATTACAGGCATGAAATTAAAAGGCGCTTACTCTTTGGAAGGAAAGTTATGACCAACCTTAGACAGCATATTCAAAAGCAGAGACATTACTTTTCTGACAAAGGTCCGTCTAGTCAAGGCTGCTGTTTTTTCTGATAGTCATGTATGGATGTGAGAGTTGGACGGTGAAGAAAGCTGAGCGCTGAAGAATGATGCTTTTGAACTGTGGTGTTGAAGAAGACTCTTGAGAGTCCCTTGGACTGCAAGGAGATCCAACCAGTCTATTCTGAAGGAGATCAGTCCTGAGTGTTCATTCGAAGTTCTGATGTTGAAGTTGAAACTCCAGTACTTTGGCCACCTGATGCAAAGAGCTGACTCATTTGAAAAGACCCTGATGCTGGGAAAGATTGAGGGCAGAAGGAGAAGGGGATGACAGAGGATGAGGTGGTTGGCATCACCAACTTAGTGGACATGAGTTTGGGTGGGCCCCAGGAGTTGGTGATGGACAGGGAGGCCTGGCGTGCTGTGATTCATGGGGTCGCAAAGAGTCAGACACAACTGAGTGACTGAACTGAACTGAACTAAGAGAAGACTGTGTCAAGTTGCTAGTATAAACCAAAGAAGAGGTGCACAGTTCTAAAGGCTTGTTTTTTTTAGCAGCTACTTGTTCCTCTTGAAACTTCATGACAGAGATTCTGAAAGAAGATTTTCCTGATGAAGTTGACCCTTAGTTCAGTTCAGTTCAATTCAGTCACTCAGTCGTGTCTGACTCTTTGCGACCCCATGAATCGCAGCACACCAGGCCTCCCTGTCCATCACCAACTCCCACAGTTCACTCAGACTCATGTCCATCGAGTCAGTGATGCCATCCAGCCATCTCATCCTGTGTCGTCCCTTCTCCTCCTGTCCCCAATCCCTCCCAGCATCAGTCTTTTCCAATGAGTCAACTTTTCGCATGAGGTGGCCAAAGTACTGTTGTTTCAGCTTCAGTGTTCTCTCCAAAGAAATTCCAGGGAAGAAAAAAAGAGGGATGAAAAAAAAGATTTCTGGTCTATTGATTCTTTTTTCTTCCTTTATTTTCTCCTTTTTCACCATTCTGTTAGCCTTTCTCTCTTTACCTTCCACATTTAAGCAGATTTGAAGGAAAGAAAAATTATATATCAAGTTGCTGTGAGTAAATTATAAGAAGGAAAGTAAGCCATTTTACTTCACCTTTAGAAGGAAGAAGACATGAAGACACAGATTTGATTCACTGACTTTAGGACCAGTATCTTTTTAAAACAGAATCCCTGTCTTGCTCTTTAATTACTTTTGAGAAACGAGCTTTCCAAATATGAAAAAGCTGGAACATCTCATTCAGGTTTCTATGGCACTGGGGTTGGCTAATCAGAAAAGCCTGGATTTATGCAATAGCCTTTCTCTTCTACTTTACTGGTTTGCTTATTCTGCTCTGGTTACTGTGCTCTCTTACTTAAGGGGTAATAAGGTATAGCCCTTTTATGGCTGTTCTCTTAAGTAATCAGACTTGTTCCTTAGCTCCTTTGTTCCTTATTCTCCATTGAGGGTCTCTCCAGACTGTAACTACTTGTCCATCTTTCCAAAAAAAAAAAGACTTTTTGAAGCTTTGTAAAAGATCTGTGATCTTTTTTGTGCATTTTTACTCTTTTACTCCTCCTTTCTTATTCCCTCTCATTTTTCACAAATATCAGAGAAAGTGTATTAGAGGATTTGTTTGTGCCTTTTCCATTTAGGGCCTTGTAATAAAATTTTAGTTTCTAAGTTTTATTGTTCTGCCTTTTTGAAAAAAAAAATCTGACTGTAATGCAAGTCACCTTTTGACACAGCGGGATTCTTTCATAATAGGTTTATATCCTTTAGAAAAGAAAGGACCATTTTACCTTGCTTCTAGAGAAAAAGACAGAAAAGTCTGATGTAGTTCAAACAAAGCATTGTATTATTGGGAAAAATAGAGACTAGACAAAGTAAAGAGATGCTGCACAAATATGATTACAACCCCCCCCCCTTTTTTTTTCCAGGCATAGTGTAGTGAGAAGTAGAACTAAAGAATTTGGCACAGAGGCAGTTTTGCTAGTTCTACATAAAATTAGCTGGAATCAAATAGAAGCTTCCCTCTTGGTCAAATTCAGGGGATCAATAAATAGCAGCAGTTTATATTTAAATTCTTCCCTCCAGAAACCCTGCCCTCCTCACAGGAAGTCATTAGATGGTTTGCCTAATAGTGGCAGATGGACATGTAGCTTGCAGGAAGCTGATCCTTCCTGGGTAGTGGTTACCTCTGAGCAGCAATCAGCATGGGAATTACTCACCTGTGTTTGGTATGTGACATATAGTATCTCATTAAATCATCACAATAATTCTAAGGAATAGATCATTTATTCCCATTTCACCAATGAGGCTCAGAGAGATTAAGTAACTTTTACTCAGGGTCTCATGCCTACTGTAGAACAGAGCCAGCTTTGAACCCAGCTCCCTCAGACTCTACAATGGCATCCTCATAACCCTGATATTGTTCTAAAGAATTATAGTGGTTTGCCATTGCTTACAGAGTTAACTTTTATTCAGTATGGTGTTCAGTGTCCCACAGGGTCTGACTTCTTTCCTCTTTGCCTTCATTGCCTACTCTATCCACTCTCCACACTATGTACTACAGCAGTTCCAAAACACTATGTGTATTCATTCTTGTGCTTTTTGTTCTATTCTCAACCTGAAATGCTCTTTGCATTATGGAAACCTGACTCATTGTTCAGGGTTCGATCAAATACCTGCTTTTCTGTGAAATCTTCCCCAGTCCTGCCAGTTACAGTTCTCTTTTAAGTTCCTCTTCATCATCTTGCTGCACAATTCTATTTATAACATAAATTTCGCTATGGTTATGTATTCTCAATACATCTCTACATCCCATTACATGTTTTGAATACATAGTTATTCATCTTTGTCTCACAAGTATATTTTTGCCTATGCCTATTTCATATTTTCTCTAGGATGGAGAAGAATTCCTGGGAAATGCAAGAGAGGAGAATGAAGGAGCAGTACCTTATGGCTATTGCAGATAAAGATCAGCAGCTCAGCCATCTGCAGAACCTTGTGAGGGAGTTGAGACCTTCTTCCTCACAGACTGAGACCCACAAAGTGCAGTACCAAAGACAGGTGAGTAATTCCAGTTCTGATTGCTGCTTGGAGGAAACGTTAGCTTCCTGCAAGCTAAGTGCTCATCTGCCACTATTAGGCAAGCCATCTGATGACTTCCTGTGAGGTGGACAGGGTTTCTGGAGGGAAGGATTCAAGTATGCACAATGTTAGGAGAGAGTTTCATCAGTGTTTATATCCTGGCAGGCACCCCCAGAGACATCAGTTTCCCTCAATGGATCACAAAACCTAGTTTATGAGACAGAGCATCTTAGGACTCAGCTCAATGACAGCTTAAAAGAAATTCACCAAAAGGAGTTACGAATTCAGCAACTGAACAGCAAGGTATGTGTTCCCTGCTAGCCTGAAGTTCAATTTCTTGTTTCCACGACTAGAAGCAAGAAGGTAAGTAGAAGCTGTTTAAGCTTAGGCTCTAGCTCTATTAGAAGACAGAAGTTTTACCTTTCTCAGAGCCTGGATCCCTCACCCTAAAGCACCAGACACAGGGCCATTTCTTTTTCCTTGCCTTTGCAGAGCCCTTGGGAGATTTGGAGAAGTCTATTCAATACAAATGATAAAAGCCAGCTCCTTTAGGAAGGCTTCCTACCCAACATCATCTCCCCATAACTCCTCACAAATCCTCCAGAAGCTCCCCAGTATTTCTCACTAGTGTGTGGCAGGGAAGAGTCTCAGGAAGGAGGCTTGCATATGTGATTAAACAAAGCAATAGAGGTGAGGGGTTTGCTTTTCATTCTCCTCCATTTGTAAACTTCCTCACTGTGTATCTAATGCTGTGGAATTAAAGAAGCCAATTTGCTTTTTCCTGAACCCCAGGCTGGCCACTCTAGACACTCTAGGAAGCATGCTGGCGTAGATGGACCTCTTTCTATGGGAAGAGCTGCTTTGCCATCTGGTCCCTAGAGCAAAGGCCAAGGCAGAAAAAAAGAAAGTTATTCTCAGTGCCTCTCATATCTGTCTTCTCCCCTCATCCATTCTTTGGCTTCTCTTCCTTCATCACCTGCTTCCCTTCCCTCACCATCTTATGAATCATTATACTCCTCTTGTCTCTGACTAGTCAGATTATTCTCTGGCAGCACCACACCTGGTTCTGCCTTCTTCAGAGGAACGCAGCTAGGTAGTTTATGTTAGTGCCAGGAGAAATTTGAGTGACCATTTAGACTGGGATCCAAAAATTAGCTTTGGAGGAGGGCTATCAATATAAATGTCCAAAAATTATACACAAAATGATGTGTTTGTGTGTGTAAGTTTCTCATCACAAAAACTCAGGCATTAACCAAGGGATCTGTGATCCAAAAATGGTAAAGATCAATAGGCTGTACACAGATGAGGAAATTAAGGCCTGGAGATATTAACTAATTTGCCCCAAGTGTTAGCAGCAGGTCAGTCTGGGATAAAGATGGTAATGTACATGGAAAACACAGTGCCTGGTTTGTGTAGAAGGCACTCATTAAATGTTGTTAAATTCAACTAACATTGAAGTATCAGAGACTGATAACACTGTTAAACCCTGGCAGAGTTAAAAAAAAATTTGCATTTAAAATTTGCATTTTTTAAAGTAGATTCAGATCAATTCAGTTCAGTCACTCAGTCGTGTCCGACCCTTTGCGAGAGTCGCAGCATGCCAGGCCTCCCTGTCCATCACCAACTCCGGAGTTCACTCAGACTCACGTCCATCGAGTCAGTGATGCCATCCAGCCATCTCATCCTCTGTCATCCCCTTCTCCGCCTGCCCCCAATCCCTCCCAGCATCAGGGTCTTTTCCAATGAGTCAACTCTTCACATGAGGTGGCCAAAGTACTGGAGTTTCAGCTTTAGCATCATTCCCTCCAAAGAAATCCCAGGGCTGATCTCCTTCAGAATGGACTGGTTGGATCTCCTTGCAGTCCAAGGGACTCTCAAGAGTCTTTTCCAACACCACACTTCAAAAGCATCAGTTCTTTGGTGCTCAGCTTTCTTCACAGTCCAACTCTCACATGCATACATGACCACAGGAAAAACCATAGCCTTGACTAGATGGACCTTTGTTGGCAAAGTAATGTCTCTGCTTTTGAATATGCTGTCTGCTGCTGCTGCTAAGTCGCTTCAGTCATGTCTGACTCCATGCGACCCCATAGACGGCAGCCCATGAGGCTCCCTCGTCCCTGGGATTCTCCAGGCAAGAACACTGGAGTGGGTTGCCATTTCCTTCTCCAAATATGCTGTCTAGGTTGGTCATAACTTTTCTTCCAAGGAGTAAGCATCTTTTAATTTCATGGCTGCAGTCACCATCTGCAGTGATTTTGGAGCCCAAAGAAATAAAGTCTGACACTGTTTCCACTGTTTCCCCATCTATTTCCCATGAAGTGATAGGACCAGATAGCATGGTCTTCGTTTTCTGAATGTTGAGCTTTAAGCCAACTTTTTCACTCTCCTCTTTCACTTTCATCAAGAGGCTTTTTAGCTCCTCTTCACTTTCTGCCATAAGGGTGGTGTCATCTGCATATCTGAGGTTATTGATATTTCTCCCAGCAATCTTGATTCCAGCTTGTGTTTCTTCCAGTCCAGCATTTCTCATGATGTACTCTGCATATAAGTTAAATAAGCAGGGTGACAGTATACAGCCTCGATGTACTCCTTTTCCTATTTGGAACCAGTCTGTTGTTCCATGTCCAGTTCTAACTGTTGCTTAAAGAGGTTAGTTGGTCACAATGAATTGGTAAACTTACAGACCCTTTGTTGGGGGTGTTTTCTGGGAGTTTTCAGGGGGTGCTACGGTGAGGAGACTCTAGAGCAGATCCTACCCAGTTCCTCTTTCAGCCTACTCAGTTGTTTCCAAAAAATTCTGCCCTTCATAGCTCTTAACACCTCTTCTTTCTATAAACTAGATCCCATCTCAACCTTGTTATATTTGCTTTCCTGAAGATTAGACTGTGAATCACTCTGGGCATTTGTCTTTCTAGGATGGTACCTGAAACTGCAGTGAATAGCAACTGAAACATTTTTCATGTAAATATTTTAGTGGTGTAAAACACCAAAAGGCACACAAATCACAAATACAGTCAGGTATATTTTCACGAAATGAGCACACCTGTATAAGCAGCACCCAGATAAGAATCAGAACATCTCCATCCCTAGGGTTGACCATTCACTTATTCATCATTCAGCAAACAAATAACTATTATCTACCTTCTGTGCGCTTAGCCATATGCTTAGTATTGAGGATACACTGTGACCCCTCATGGAGTTTGTAGTGTGGGGATATTAAAGCTTCCACTAACTGGGTCCCAGCTAACTAGGAGCACTGCTTCTTGGGCTCTAGCACGGGTAGTAGCAGATGGGCTGTCAGCATAGAATGTCTCCTCTCCAAGCCGCCACCCTAATTCTTTCCATGGATGCTCAGACTTTGTTTATATCTCTACCTGACTGTGGGGCTTCCCAGGTGGCTCAGTGGTAAAGAGTCTTCCTGGCAGTGCAGGATACAGGAGATGCAGATTCTATCCCTGGATCAGGAAGATCCCCTGGAGGAGGAAATGGCAACCTGCTCCAGTATTCTTGCCTGAAAAATCCTATGGACAGGGAGCCTGGTGGACTACAGAGTTGTAAAGAGTCAGATATGACTGAGCATGCACACTGCCTGCTCCTAGTGAAACAGTCCTGTGGGCTAGTGCTTATCGTCTCTCCTGTTTCAGTTCTCTCAACTGCTGGAAGAGAAAATACCCTTTCTATTCAGCTCTGTGACACCAGTCAGAGTCTCCGTGAGAACCAGCAGCACTACAGCGATCTTTTCAATCACTGTGCAGTCCTGGAGAAGCAGGTTCAAGAGCTGCAAGCTGTGAGTGAGAAGGTGAGGGGCTGGGGAAAGTGTTGGGAAATTGAGCACGGATGATAAAGCATAAAACACAGCATCGAAAAGGCTGATGTCTTCAGGCTGAAGATTAAATAGGTGTGAAGGAAACAGTGAGGAGAGGAGTGAGGAATAAGGTCCAAGAAAAACTGAAGAGTGAACGGATTAGAAGGAAAAAGATCATCAGTTCAGTTCAGTTCAGTTCAGTCGCTCAGTCGTGTCTGACTCTTTGTGACCCCATGGACTGTAGCACACCAGGCTTCCATGTTCATCACCAGCTCCTGGAGCTTGCTCAGACTTATGTCCATTGAGTGAGGTGGTGGGAGAGAAATAAAAAAGTGAGTGGTAAACAGTGATGACTGAGGCTTTTGGAAGGCTTTTTCCTTCAAGTAATAGGAAAGCTGTAGGAAGATTTGGACCTAAGAAACAAAATTGGCAGAGTTGTTGACACCAGTGGAGAGGACAGGTTGTTGAAGTCAATGAAGACTGGGAATGAGCGTGGAGGAGAATAGGACATGGCAGGAAGAGGAGAGGGGAGGGGAGGAGTGGCTGAATCAGGCAGGGACCAGAGTGGCTTCTGGAAAGTCGATGGGTCTCCACTAGAAGAAAGTGGGATTCAGTGACACGCCTTGAAACTTTTGAGAGGAGAGATTCAAGAATGAGAATCTGGAGGAAAATCTAATGAGTTTTATGTAGGAGATTAATCTATTAGAGCAGAAGATTCTTACTTCTAATTCTGAACTTGAAGAGAATAACAGAGGTATTCCTCTCCAAGATTTCTCTTTTTTTCTCCAATGCCTGAGCAAGTTCTCATTTTGCCTAAGCAGTTTCTTGGGTGGTTTCATCACTGAATTACTAAACTTATTCTTCTTCCAGGGGCCACTAAATATAGTGTTGCTCCAGGAGCTCCCCAGGAAAAGAATGGCTGTCACAGGAAAGGAGATGCTGAAGAACTGAGCGAGCCACAGCTAAGGTGCGGGAGCAGCTCTCAACCCTGGAGTGTGCGCTGTGTAGGCAGCACTTGGGCGGTCATCTAGTTAGAATGGGAGTGCATTGTATGGACTTAATGTGTCTTCTTTTCTTACTGGCCTCACAGGATTAATGTGAGGATTATAAAGGAACAATTATAATAACAAATTGTGTGTGAGTAGTTTGTGAAACAGACCCTCCCTACACACACATATCTTACTAAGATTATGATATTCAAATGAGAGATATTGAGAAGTCCCTAAAATCTCTCATGGCATTTCCTGCAGCTTTATTTAATCTTTAGACAGGCATTCTTTTAAGATACTCATTGTGTTTGTACAGCCTTCTCTAAATGTCCATGCTTTATAACCTTAGGAAGACTTCTAATCCCTGTATCAGCAACTCTGTCCTGCATCTAGTGATGCTGTTGTTTTCCTTTTGTCCTGAAGCTTTTCTGAGGCCCAGAAGCAGCTCTGCAACACTAAACAGGAGATGAACGAATTGAGAAAACTGTTGGAAGAAGAACGAGACCAAAGAGTGGCTGCTGAGGCTGCCCTCTCCATGGCCGAGGAGCAGATCAGGCGGTAAGGGACTGAAGGACACAGCCTTTCTTCATTTCTGACCCTTTCTGATTCTCTGTGTGTGTGTGTGCTTAGTCGCTCAGTCGTGTCTGACTCTTTGTGACCCCATGGACTGTAGCCCACCAGGCTCCTCTGTCCATGGGGATTCTCCAGGCAAGAATACTAGAGTGGATTGCCATGCCCTCCTCCAGGGGATCTTCCCAACCCAGGGATCAAACCCACTTCTTCCACATTGCAGGTGGATTATTTACCATCTGAGCCACCAGGGAAGCCCAAGAATACTGGAGTGGGTAGCCTATCCCTTCTTTAGGGGATCTTCCCAACCCAGGGGTCGAACTAGGGTCTCTTGCATTGCAGGTGGATTTTTACAGCTGAGCTACCAGAGAAGCCCTTTTTGATTGTACTTGTGTGCATTTCATGGCCAGATTTGGGAATAAATAGGATCTAGTTCTCATCCTGAGATGGGTGCTGTAGCAAGAGTGGGCTCAAGACAAACCATGGCAATCCAAGCTCAGCCCATCCACAGTTCCCTCTTTGGCCCTGAAGCAGAACGGAAATTGAGGCAGCTAACTGAGCGCTGCCTCCCCAGACCTGGCACTGCTGTTGTCATGTTAGCACCTGACACACAGTCCACAATGCCTATGAAACTCAGTGGACTTGCCATTTAAAAGCAGCTCACCAATGCTTACAAACCTCTCACCCTTACTCAGCCTAGCCTACAGACAGTGACAGACTGACCTGCATGGTACCAGACCATGCTATCTGCATCAAGGCTGCCCCTAAAAAGCTTATCTTATGGAGGAACAGACACAGAAGGGGTCCTGTGCAATCAGGCTCTCATGAGGAGAACAAGCAGGGTGGAGCTAGACTGGGCACATTGAGTTTCTCTTTCCAGGCTCACAAATCAGATTAAAGTGTTCCTTCACTCCTGAGAAAAGTGTGGGCCCTGTAAAGAGAATGCAGGAGTTTTAGGCTAATCAACATCCCTTCATGTGGAGGAAACATCAGGAGTAGAGTTCCAGCCTCCCCACACAATTAAGTGTATCCCTCTGGTCAAATGCTTGATCAAGTGTGTGCTGTGTTACTTGCAGCCCTTTGATACAATTCTCGTGGTGTGTTTTTTTTTTTTTTGAAGGATAATTACTTTACAGAATTTTGCTGTTTTCTGTCAAACCTCAACATGAATCAGCCATAGGTATACATATATCCCCTCCCTTTGAAACTCCCTCCCATCTCCTCCCCATCACGCCCCTCTAGGTTGATAGAGCCCCTGTTTGAGTTTCCTGAGCCATACAGCAAATTCCTGTTGGCTATCTATTTTATATATGACAATCTAAGTTTCCATGTCACTCTTTCTATACATCTCACCCTCTCCTGCCCTCTCCCATGTCCATAAGTCTATTCTCTATGTCTGTTTCTCCACTGTTGCCCTGTAAATAAATTCTTCAGTATGATTTTTCTAGATTCCATATATATGTGTTAGAATATGGTATTTATCTTTCTCTTTCTGACTCACTTCACTCTGTATAATAGGTTCTAGGTATCTACCGCATTAGAACTAACTCAAATGCATTCCTTTTTATGGCTGAGTAATATTCCATTGTGTATATGTACCACAACTTCTTTATCCATTCATCTGTCAATGGACATCTAGGTTGCTTCCATGTTCTAGCTATTGTAAATAGTGCTGCAATGAACAATGGGATACATGTTTCTCTATTAATTTTGGTTTGCTTGGGGTATATGCCTAGGAGTGGGATTGCTGGGTCATATACTTCAGTATGATTTTTCTAGATTCCATATATATGTGTTAGAATATGGTATTTATCTTTCTCTTTCTGACTCACTTCACTCTGTATAATAGGTTCTAGGTATCTACCGCATTAGAACTAACTCAAATGCATTCCTTTTTATGGCTGAGTAATATTCCATTGTGTATATGTACCACAACTTCTTTATCCATTCATCTGTCAATGGACATCTAGGTTGCTTCCATGTTCTAGCTATTGTAAATAGTGCTGCAATGAACAATGGGATACATGTTTCTCTATTAATTTTGGTTTGCTTGGGGTATATGCCTAGGAGTGGGATTGCTGGGTCATATGGTGATTTTATACCTAATTTTTTAAGGGATCTCCAGTTTTCCATACAGTTTTCCATAGTGGCGGTATCAGTTTACATTCCCCACCAACAGTACAAGAGCATTCCCTTTTCTCCACACCCTCTCCAGCATTTGTTGGCTATAGACTTTTTGATGAGGGCCATTCTGACTGGTGTGAGATGATACCTCATTGTAGTTTTGATTTGAATTTCTCTAATAATGAATGATGTTGAGCATCTTTTCATGTGTTTATTTGCCATCTGTATGTCTTCCTTGGAGAAATTTCTGTTTATGTCTTTTTCCCACTTTTTGATTAGGTTGTTTGTTTTTCTGGTATTGAATTGTATGAGCTGTTTGTATATTTTGGAAATTAATCCTTTGTCAGATGTTTCATTTGCTATTATTTTCTCCCATTCTAAGGGTCAATTCTTGTTTTTAAGAGAAACCATTAAGTGGATAAAAACAGCTTCTTCATTAAATGGAGAAGTTCCAGTATTAAATAAATAAGCAAATTAGCAAAAATGAAACAGAAAGCAATAGAGGCTGCAGTTCAGTTTAATTGTAAAAACCCCACAAAAATCTTCCTTGAATTGCCTATTAGATTTTAATAACCAGGGGAAAAAATTAAAAGAGTTTTCTGAGCCAGATGTGGCATAGCAGGAAAAAAAGAGCATGAGGTTTAGAAACACAGCTGGGTTTTGAATTCTGGCTTTACATCTTACTGAATGTACCATTGCGGACAAGTACTTTTTCCCTCTTTTAAGTCTTACATTGAAGATAATAACACCAACATTAAACCTGAGGATTAAATGTATGTAAAGCACCTGATCCAGCATCTGATACACAGTAGGCAGTCAATTCTTGGTAATTATTGCCATCTCTACTGCAACTGAAAGAAACCTGTCTACCCTTTCACTCCTTGCATGGGGACGGGGCCATGAGAGCTGCAAGTCCTTTACACTGCGGCAAGATGTCCAGGGTGATTTCACCTGATCAGCCTCTCATGCCATGAACCAATGCCTTTTTTTTTCCTCAATGCAGGTTGGAACATGGTGAATGGGACTCTGCCCGGTCTCCTATCATTGGCTCCTGCGGCTCCCAGGAGCAGGCGCTGTTAATAGATCTTACAAGCAGCAGTTGTCGGAGGGTAAGAAGGGAGAAGGGTGAAGGGTGAAGAGATGGCACTGTGCTATCAGACGGGCTGGCTGTGTTGAGGGCAAGTGGTCAAGGAGAGGGAACATGGGCCTGAGACTGGAAGGGTATGGAAGGCTAAAGGAAACTATTGGGATGTACCACGCTGCTGGCCCCAAGGAGCTTTCCTCTCAGGATACCTCTTCTCTGCAGTGGTTGGAGAGGGAAGCAGGGCAGATCTCTCCAGGGTGAAACTCTCTGACTTCCACGTTTTCTTTTCAGACCCGGAGTGGTGCTGGATGGAAGCGGGTCCTGCGTTCGCTCTGTCACTCCCGGACAAGGGTGCCCCTGCTGGCAGCCGTCTACTTTCTGATGGTTCATGTCCTACTTGTTCTATGTCTCACAGGCCATCTATAAGCCTAGTTCTCACCCTCTGGACCACTCGCCCCAGAACTTGGAATTCCCTCACGTCTAACATCAAAACCATCAATTCCAGTGGAACAGTCTTCCCACTTACAGGTCCTCTTCTCCAGTTCTCCACAGAAAGTGCCTGTAAAAACAGAGGTGAAGATGAGCACAGGTTAGAGCTGTAGGGGCCAGTGATTCTGCTTTCTCCTACTGCCCAGGGCCTGACACTTCTGCAATGGTTATTGAGCCCAGTATTTGTTCAGGTTTTGCAGGGCCCTGATATTTTATGGTCCTGTGAAAGATGCTGAGGAATATCTTTCAGCCAGGAGGGTGGTTCCAATAAACCTAATAACCGGAAGTCCAGTATCATTCTGATTGATACTTTCTTTCCCTCGTCTACCTTATATTTTCTCCCACTTCAGAGAGGACGTGGACCTGCCATAAACAGGCAGGGGGAATGTTCCAGGGAACATTACTTCATAGGATATCTAATTAGGTCTCTGGCAAAATAGAGTCAGAGTGGAGAGACTCCCCAGGGGTGTTAACTGTTGGATCACAGAGGAGGACAGCATCTCCTTCCCTGTCTGTCCAGACATACTCGGAGTGAGACTCATGGTCCTGGACTGTACGGTGAGGATCCCATTGCTTATCCCTTGATCATCACATGTGTACTGAGGTGTGAAGTGGCCTGTGCCTTTCCTTTCACTGAAAGGCAAGAGGAGCTGGCTATGGACGGTGGAATTCAATACTCATCATTCCTGTGTTATCTGGATAAGCCTCCAATGTGGGCCCTAAGATAGTACACTGGGAACCCCTAAGACAGTACACTGGGAACCAGCCCTAGGTGAGGCACTGAATCCTAGCCAGGGAGGTTGGACTGGTGTGACAGCCACTCCTAGCCTCCTGAAGTCCAAAGCTGCTTTGCAGTTGGTGACACTTAACTCCAGCTTCTCCATGTGTCATCTGCCCTCTGTGGTAACAGGGAGCTGAAGAAAATAGAGGGAGACTATAGAGAAGACAAAATATTTAAATCCAAGCCTGAGAATGACAGCCAGGTTTGAATTCCGTTTGTGCCTATTCCCCGGCCCCAATCCTTACCGATTGGTTATTTTCTCCTTTTGCACATGTCCCCTGCCTGCTCTCACTACCCAAAGAGGAGAGAGAACTGGTGGACACACTGATCTGCTCTAATCCTTTGTTCTGTGGTGACCAAATCATGGTCACAGCAACCCAGGAACTTTCCTGAACAACTGTAAAATAATAAAATTATTTTCAGAATGAAATATTGTGATGGTGTGTGAATGTATGAATACACAGGAGGTTATGTATATGTGTTTGCTTGCTGAGGGGAGGAAGGAACATAGAGGAAGTAGGGATGGGGTAGCCAGGAGTTAATATAGAGGTAGAGAGCTTTGCATATCCAGGCTTCCTTCTCATTGGCCAGCATCTGGCTGCATGCATCTTTCTAGCTTAGCTAGATCTCAGGTGGTGAAATGGAGTGAGGAGATGCCATCCTAATACTGAACCAAACAAAGCTGAGCCTTTGGGCATGACATTCATGCAGGTTTTTCCCTGGGCCTGGAAGAACTATCTGGTGCATATTGAAAATACTTGATCATCCCTAGGGATCCCTCTGGGTAGGAGTAGAGTAGGGAAGGTAAGTTTCATAGGGGAAAAGCAAGATGGGCATTATTATTTGTTTATATCAAATCCAAAAGATCCAATACTTTGGCCACCTGATGCGAAGAGCTGACTCATTGGAAAAGACCCTGATGCTGGGAAAGATTGAGGGCAAAAGGAGAAGGGGGCGACAGAAGATGAGATGGTTGGATGAAATCATTGACTCAATGGACATGAGTTTGAGCAAACTCTGGGAGAGAGTGAAGAACAAGGAAATCTGGCCCACTGCAGCCCACAGGGTCACAAAGAGCAACTGAACAAACAGGTCAGTGCTTGAGAAAAGCTAATTCACTTTCTCAAGGTACAATAAGTAAATTTTGAACCACGTCTATCTGACCTTAAAGTCCATGCTTGCTGTGTTTTACTGCCTTATTAGGAGTGAACTTGGGACATTTGCTAAAGAGAGATGGACTTGCTTTTTTTTTTTTAATTGTATTGAAGTATAGTTCATTTACAGTTCAGTTCAGTCGCTCAGTCGTGTCCGANCTGGGAGGGATTGGGGGTAGGAGGAGAAGGGGACGACTGAGGATGAGATGGCTGGATGGCATCACGGACTCAATGGACATGAGTCTGAGTGAACTCTGGGAGTTGGTGATGGACAGGGAGGCCTGGCGTGCTGCGATTCATGGGGTCGCAAAGAGTCAGACACGACTGAGCAACTGAGCGGCAAGCCTGAGAGAGAGCTTTCACCAGAACCCAAATGAGACACACCCTTGGTTTTGGACGTCTATCCTCTAGAAGAGTAAAAAAAAAAACATATCTATCGTTTAAGCCATCTAGTCTGTGGTATTATTTTTTATGGTAGCCTGAGCTAAGACACTACTCAATAAAGTCCTAGATGTTAAGACAGAATGACTAAGCCATTAAAAAGCTTTTGCAGCTCAGAATTAGACAAACTCTAGTTAAATCTCAGCTCTACCACTTACAATAGAGATATTAAGGACTCAGAACTCCAGTGTCTTCATATAAAACTGATACTAGCAATTCACACTTTAGATTTGAGGATGATTAAATGAGATGGTGTGAACATCGGGGTTCCTAATATATAGTGAGCACAAATATTAAGTAGAAGGCCAAGTAAAATGAAAAATTCCCTCTTTTATCCACAGTAGTGCCAAGTATGTCTCTTATAGTCCTAGTTACAGAAAGAGTATGCAGTTACATTATGTCTTTCTTCATAGCAATCTCTGTGAAAATATCATGGACAGCCTATCACATGCCTAATATGACAGCAATTGCCCTGAAAGAATTTTGTGATATTCTCAATAGCCTTAGGCCCCAGGAATAGCTTTCTTTCATTAAAAGAAAATTTGTGACTCTCATACAGGACTAGATGATATAATTCAATGAACATTCTGTATGCATTCTCTTTTCCTATAAATCCCAATCTCCATTTAATAAATTGATTATTTTACATTTTCAACCACCAGTAATCAATTAAAATTTCACTGGAAGGTCAATAAGAAATAGCTTCCCTATGAGTTGAAGTGTAGTTTTCTCTTTCACAAAAGTGTTAGGTAATGGAGTGAGGAGAGAAAAGCAAATAGAAGCCTGAGTGTAACTTTTTCTCTTAAACTGAAGTGTATGACTCAGAGAAAATCTCTCTTTTCTCTAACATCAATCCATATATCTTTCAGAGTGGCTATTGTTCAAATTTGATAAAATCAAATTTCAGATAAGAAAACTATATCATTATCAGGGAAACATCATGAACCAACTGATATTTTAGCCTTTACATTAAATACAAAGAATAATTTAATATTTCTGTTAAGTTTTTTCTTCTAGGAAAAGAAAACAATGAAATCTAATGATAAGTTAAAGTGATAAATATAGTAAATATGTTACTTTTGCCTTTTTTAGAAGGAAATGTAAATATGTTACTTTTGTCTTTTTTAGAAGGAAATATTCAAATTTTTCTTTGATTGATTGATTCATTCTTTTTATTTCTTATTGGACTGTAGTTGATTAAGAATGTTGTGTTAGTTTCAGGTATATAGCAAAGTGATTCAGTTATACATATACATGTGAACTTATTCAGTTGTGTCTGACTTTTTGCGACCCTTTGGACTGTAGCCCACCAGACTCCTCTGACTATGGATTTTTCAGGCAAGAATACTGAAGTGGGTCATCATTTTCTCCTCCAGGGGATCTTCTTGACCCAGGGATCGAACCTGCATGTTCTGTGTCTCCTGCCTTGTAGGTGGATTCTTTACTTGTTGAGCCATCAGTGAAACCCACATGTATATATGTACCTATTCTTTTTCAAATTCTTTTCCCATTTAGGTGGTTACATAATATTGTATAGAATTCCTTGTGCTATATAGTATGTCCTTGTTGTTTATGCTTTATGTTTTAAATAGAGCAGTGTATACATGTCAATCAAAATTCCCTAATTATCCCTTCCCTCCACCCTTCCCTTTACCCTTCCCCCCTGGTAGCCATAAGTTTGTTCTCTAAGAGTCTGTTTCTGTTTTGTAAATAAGTCCATTTATATCATTTATTTTAGATTCTGCATACAAGTCGTATTATAGGATATTTCTCTGACTTACTTCACTCAGTTTGACAATTTCTAGATCCATCCATATTGTTGCAAATGGCATTATTTTGTTCTTTTTAATGGCTGAGTAATGTCCATTTGTCTATGTGTACCATGTCTTCTTTATCCGTTCCTCTGTCAATGGACATTTAGGTTGCATCCATATCTTGGCTACTGTTAAAAGGGCTACAATGAACACTGGGGTGCATGTGTCCTTTCAGATGACATTTTCTCTGGATATATGTCTAGGAATGAGATTGCAAGACTATGTGGTAGCACTATTTTTAGTTTTTTAAGGAACCTCCAAGCTACTCTTCATAGTGGCTGTACCAATCTGTATTCTCACCAACAGTGTAAGAGGATTCCTTTCTCACCATACGCTCTCCAGCATTATTGTTTGTGAATTTTTGGATGACAACCATTTTGACTGATGTGAGGTGATACTTCATTGTAGTTTTGATTTGCATTTCTCTAAGAATTAATGATGCTGACATCTTTTCATGGGCCTATTAGCCATCTATACATCTTAAATGTCTATTTAAGTCTTCTGTTCATTTTTTGATGGGTTGTTTGTTTTGATGATATTAAGTCATATGAGTTGTTTACAAATTTTGGAGACTAATCCCTTGTTGGTCACATCATTTGCAAATATTTTCTCCCATTCTGTGGGTTGTCTTTTCATTTTTTTTTATTGTTTCCTTTGCTGTGCAAAAGCTTTTGAATTTAATTAGGTCCCATTTGTTTATTTTTATTTCCATTACTCTGGGAGACAGACTGAAAAAGATATTGCTGTGAATTATGTCAGAGAGTGCCTATGTTTCCCTCTAAGAGCTTTATAGCATCTGATCTCATATTTAGGTCTTTAATCCATTCATCAAAACAGGTATTGGCACAAAAGTAGAAATATAGATCAATGGAACAGAAGAGAAAGCCCAGAAATAAACCCATGCACTTATGGTAAATTGATCTACAACAAAAGAGGCAAGACTATACAATGGTGGAAAAACAGTGTCTTCAGTAAATGGTGCTGGGGAAAATGGACAGCTACATGTAAAAAATGAAATTAGAACAGTCTTTAATGTCATACATAAATTTCCCTTTTATTCAAAGAGAGTTGGCTTCCATTAAGTTATTCCAGTCACCCTGTATCACTACATATGGGGAGTGAAATAGAGCAAATAGCTCATGGAGATGAAAAAAAAAATGTTCCCCGGAGTTAAAGAGAGCAAGTGGACAAACAGTATATTACAAGTGTAGCCTAGGCATTTTAAAGTGGATCCCTAATGATTTTATTTGATATAAATGCAAGTATACAGAGTATTTTTACAAAGACTTCTTAGAAGTAGTGATATTAAAGGAGATTAAAAGGATGACAAAAAAGAAAAAAAGGTAATAGTTGTTACAGTACACATCAACAAAGCTTCAGCTTAAATTTGTGCTTGAGAATACTGCAAACGATGAAGTCAGAAAGAAATCAAAGAGGGACTTCCCTGGTGGTCCAGTGGTTAAGAATCCACCTTGCATTCAAGGGAGGATGGTTAAGCCCTCATGCCACAACTAGAGAGTCCGTGGGTCACAATGAAATATCCTACGTGCTGCAATGAAGATTCTATGTGCCCCAACTAAGACCTGATCCAGCCTAAATAAATAAATAAAACAAAAAAACAACAATTAACGAACTCAAGCATCGCAAAAGGTCTGAGACTGCCAGAAACCAAACCTTTGTTTTGGTTTTTNTCACAATGAAATATCCTACGTGCTGCAATGAAGATTCTATGTGCCCCAACTAAGACCTGATCCAGCCTAAATAAATAAATAAAACAAAAAACACCAAAAAAAAAAAAAAAACTATACATATTCATTGTACATAATTTCATGAGTTTGGTGTATGCATGTATCCATTAAACCATTATCATTATAAAGGTAATAAGCATATCCATCACCTCCAACAGGTTCCTAGTTCCCCCTCCACTTTTTTGAGATGGTTGAGAAGGGAAATAACACTTAACAAGAAATATACCTTCACAGTTTTTTAAGTGCACCAGTATTAACCCTGGTGGTTCAAATGGTAAAGAACCTGGATGCCAATGCAGGAGACCCGGGTTCAGTCCCTGGCTTGGGAAGATCCCCTGCAGAAGGAAATGGCAACCCATTCCAGTATTCTTGCCTGGATAATTCCATGGATAGAGGAACCTGGCAGTCTACAGCCCATGTGGTTGCAAAGAGTTGGATTGACTGAGTGACTAACACTTTCACTTTCACAGTATTAACTGTAATTAATACACTGTGCTGAAAAGTAGAGATATTTACCCTTTCATCAAAGGTCCATATAATCAAAGCTATGGTCTTCCCAGTGGTCACATACAGTCTTGAGAGCTGGATTGTAAAGAAGGCAGAACACCAAAGAATTGATGCCTTTGAACTGTGGTGCTAGAGAAGACTCCTGAAAGTCCCTTGGACAACAAGGAGATCAAGCCAGTCAATCTTAATGGAGATCAACCCTGAATATTCACTGGAAGGACTGATTGTGTGTTATCAGTCAGTTATTATGGTTATGTGATGTGAATAGATGACTCATTAGAAAGTCTCTGATGCTGGGAAAGATTGAAGGCAGCAGGAGAAGAGGTTGTCAGAGGGTGAGATGGCTGGATGGCAATGTAATTCATTGAACATGATGCAATGAACACGAACTTGAGCAAACTCTGGGAGATGGTGAAGAACAGGGAGGCCTGGTGTGCTGCAGTCCACGGAGTCTCAAAGAATCAGACATGATTGAGCAATTGAACACAAACAACACAGTAGTAACTATAACATATACACTGTGTTGTACAGCAGATCTCCAGAATTTATTCATTTGCATAACTGATTCAGAGCTATGAGGGTAACATCTTATGCTTTCTCTGGTGTTTTCACAATGTCTATCCTGCAACTTCACTTATCTTATTATATTCAACATAGGAGGAAGGAGGAAAGAGACATGATGAGCAAAATCACTCCCTTGCATCAGGAAAGTAAAAGCTTTCCCTGACGCTTCCCCTCAGTTTTGCTTTTACTCAGTTTCTATGGTAAAGATTGATTTATCTGTCATTTCTAGCAACAATGGAGACAGTGAAGTTGTCAAGGAAGTGGTCATTTGGGAATGGGCAGTCAGTTAGCCAACTATCTGCTTATTTCTGAAACATTGCTTGGCTCTAGGTTTTGTTCTTCAGTTCTCATGTAATACTGCAATCAATTCTTAAGCAATCTTACATAATCACCCACCTCATGTTACCTCTTCCCAAAACCATATCCATACCTTACCTCTGAGTTCCATATCCATATGCAGTATACTACCAACCAGACTTATTCCTTTAAATAGTGTATGTATGTGTATATATATACACATATACACATATATATATATATATATATATATATAAATGTATCAGACAACTCAGTGCACACCGTTTTGGAAACCTGCTAACAAACAACCATCCTTTGACTTCCAACACACATGAACACAATAATAGCAACAGCTACCAACCACCCACAGACAATATATTCAGTTCACTGAAATATTAAGTAAAGTTAAAACACAGGTCTTGTCATGGATTCCCTCTTGCCCCTTACCACCCATCATGATTCACTCATGGATCCTCTTAAGCTATAATTTGACTCTGTCCTCTGTTCCCTGTTAAAGATATACTACATTAATTTAGGTTCTCAATTGCTGATGCCAGAACTACTGCAAAATTCCCTGGGCTCCAAACCTCTGATATCTTTGTTCTCAAACACCTCTTTAGATAATACCGTGCATGTTATTTTAAATGTATAAAAGGCTTATAATGTTACTCCTCTGTTCAAAACCTTTTTATTGATTTCTAGTACTTAATATGACACCTAAATATGGCCTTTACTTTTTCTCACCTTCCCCCTTCATTGTTCTAGCCATATTCAACTATTTGGAGTTATATGCAAGTTTGTGCAAATTGAAATACACAGCTGGACATGAACTCTAATCATTCACCTGCTTTTGAATTCTAACTCATCTGTATGATCCATTACTGTGACATCTGATTTTTTTGGCCATTTTCTCCATAAATGTTACAACCATTCTTCCTACTTAACATTCCAACTTTCCATACTTTTATCATGGAAATAAGACATTTATTTACTCTGTTTCTCATGCTAGAATGTGAGCTTGTTGGAGGCAGTGAATCTTCTTTCCCTCTGAATCTTCAGGGCCTAGAGTCTTATAGAGCTTGCAGTCCAATAGGACTGGTATCCTTACAAGAAGAGACACTAGAGCTCACTCATGCTTCCTCTCTCTGTTTCTCTGTCTCTAAACAGAAGGTGCCATCTACAAGCCAGGAAGAGAATCCTCACCAGCACCAACACTGTAACATCTTGATATTGGATGATATAAAGTTTCCAGATTTGTGGAAGAAAGAATAAATTTCTCTTGTTTAAGCCATTCAGTCTGCATTATTTTGTTACAGCAGCCTTAGCAGACCAATACAATTTGTAGATCAATTGTTCATTTCGTTTAACCCTTTGAATAGTATAGATTGTGCTAGTAAAATTCATCAAAGATGTGGTTTTTCATGAGAAAGCAAAATACACAAAGGTTGAATTTATGGCAATTATAGCATAAGGAAACTTGCATTGCATTTATTCAGTAAGTTGAGAGGATTGTCAGATCATGAGGTAAAAGTTACAGAGTCTGAATAGTTTAATTCATGCTTATATTCAGAAACAGTATCAGGAGAAGACAATGTAAAATTAATTTTCAGAGTAAAAATCATTTTATATTTTTAATTGAAATATAGTTGATTTACATTGTTGTGTTAGTTTCAAATGTACAGCAAAGTGATTGTTTGAAAAAAAAGAATATATGCTCTTCCACATTCTTTTCCATTTAGATTATTATAAGATATTAAATGTGCAATATAGTAGGTATTTGTTGTTTACTTATTTTATACATATGTTGGCATGTATCTGTTAATCTCAACTTTCTAATTTATCTCTCTCATCACCCTCTCTCTCCTTTCATAATCATGAGTTGAGTATCTGTGTCTGTGAGTCTATTCTGTTTTGTAAATAAGTTCATTTGTATCATTTATTTTTAAATTGTGTCACTTTTTAATTTTGTTTCCTTTAAGTGTCCTTTAATTAAAAATAAAATATATTATTTAAATTTAAATCCAGTTGATTACATATTAAATTCCCATTTTGTACAATCATAAACATACCATTAAATTCTATATAAAATGACTCTAATGATAAAAAAAATTTGCTATCCATATTGACCTTACCCCTTCTTTATAAGTATAATATATTTTAATTACACTGATTAACAAAAACAAAAACAGAAAAATTAAAAATTCTTAGCAAATGCTCAGACTAGGATAATAAAGAAAGAGTAAAGAAAAGAAGCAAAGAAAAGAAGATTAAAGAATTTGCAACATTTTTATCTATGTGGGAAATAAGTGCAGTTTCATGGTCATTATTATTGCTGGAAAAAAGAAAACTTAACAGAAATATGACAGTTGGGATAAGTGCTTAAATTTCGACTTTGGGCAATTTATTTAACCTCTCTGAACTTGAGAAGGAATGTAAAAAGGGAATTCCTATAAAAAAGGAATAATTATGGAACTCACCTTCTAAGGTTGATGTAAAAATCATGTGAGCTAACGTATGTAAAAAGCTTGGCATAGTGCCTGACATCTAATAACACCCATTGAAAGTGGCTTTCTAATGACTATGCTAACAAGTGTTCATGACACATTTTGTATTTTATATTCAAAATTAACATATTTACATTGGGTAGATGCAGATAAACCTACCAGACCTGTAATAAATGTCACAGATATGTCTCGTTCACTCTACCACCTATAATCATCCAGGAATTTGAAGTATTGACACTATATAAAGAAGTTTTGCTATAAAAATTAGAATATGCATCAGCTTCCTGATATAATGTGTGGAGCAAAATGTTTTTGCACCAAGAAGGCAAATGCCTCTAAAATACAGTTTCGGTATTGTCAACTAAAAAAAGATGTACAACTTGAGAGCTGCGAGTTAAGTTTTATTTGGGGCAAAATGAGGACTACAGCCTGGGAGGCAGCATCTCAGATAGATCTGAAAGACTGCTCCAAAGTAGCAGTGGGGGAAAGTCAATATATAAGATTTTGGTGAAGAGGAGTTCAATACTGTGAAGCACTCAGTTTACAAAAGGTTTTTTGTTAGTCCTGAGGGTCTGATGTCACCATGAAGGGATTTAGTGCTTCTCCAGATATGAGGAGATGCAAAGATTAAGATGATAAAATCTGTTCCCAAAAACATCTGTCTAAAGACCTGTCCCACCAGATTCCCTGGAGCACAGAGTGCCTCACTCCACCCTGAACTCCCTCAGGGACTGTTGAAGGTCAACAGCTACAGCAGCATGGGGTTCAATCTCCCTAGAGGCAGATGGCAAATGCCTTTGTTGTTCAGTCCTTGGCAATGCTCTTGGTAAGTGCCAATTTGTAGCTGACAGTATAATACAGAGAATTCATTTAAGGAAAGAGAAAATCACCAGGTTATCCTGACAAAAATTTATTTTCACTTAAACACACAACTAAAATTAACACTCACCAGAATGAACAACTACCAAGTGAAGATTCACAGAGAAATGTAAAAATTATTAAAAAGGTGTGAAATCAATAAAGGGAAAGCTTAAGTGTAAATGCCATTTATATACCAGTAAAATACATAGTTTCTTTTTCTTAATATAGGCAAACACTTTCTAATATGACAACGTAAGATGTTTTGAAGTTAATAACACAGAATAAGATGGTTTAGGGGATAATATGAATGGAAACTTCTAATTTTTAAAAAGTAATACTTGAGTACCCTCGTCAAGAGCTTAAAAAAAATTGCAACCATCATAATGAGGAGAAGATATTATCATTAATTACTTTTAACAGCAGTGGCAGTGTTTCAAGGTTGTCTTCTGCCTGCAGATTTATTAGCTCCTTCATGGAATATGTCACAAGGGAGGTATTTTTGAAGCAATAACAGAAGTGTGTGAAAAATCTCAGTATGATGCATGAGTGTAATCTCCTTCTTGCAGATGTTAATTCCCTGCTTGTTGCAACTAGAAAGCAGGTGCCAACATATTTGTGAATGTTCTTTCCTGCTGGACAGCAGACAGGCAAGTTGGGAAGGATCCTGTAACATTCTAGATGCCACTGATATGTGATAAATATTAGTAGTTCTGAAGTCTTTCCAAATGCATGAGTAGCTTCAGATGATATTTAGCCCCCTTAAAATTGGAAGATGAAATGTAGCAATTGAAGCTGACTAGGTACTCTGAGCTTGGAGGTGAGATATTTCCTCATCATGTGTTGTCTCTGATGAACTCTCAACAAACACAAATAATGGATGCTGTCAAATACCTTCAAAAGTGAATTTATTTTCAAAAGAAAATATCCTTCAAAGCACTATTCTTTAATGAAAAAAATTTTTTAAAAACCTGATAGTAAAAGAAAAACTCAATAAAAAGTTTCAACATTCAAGGTCACATAGCATAACTTTGTAATCTGAAGGTGATAGAAATGAGAAGAGTGGGAAGAAATGTGAAAGCTATGATCAGTAAAAGAGAGTTTATATTCTCCTTAGAGAACAAATAGATTAGAAAAAGGAGATATCAAAATATGTTAGTTTTTTTTTTTTTTGGTAATAAACATTGGCTTTCAGAATTAACATGACGTCTAAACTGACAACTAATAAAAAATGCAGTACATTTTACCCAAGAGGTGACCTTAACTGTCTAATATAATGATTCGTTATCTGAAGAAATGCAGAAGAAAATGAGTTTTCTGTGTTATTGTTGAGTTTTAATTGTCCAAACAATAACTTTAATATATGTCCATGTACTGAGAACCTCTAGTAATATCCTCCAGAATTATGAATGTAGAAAGTAAGCTGGGCTAATATTGAATTTTAGCATGTGCAAAACATAGTCATAAATACTGGATGTGTAAAATAATTACTTTTACAAAAAATTCTAAAATAGTCTTACCTTCCTAATTTAAAAATGAGGAAATTGAAGCATGGAGTAGTCATATAGCACCACAAAGCAGTTAAATTGTATCACATCAAACATCTGAATCAAAGGTATTGGTCTCCAAAACTACCTTCTAGACTTTTTATAATTAAAAAAAAAAAGCCCTTAGATGAATGAATCAATGGAAGAGTTTACTTCTAGTTAAGAAAATCCACCTAAATTTAAAGATGAGAACAAGAAAAAACAGGAAGGATGCAGTTACAAAAGATAAGCAAGAAAACTATTACCAAGCTTTGTATCCTATTAAACTTGATTATCTATAGATAAGCCAATATTTATTTAAAAATACAGAGGGAAGTGTTAATAGTTCTTTTGCTATTGTTGTTCAGTCTCTATAAGTTGTGTCCAACTGTTTGTGACCTCATGAATGCAGTGCGCCAGGCTTCCCAGTCCTTTAATATCTGCTGGAGCTTGCTCAAACTTGTCTATTGAGTTGGTGATGAAGTCCAACCATCTCATCCTCTGTTGCCTTCTTCTCTTGTTTTCAGTCTTTCCCAGAATCAGGGTCTTTTCCAATGAGTCAGCTCTTTGCATCAGGTAGCCAAAGTTTTGGAGCTTCAGCTTCAGCAACCGTCCTTCCAATTAATATTTAGGGTTGATATATACTACAGGGAGATATATACTACACTTTGATACATGAGTATGCTATTTATTGTATCAGACGGTGATAAGTGCTCTGTCAAAAGAAAACTATGTGATGGTTATGTTATGCACAGAGATTGTAAGTGTGAGTTATAATTTCAAAATGAAGATTAAAGTGGGCATTACAAAGAAGGGCATACTTGAGCCAGTGCTTGGAGGTAAGTGCCATTAGGAAATCTGGGGAGATATTTTCCAGGCAGATGGAATTCATTGGCAAATGTCCTATGCAGAGGTGTCATGTTCCAAAAACAAGAAACCACTCCCACAGTCCCTTTCCCCACATGATTTGAAGGGAAGGAACTATCAGAAGAGCAGAAAATGAACTTGGAGAAGAAGCAGCTGTCAAATGAGATTCTTGTACGCAATTTTAGGACTTGGATTCTGCTTATATTTTCAGAGGAGAGCCAGAAATGTGTCCAAATGTCCAGTATGAAGGAAAAATACAATGAGGAATGAAACCATGTATTTGAAGAATGATGTCTAAAGATGTGAAAAGTGAAAAGGTCACCGATGAAAACAAGGTAGGCAGAGTAGATTTGGAGTAAAAACATGAAGTATAGTATGTTATTGTGTGTATATGCTCAGTTGCTCTGTTGTGTCCAACTCCTTGTGACCCTATGGACTGTAGTCCACCAGGTCCCTCTGTCTGTGGAATTTTCCAGGCAGGAATACTGGAGTGGGTTGCCATTTCCTACTCCAGGAGATCTTCCAAACTTATGGATTGAACTGGCATCTTCTGCACTGGCAAGTAGATTCTTTATCACTGTGCTACCTGGGAAGTCCAGGGTACTACATTATTAGATATGTAGAATTTGAATTTTGAAGGTCTGTTAGGCTCCAGTTGAGATGTTAGGTAGCAGTTGGGCTAATGAATCTGGATTTCAGGTGAAAAAGACTAAAAACTATATTTTAGAGTCATTGGCACGTAAACCATGAGGCTGCATTAGATAACCACTGTAATGAAGAAGTAGAGACCTGAAGATCTGAGAAGTCATCATTATGAAGTCAGAGACAAAGGGAAAAAAAAAAAAAAAAGAGTTAGGAGAGCAAACAAGACTAGTGACCTGAAGATAGAACAAGGAAAGCCTATCAAGGAAGATATAAAGATCAAGGGAATTGCATGCTGCTGATGGGTCATGTAAGACAAAGCACGTGAATCATATATTGGACTTAGTAAGACAAAAATCACTGGTTACATCAACAAGAACACATTTGCTAGAACAAGATTAATCCATGATCAGTGTGGCCTCATAAGAGAATGTGTAGAGAGAATTTGAAACAGTGTGGGTGAACAACTCCTTCAAGGAACTTACCTGAAAAGGGAAAGGCAGAGGAATTAATTTGTAGTTGATATGGAAAAGAGGATCAGATCAGAAGTAATTATTTGTACTTTTTTAGATTTTAAGTTTAGTTCAGTCCCTTGTGTCCGACTCTTTGTGACCCCATGGACTACAGCATGCCAGGCCTCCCTGTCCATCACCAGCTCCTGGAGTTTACTCAAACTCATGTCCATTGAGTCAGTGATGCCATTCAACCATCTCATCCTCTGCCGTTTCCTCTTCCTCCTGCCTTCAGTCTTTCCCAGCATCAGGATCTTTTCAACTGAGTCAGTTTTTCGCATCAGATGGCCAAAGTATTGGAGTTTCAGCTTTTATAATTTTAAGTAAGAGGAATTTCTGATGAAAATAATCTAGTATGATGGTTAATTTTTAGTGTCACTGTGACTAGTCTATTCTTCCAAGTTACCTGGTCAAATACCAATCTAGAAGTTGCTGTGTAGATAATTTTCAGACATGATTAATATTTCAATCAGTAGACTTTGAGACCCCAGTTCGATTCCTGAGTCAGGAAGATCTGCTGGAGAAAGAATAGGCTACCCACTCCAGTATTCTTGGGCTTCCCTTGTAGCTCAGCTGGTAAAGAATCTGTCCAAAGCATGGGAGATCTGGGTTCAATCCCTGGGTTGGAAAGATCCCTTGGAAAAGAGAAAGGCTTCCCACTCCAGTAATCTGGCCTACAGAATTCCATGGACTATCCATGGGGTAGCAAAGAGTCAGAAATGACTGAGTGACTTTCATTTTCACTTTGCGACTTCGAGTAAAACGTATTATCCTCTCCAGTGTGGATGGACTTCATCAAATCAGATGATGACTTAAAGAGAAAACATTCTGAAATCTCCTTAGGAGAAAGGAATTTGCCTCCAGATTTTTCCATTTATTTCTATCTATCCCACCCTTTCTTAAGAGAAGGAAATGACAAACCACTCCAGTATTCTAGCTTGGAGACTCCCATGGAGAGAGGGCCTGGTAGTCCATGGAGTCACAAGAATCAGACATGACTGAGGGACTAATACACCTCTTCTTAATCCTATTCTGATTAGTCCCATTTATCTGGAAAAACCTGACTAATACAGAAGTAAGCACGTAAAATTACTGAGATGATATTTTTGAGTGGGTAAAAGGAAAATGATCCAATATACATATAAAGGGACTCAGCATTAAGAAATCGTCATTTCTTCTAGAGGAGTTCTTAAAATTTTTATACAATGGACTTTTGGGAAGGGTGGAGAAGCCTATTGTCCCTTTATCAAAGTACTATTTTAGAACTTAAAACCAATCATATGTTAATGCTCGTGTCAGTATACTTTTAAAAACATAAAGTTGTATTATAGTAATGTATTTCTCTATTAATGGTTTAAATAACAAGTTGAAGTGGTAAGTTTGTGATTGTTTTTAAGCTATGATTAATGTAAAGAATATCTTAGAAGACTGTAAGAATTATAAAATAATTTGAAACTATATGTGCTTTCTAACAATGATGGAGTTTGAAATATTGCAGTTCAATGATTGCCAGTATCCATAATTTAAAGAAATATAAAATGTCAGTTAGGAATTAGTCAAAGTAAAAATATAGATTATTTTCATCAAAATTCATGAGCACTCTAGTTTCCATCCATGGGAAATTTAGGGGCTGTTGGCACTTACTTGGCACCTACTCTACAGAGATTGAAAGGCCATTAGATGAAACTATGCAAATGGTACAAAAAGATCGAATTGGTACTGGGAGTTGGTAAGTTTGTCTTTAATTGCCTCTAATGATTGATGACAGGAGGAGAAAGGGATGACAGGGGATGAGATGGTTGCATGGCATCACCAACTCAATGGACATGGGTTTGGGCGGACTCTGGGAGTTGGTGTTGGACAGGGAGGCCTGGCGTGCTGCGGTTCATGAGGTCACAAAGAGTCGAACATGACTGAGCTACTGAACTGAACTGAATGGTCTAAGACACAAGAATATCAGCTGCTGGTGAGAAATAGGAGGGTAGAGATTTGGAGACAGGAGAAGGTAGATAATAATTAGCTGAAAGAATGAATGTCCTAAAGAAGCATCAGTTCATATCACTTTAGTCACTCAGTCGTGTCCGACTCTTTTCGCCCCATGAACCACAGCATGCCAGACCTCCCTGTCCATCACCAACACCCAGAGTCCACCAAAACCCATGTCCATTGAGTCAGTGATGCCATCCAACCATCTCATCCTCTGCATTACCCTTTTCCTGCTGCCCTCAATCTTTCCCAGCATCAGGGTCTTTTCCTATGAGTCAACTGATCGCATCAGGTGGCCAAAGTATTGGAGTTTCAGCTTCAACATCAGTCCTTCCATGAACACCCAGGACTGATCTCCTTTAGGATGGACTAGTTGGATCTCCTTGCAGTCCAAGGGACTCTCAAGAGTCTTCTCCAACACCACAGTTCAAAAGCATCAATTTTTCTGCACTCAGCTTCCTTTATAGTCCAACTCTCACACCCATACATGACCACAGGAAAAACCATTGCCTTGACTAGATGGACCTTTTTTGGCAAAGTAATGTCTCTGCTTTTCAATATGCTATCTAGGTTGGTCATAACTTTCCTTCCAAGGAGTAAGCATCTTTTAATTTCATGGCTGCAGTCACCATCTGCAGTGATTTTGGAGCCCCCCAAAATAAAGTCTGACACTGTTTCCACTGTTTCCCCATCTATTTCCCAAGAAGTGATGGGACCAGATGCCATGTTCTTCATTTTCTGAATGTTGAGCTTTAAGCCAACTTTTTCACTCTCCTCTTTCACTTTCATCAAGAGGCTTTTTAGTTCCTCTTCACTTTCTGCCATAAGGCTGGTGTCATCTGCATATCTGTTTATTAACATTTCTCCCAGCAATCTTGATCCCAGCTTGTGCTTATTCCAGCCCAGTGTTTCTCATGATGCACTCTGCATATAAGTTAAATAAGCAGGGTGAACAATATACAGCCTTGACACACTCCTTTTCCTATTTGGGACCAGTCTGTTGTTCCATGTCCAATTTAGCTATTGCTTCCTGACCTGCATTTAGGTTTCTCAAGAGGCAGGTCAGGTGGTCTGGTATTCCTATCTCTTTCAGAATTTTCCACAGTTCATTGTGATCCACACAGTCAAAGGCTTTGACATATTCAATAAAGTAGAAATAGATGGTTTTCTGGAGTTCTCTTGCTTTTTCAGTGATCCAGCAGATGTTGGCAATTTGATCTCTGGTTCCTCTGCCTTTTCTCAAACCAGCTTGAACATCAGGAAGTTCATGGTTCACGTATTGCTGAAGCCTGGCTTGGAGAATTTTAAGCATTACTTTAATAGTGTGTGAGATGAGTGCAATTGTGCGGTAGTTTGAGCATCCTTTGGCATTGCCTTTCTTTGGGATTGGAATGAAGGTAGATAAATGAATAATAGATAAATTAGGTAGACATAGACATATAAAGTTTCCTCAAGGAATATTACCTTCAATAGGTCAAGTAAGCAAGTAAAAATCAGTCAATACAAGTGCCAAATAAATCTTTTAGAGATAAATAATATTCTAGCCAATAAATGATACCCATTGCATGTTTTATACAAATTGATAATTTCAGTGCAATTAGTTACAAACATTTTTATCAAATTGTTTTTGATATATATATATATACTTATTTCCATCAGAATAAATACAAATATGTATGTACCTGTTTTTAATTGCTTGCTATTATTTACTAGTTCTTTCAACAGTTTTCAAGAGCTTCCACTCCACTGTTTCCAAAACCCCTTTCACTCTCCTAGCTACATGATGAAAAAGTCATAAAATATAGGTTGGATAAGAGGGATCCAAATGGTGCCATGCACTGAGAATCATCCTCCTTTTTTCTCTGGATCACTGAAGAAAGGGGATAATACAGAATAGTAGCACTGAGTGTAAAGTGAGAAAACCAACTAAGCAAGAGGCTCTCTATATTTAGCAAACTTTCACAAGTGTTCAGAGATTAGAGAAAATACAAATAAGCTTAGCTCCTGAGTTTTGGTGTCAGTGACATGCAGGCAATAATTTTATTTCTAAAATTAAAAAAAAATTATTTGTAAGCAAATTTATTCTGTTGAATAGAGAGATTCAGATGCAGGATAGGCAGCGCCAAGAAATCATTTTCAAAATCAATGTTCTATTCTCTATTAATAACAGTCCTAGTAGATTTAGAAATAGATCTCATAAATGTTCATATTTATAACATTAATAGGAATATTTGAACAATTAACATTATAATGCTTCAATTTAACACAGAGATTGCTTATATGTTTAAGATGTTATTTTAATAACTAAATACAAAGTATAGACAAAATTATGATTTATTAGGAGAATTGCCTTTCATTAAATGACTAAATTACATATTTCATTACAAGTAATGTAATATCCTTTTAAACATAGAAGATAGATGCATTCATTTCTCAATAATAATGATTTATCATTTATTCATTAATTCAAAAATTGTATTTAATATGTTTTGTTTTATTCTATATTTAAAGCTTTAAAATTCATTACAGATGATAAATCATGCATAAAACAGTTATAAAACAAATTAAGATGCTATGAATTTTAAAGAAAATAGAGTGTACTCATGATGAACTAATAAAATAAAATGCTAGTCTCAAAGAGCTTAGGTTCATTTATTCTCAAGTACATACTGATTGCCAAATATTTGTCACAATCTTTGTAAGGAGTTGATTATAAAAGAAAGAATAACACAGATGCAATTATTGTATTATAGCTATGGTTCTTTTGAAGACTATACATATACATACATGTATGTGTATAGTTGCAAGTGTGTGCATGTGTATGTATGATGACAAATGATGGAATTACTATAATGGAAAATGTACCAAACTCTTTGCTGAAAAAGAGATTATGTAGATAATTTCATCTTTTTGATCAACAAAGCCTATTGGATATTAGGGCCTTTAAGGGGAAACAACGGAGAAGGAAATGGCACCCCACTCCAGTACTCTTGCCTGAAAAATCCCATGGATGGAGGAGCCTTGTAGGCTGCAGTTCATGGGGTCGCGAAGAGTCAGACACACTGAGCGACTTCACTTTGACTTTTCACTTTCATGCATTCATTGGAGAAGGAAATGGCAACCCACTCCAGTGTTCTTGCCTGGAGAATCCCAGGGACGGAGGAGCCTGGTGGGCTGCCCTCTCTGGGGTCGCACAGAGTCGGACACAACTGACGCGACTTAGCAGCAGCAGCAGCAGCAAGGGGAAACAAACAAAATGCAAGGTGTTTAGAGGAAAGGAAGAAACCAACCAAGGGTTCAGCTTTGGAAAGGGGACACTAGAAAGGCTTCTGAGACATGAAAGAAACGTTAAAAAGACAGTAAGAGAGGTGAGGTCAGTATAAAGCGCTGGAATGAAGTTATTCTTTTCCCATAATGATACTCTTTAAAACCAAGGTTGAAGAATAAGGTTACCTGTTTTTTTAAATTATTTCATTAATTCATTTTAATATTTCATAAAGATTAAATAACTTAATGCAATAAATTCCCTTATCTATATAACACGAATGATACTCAAATCCTATAATTTCCCATTTAATATGTTCCTTCAATTTGTAGAGCAATATATGAAAACACAGAGATAGCCTGTGTAGTCATTGTATTTTACAAAATAGTGAGCAAAGGTGAGAGATGAAATAGAGAAATGGAAAATTCCAAATACAAGTTATTAATTATATTAGAGAAAATCAAAATTACTCAGTGTGTTTTCCTTCGGAATAGATATTCTCAATACATTGTATAAACATGACATTTTTATTAAAATCTAGTTCACTTTTTGCTTCTGACTTAAAGCATATAATTATATTCTGTTTTAGCCACTGAATAACATAGGGAAAATAATTCTATTTTACTGTATGTTAATCAGAATCCACTTTTGCTTATATAACCTGGCTATAAGTGGTGGTAATTATTTGTTTCGAATATTTTTCTGACTCTTGACGTGAACACTCATTTAAAAATCATTCTCAATTAGATAAATGCTCATAGTTTTCTGAACAGAGGATTTAGTTAGTCTTTCTAAGTTACCAACACAGTTAATCCTGGGCAAAGTCATATTTAACAGTTATATTATATTGGCATATCAATGACTTTAAAAGTCTACTTGTGTAGCTCTGATATCAAAATTGTTGTTCATTTTCAGGAATTTGGTCTTGTCTTTTGGTATGCTTGTTGTTTGTATATTTATGTATTTGTTATTCATTTGAATGCTGATCATTATTTATACAATGTCAGTTTCTCAATGACATTTTTTTTTATTCAAATGAGGCTTACAATTTCTTCTGTTTAAGGCCAGGTGACTTAATACAGACAGAGACTGAGAATACTCAAAACTAAGATTAAGTTTTTGAAGAATGGTCTTTGCTGCTTTCTACAACATAGCACTCCATGGATCGTAATTGAAACCCTAAGATTTTATCTTTTCTCTTTGGTAGTCTGTGAACTCCATTTTCTGTCTTTCCAAATACCAGAGATGTCAATAGCCAAACTCTGCTTGGTTTCTTAGTTTCTTAGCTTCCATTTAAGTGGCATTTCCCCATGAGCCACTTACAAAGTGCAATATGAAGCATTGTTTCATGAGTTTTAGCTAATCTCATTGAACTTTTCTTCTTTGTGGTACTTTTGTCCCTTAAGCCCTGAATTACTTTGTAGCTTTAACAAGTCTTCAAATATTTTTCAAATTTTTTTTATTGTTGTTGTTGACTGGAATATATTTAAATTACTTCATGAAACATTTTTATTCTCAACTTATAATGAATATTTTCCAGATATGTATTTTTTCTGAGAGGCTGGTGGTGGGCAATTTCTGATTTGATATCTGATTTTGAGAGGTTCCAGAAAGCATGCATGGATGGTAATAATCTTTTGTTACAGAATAGTTTCCAAAATGATGAGAAAAAGCAATAAAATTCTAATTTAATTCCAAAAATATCATTTGTTTTGGTACATTTGAGTCATATAATCTATACTTCATTTCATGCAGTGCCAGCAACAGCTTTTACAAAACTACATAATAGTGTTTTCTGAGACATTCAGCTTTTCTGAGAAGTGGGGTTTGAGAAAGAGGAGAGAGATATTGGGAATGATATTTGAAAATTATTAAAACATATACTTCTTTGATATAGTTTGCTACAAACTTATATCCAAAGGTCATACTACCAGGTTTATTATCTTTGAAACATAAATTAGTCATTTATAAAATTAGGAACATATTATGGATATATAAGTGATTGCAACACCTACCAACGTTTGGATACAAAGATAAAACCATTCTAAACCCGTAGATTTCTAGTTTCATTAAACACAGAAAATGAGTTTTATGACCAGTCCTCCAGATGGGCAAATGTTCACATACCACACAACATTTTGCAGATTTATATGAAAAGCAATCTGTAACCATATGCATATTAAAAATGAGAAAATGAATCTTCAAATACACACGGATTGCCGTTAGGTGTACAGCTGTACAAATTGGAAGTTTTCCTTCCAACGGGTTGACCTGATGCCCTTTTACTATTTGTCAGCTAGGGTAATTAATAGTGATTAACCTTTACAAGAAATTAAACTCCTGAACATAAACAGTGTTCCTTGTACTGGTAACTTGTGAGAATAACCTATGCATTTTACCCAAAATGAGACATGAATTTTGCATCATCCACAGTTATCATACCCAGAAATACAAGGATGTACAGAGTCCCATATTTAGTTTAGTGTTACAGAACTTATTTCCTTATTTTTTTGTATAACAGCAAAAGTATCATTAATAGAAAAATAATATCTATCAAAATATTTTGATCAAGATTAAAATGTTTTAAGCATTTGTGTAATCAGAGATAATTTACTATCCATACATTTTCTAAAATCCTGTTTATCAATTTTTTAATGATAGCATAAATATAATAACATAAGTACAAAACATATAGTAGCATAAATAATGGTAAATGCTACCTAAGAATTCTTCTCTTCCTTCTCTTTCTCCTGCTTTGGCGTCTTCTCTCTCTCTTACTATCAGAGTTTAATGATTCTTTAATTTCCTCCTACTCATGGTTAATTGGTAGAATTCAAAGATTTATAAGAAAGCATATTACATTGCTTTTTTATAATGAAATAAAATTATGATATGATGCATGTAATCTGTATCAACAATTCCAAGGGCTTGACTCCTAAGTTTTATAAAGACAAAGAGTTTCTTATTTGACTTAGTGATAACATGACTTGGAATTTTGCCAGGCATATAATAAACTTTTAAAAATTGCTAAAATAAAACAAAGTCTACTGTGGATGCTGTTACAGATCTTTAGAAAATAAATTCTCATTAAATTATAAAAAAAGTACAATTTGCTTATAGACATGCTTTTAATATTTTCCTCACAAAAATCATGTTTTGTTAAATGCTAAGTTCCACATGTGAAATTATTTCACATGATGTAAAAGTAATAATCAGTTTTTAGCATATATTAAAGTGAATAAATCATAGCTTTTAATATAGTTTTATATTTTTTAATTTTCAAGGTCATTCTAAGCTACTTTCAGATTTTATTAAATGTATTCTATAATCACACAAATAGTCCTGTATTCTGTACAGGCTTCTCTAGGCAAGTTAGGTCATTAATGTATTTTTCTTGCCTGATTGTCCCTTCAACAAATTCCTGAGCAGAATCAAATCCCTCCAATGGTCTCATTGACCCATAAACTAAATGTTTTGAACTTTGGTAGTTGTAACAATATGTTACATTATCAAAAATGGCTTCTTTGGAATGAACATGAAACTCAAATTTCTGTGATGAATTGCTAATTATGAAATCAAGAAAATTAATTTTGGCAAAAATATGGCAGAATATAAATCATCACAAGGATCAAAAATTTTCTATTTGCATCATTTGTAACTCTGCTAGTTTACTATCTGTGTAAATCTTTACATGTAATTTTGCTTTACATTGATATATTAACACAGAATAGTGTGACAAATATTTAATAATATAATATAAATGTGTTATACAAAATAAAATAAATGTGTTATTTTACACATGTTGAGGATACATTGATTATTAAAAATAACAATTAATTAGAAACACCACTGATTTAAGAGTTATAGTTTATTCCTTCATGTTCCCCAAGTCGATTTTATTCCCCAGCTCTGACTCCAACTTGTCTTGCTTCCTCTCCAGAAGGAATTACAGATCACACACTTACCTATTGTCTTTCCAAACTCTGTGTTTCTATTTTTTGCCAGAAATGACCAGACTGATTGACCATGCCTGTAAACTTTTTTCAAAATGTGTGACTTGACCTAACAATACCACACAATAGAAATAACATACAATAGGAAAACACTAACCCTAGTTTTGTGCTATGACTACTGGGTTAAAAAGTCATTTAATTTATAGTTTCCACAACTTTAAAATGGTGATCTATTTTTGGATTGTTTTAAAAATTACGGTGTTCTTATATAAAAGCTGTCACAAAATTTACCTGGAAAATTCTTTCTTCATTCAATATTTATTGGTGATATTCCTTCATCTCTTCTTTCAAACTTTCTCAGAGCTCTTCCATTTTTGGTAGGCAGGACCAAAATTTCTGTAATCATGTGGATTTCTAAACAGATGATGTTGACAACTAAGGAGAATGTTTACACTTTTTATAAATCTAGCCTCAACAGAGAGAAAGCAGAAACTCTTCTATATTTTATAAGCTGTTAAATGCTTTATGGTAAATTATAATCACACATTAATAGCCAGCCTCTACTGATTGTCTATCTGAAATAAAGTTTTATTTAAACACATAAAATATTTATGTGTCATGTCAACAGTTTCTGCTGTTTAAAGTGCACGTTGCCATGAGCTAGTTACTTCTTTCTTGACTGATAGAGCTTCAAATATGGATAAATGACATATATTAATAAGCCACTTACATATAATTTGGTGTTTCTAAATGCAACTTTTCCTCTTAATTAAGTTAAGCATTCTTCTTGTAATTCTGGTTAAAAATGCTAATTTTTAAATGTTTTTAATATTGGAAAACAAAGCCAGATTTTATGTTTTATTCAAATCACATTTATTCTAAATAAGACTCTTCTAGAAGAATTTTTTTTCCTATGGTAACCCCAAACAGTGTTTATTTAAGTTTTTCAAAATCAAAAATAAAATTAAGATCCAATATGTTCTCTAGCAATCTCAGTATGAACGTGAATTGTGCCAGGTATTATTATCATATCCAAGAATATTTCATTGCTTCTCACTGATCCAACTAAATCAATAATCTTCTGGGTCCAGGGTTTACAACGCTTCACTTCGCTCAGCCCCCAAAGGAAGAGTAGTTTCATGCATACCGTGCCTTCTTGGAAATAGGGAATATAAAAAATATTTATATAATTTTATTATTTTTATGATAATAAATTTTATTTATATAAAATATATAAATTTATTATTCTTACAATATACATATAATTAAGGCAGAAAGATTTATCATGAACATTTGCATATAAAGAAAATAATACATCTAGTCACATGGACAGTTGCCCTAGAAGACTTATCTGTAAAAAAGCTTACTTGTACTACCCTGAAATATCTGAAATTTGAGTACTTTAATAGCTGTGATTTGACATGGCTATTCATTGAATAGCATAGGCTATTCATTTATCCATTTTCTATCATCAACATACGCCACATCCCCAAAAGCTATTTCAATGTTACTGAGAGAGGAAAGAAAGAGTCTGTGTTAAATATCCCAGTTCTTGCATATGTTAAGGGTTAGATGGACATCACATCTGTTTCTGTATTCTACACGGACCCCCACCAACGTGTATATTTTCTAGAAAAGCATTCAACATATTCTGCTCTTGTTTTACACGATGTTGAATCTCATGAACTACACTTATTCTACATTGGTTTGTTTGTTTGTTTTCTCTAGTAACATGCTAAATCCTCAATCACAGAATTCTGTTACAGTGATGCAGGCCAAGTAAACCTGATTTATCAACAAGATTGTTCAAGGAATACATGTAAAACTTAAGCCCAATCAGTGAGAAAACCTTTTGAGATATTTTTCTTCTGTGTTTGTTCTTGCTTTTGTTTTCTATTAATGGCAGATAAGGAAGGCTCATTTTTTCCCCCATCTGATTATGATACTCTTAAAAATAGAAGTGCATGACTGTCTGAGCCATAGTATCCACTGTGTAGAGAGAACAAGCCTTAGAGAAAGAAGTGAAAACAAAAAGAAATCAGAAAGAATAGACAGAGATCAAAGAGGAGAGACAGTGCTCGACTCTATAATTCTAGACATTTCTCCATTATATATATTCATGATATTTTGATTTCTTTTTACAAAAGCTATTAAATTCAACTTTTTTTCTGCCTAAATTAGTTGGAATCCTTTTGCAAACAAATAAGTGCTAGTAATCTAATGCTTTAATATTATAATAAGTACTAAGTTACATACTTTGAGAATTTTAAGATACCCCCAATTTATCATCTATCCCCTTGCAAGTTCTGAATCAACTGAAAAGTGAATGTGAAAGTTAAGTCAGTCAGTCGTGTCTGACTCTTTGTGACCCCGTGGACTGTAACCCACCAGGTTCCTCCATCCATGGGATTCTCCAGGCAAGAATACTGGCGTGGGTTGCCATTTCCTTCTCCAGGGGATCTTCCCAACCCAGGGATTGAACCCAGGTCTCGCGCATTGGGAGCAGACGCTCTAACCTCTGAGCACCAGGCAGATAAATAACTATACTGTTGATATAACTGACATTGGATAATATGCCTTGGATGTTTGACAATAGGGCTTTGATCCCATACTCCAGAAATGGAGAAATTTATCCTCTTTGCAAGAGGCTGTGCTGGACTTTAATGTCCGTTGGAAAGAGCCTATCATGGTGAGTTACATTATGGAGTAACAAAGAACTTGTGCTGCAGAAGACAGAATAACTTCAAAGATGTGAGGTAGGAAGGCATCCTCTACTTTCTCTTCTAAATGCTCTCATAAGGCAGGTAATTCCTTCTGTCTAGAGGAGGAAGCAGTGAGGGCATAGATAATAGACCTGAAGAGTTACACTGATGGTGTCCCATCCTCCTGAAAGGAAACATCAGGATTTGTAATAAGTCTGCCCTTCTAATACATAAAGAGAAGCACATGGTACTTTAAATTAAAAATTGGATGTGGTGTTTTTTTAGAAGAATCATTTAGGAAAAAAATCTAAAATGACAGGCAATTTGTTTAAAAATAGTTTGCTGTTATGTAAAACATGACATTTTCTGTTATAAAATTCTACTACTTTTGTAGACAGTATGTTTGGCGTAATTTAATTAGTTTCTTAAGCATGCTTTTGCATCCTAATTATATAAAAATGATTTGAAACATGAACTTTAGATGGAAATGAACAAACTTTAACAGGAAAATTAATATTAATCTTTTAAAAATCTAATCAGTGTGTTGTCAACAAATGCTATTTTCAAGGACGGTAAGACTCTAGTCTAACCTTCAGCTTCAGGTAATACTTATGTAGTTTTTCTTCCTGCTACAAAGAAACCATATTTCTGCATTACATTCTGTACATTTTCTCTTTATACACTCATACCAAAAACTGTAGAATGAGTATAAAAGGGGATACAAAATTTGTTACTGCTATGAGTTGGATTTTCGAAGAGACTGCTAAAATAAGGCATCACTTTCAGGGTTTCAAAATGATTGTCACTTTTTCATTGCCAGATGCAAATAGTAAAAAAGTCTTAACCATTTGTGCTTCTGTATCTGCCCCTCTTCTTTTTCTATCCATGTATTAATAATTCAACATGAATACTTGCATTGCATTGCTTGAGATTTTGTTGAGTCCACAAGTACAAAATTGAGACAAAACTAAATAATTCTTATAAATTTATCCTATGTCTAGCAGCATTCTTAGGCAACATTCTTCAGACATGTGAGTCCATAGATTCTGAAAAATAAATCTAAATTAAAATTTTAGAAACAAAAAATTAAAAATTATATTCTGCATTTTGTGTTATCACTCACTAGCAAAACAATGGAAAACAGTCATGACTGAAATATCAAGTTGGTAAGAAGTCAAATTTATTTATGCAAAAGTACTTACGGATTATTGGAGAAGAGTGGGATCAAGTAAATAGGTAATTTTACTTTGACATGGATGCTTGAGTTCTAAGCAAGTAATTTTTAGCTATGTGATTAAGCTAAACAATGTTTGACTAGTTATTCTAGGAGATGATTTAAATTTATTTTCATATTGCTCTTGAATGTTGTCATAATAAAAACTACATTCCCAACAAAGAACCTCTACCTAAATTATAATATAAATAAAAGTTGCCAACAGAACATCTTCAACTGAATTTTCAAAATGTTATGGTCTTTTGCTGTCTCGCATACACGGGTGTATAGAACAGGATTTTGGACTCTATGGGAGAGGGAAAGGTTGGGATGATTTGGGAGAATGGCATTGAAACATGCATAATATCATATATGAAATGAATTGCCAGTCCAGGTTTGATACATGATACTGGATGCTTGGGGCTGGTGCACTGGGACGACCCAGAGGGATGGTATGAGGAGGGAGGAGGGGGGTTCAGGATGGGGAACACGTGTGTACCTGTGGCGGATTCATGTTGATGTATGGCAAAACCAATACAATATTGTAAAGTAATTAACCTCCAATTAAAATAAATAAATTTATATTTTTAAAAGTTATGGTCTTGATTTTTATATTCTATATGTCTCTAGTGTATTTGTTGATAATTGTGTTTTTAAGTTTTTTTTTTTTGGATATCTCTCAAGAAGCAGTGTGCACCAAATGTACTATAAATCTTAACTTTTCCACTGAATAAAGGATTATTTTGGGGGCAAACTAATTTCTCAAATTAAACAATTTATCATTAAGAAAACCATTATTAAATGAAATAATTCCATACCAGGTACAATACAATTTTCATTAGCCCAATAATAGGTATAAGATATGCATTAAAATAGTGTATGGAAGTGACTTAAAAGATCTAGAGGCTAACCATAACCAAAAAATAGGCAAAGCTGAGACACTGATGCTGTTTCTGTATAAGTAAAAGTACACAGAAGTAGCTCTGGCAATTGTATTTACTGAAAATTTCAGAGTTGTTTCTTCAGAGGGGCTTTCTAAACACCTCATAGTGTGTTTCAAAGGAAATTTATGAATCAAGCAAGGAAATAAAAATTCAAAACACTGGATAATTTTTTGGTAGATTTTTGTTGACCTCTACAGAATATTGCCATCTGGTTCTTTTTGTCTCATTTAAAATTCTTTCCTTATAAAGCTCCTGACATCTTTTCTCATTCAAAAAAACAAAGTTCATATGTATACTGGCTGTTATAAGTATAGTTAAAAGCAAGACTAATTATTTCATACAGGAAAAGAATAATAAGCAACAAATTAATACATATATACACATACAACATATATACACACCGGAACATATGTACATATATGCATATTTTCCCTTCATCCTTAAGGGTTCTATATTTTAATTTAGAAACAGTCATTTCAGACTTTAGCTAGTGCCATTATTGAAAGTCTGATTAGGTATTATCCTGATTTGCTTTTCATTATAATATAGATTTATTATTTAACAAGTTAAAGAAATGATTTCTTTAAAAGAAGTTAAGAAAATGATATTTCTTCACCATGCTTTAAAATATTAGTTTTCATTTTGCCTCAGAATAAGATATTTTATTCATTGGCAAAATTCCCAGTCCAATAATATAAAGGGAATAAATTATGTACATTTGGATGGCACTTTAGTGGATTCTTAATTAAGAAATGGTAACCATCATCTAAAGGGACAAATTTTATTTAGCAAGCAAAAGAACAGATCCATTAACCCCCATAAATTCCAATTTTTAGCACTAGAGATGAATTTTAAATTACTGTTAATTTTTATCATTGTATAAAGGAACTAACCTTAGGATATTAATTATAAAGAATGAATGGAATATCCTTAGTATATAGGTATAACAAATATTTTGAACATATAAGTATGAAATGTGAACACAGTCATTATTTTGAATGTTTTGTTATTAAAGAAACAGTGGATTTCTAGCATTTTGAAGCAGTTTAACACACTGTAGTGTTTAACAGGGTTAGTGATCAGAGAAGAATTTCTTTAAAGTTCATCTGAATATTCATAGGTATAGATAGTTTGATTGGATATTCTCTGATGATAAGAAAGCACCTTAAAATCAGTGAACTATATTACAAATTTACTCTATAGATTTTTTTTGAAATTGATACACATATGTTTTTGAACAGAGAGAACACAAAGCAACAAGAAGGTCTATTTATAAATGGGGAAGGAAGGAACTAGTCAGTTAGATATTTTATACATGCTATATATCAAGATAGAAATAAAAATAAGGTAAATCTTGATATTTTACTAAAATAGTAATGGTTAAAATATTTCTGTAGTAAACATATATAAAAACTTAATCATAACAAGCATTTCTAGGAATTTTAAAAGATAACTCTTTACAAGTAATATTTTCTCAATTTGTCCTACCCTCTCCTTCCCCCACTGTGTCTACATGTCCATTCTCTACATATGTGTCTCCATTCTTTCCATGGTGGTAGGTTCATTGGTACAATTTTTATAGATTCCATATATATGCATTGATGTATGATATTTCTCTTTCTGATTTACTCCACTATGTATAATAGGCTCTAGGTTCATCCACCTCATTAGAACTGACTCAAATTCTTTCCTTTTTATGACTGAGAAATATTTCATTATATATATGTACCAAACTTCTTTATCCATTCATCTCTCAGTGGACATCTGGGTTGCTTCCAAGCCTAGGTTATTGTAAATAGTGCTGCAATGAACATTGAGGTACATGTGTCTTTTTCCAATTACGGTTTCCTCACAGTATTTGACCCATAGTGGGATTGCTGGGTCTTTCCTAGTTTGTTAAGGAATCTCCAAACTGTTCTCCATAGTGGCTGTATCAATTTACACTCCCACCAATGGCTCAGTAGGATTCCCTTTTCTGAACATCCTCTCCAGTATTTGCTCTTTATATTTTTTTTTGATGATGGCTATTCAGATTGGTGTGAGGTTATACCCCTTGTAGTTTTGATTTGAATTTCTCATATAATGAGTGATGCTGATCATCTTTTCATGTGGTTATTGGCCATCTATATGTTTTCCAGTGGGAAGCTGCTGTATAACACAGGGAGCACAGCCTCGCATTTTGTGATGACCTGAAGGGAAGGATGGGAGAGGGAGGAAGGCTCTAGAGGAGGGGATAAATATATATACATACACACACACACATACATATAGTTATGACTTATTTGCATTGTTGTATGGCAGAAGCCAGCACAATATTGTAAAGCAGTTATTCTCCAATTAAAAAATAAATACATAAATAAAAAGTAGTATTTTCAAAGTGAAAAACAAATTATTCAAGCCAGCCTGTGAAATATTTATTGATTTGTAAAATTCTGGTGTAAGTGATTTGCTTGTTTTTGTGTAGAATTCTTTCACCTTTCAATATGTTAACAAAGATGTGATGAATATTTAAGAAACTGATGATTTTATGAAAGTGGTATGATGTATTTAACAATCACTGGCCTTTGATTTATAAGCAAAGATGGCTACTTATTAATGATTTAGTAGCAATACTATGTATCACTATCAGAGCAAAAGGTAAGAAAATGCCAATAAAAACCAGTTGTATTTGACTTTTCCCTTATTAAGGGAAAGTATATTGGCTTATAGAGACACAGTATACTTAAAAATGTAACCTCCAATACTATATTCCCAAAACATTTTAGAGAGTGTATTTAAATAATTCAACTATATATGTTATACGTGACTAGTTAGAACATTGAAAGAAAAGAAGATTTATTTAAATTAAGCTATTTGTCTCTTATTGCTGCAGGATTTTCTTTATCTCTCAAAGATCAAACTGATGCTCAAACTATTTCTGCATTATAATATAGACCAGATTGTCCCAATTTCTTTGAAAAGAATATTATTTTAATAATTAAGTTATACTCTAAAAATAAATAGTTTTTGTCATAGTGTGGTGTTGTTCTGGAGAAGGCAATGGCACCCCACTCCAGTACTCTTGCCTGGCAAATCCCATGGACAAAGGAGCCTGGTAGGCTGCGGTCCATGGGGTCACTGAGGGTCGGACATGACTGAGCGACTTCACTTTCACTTTTCACTTTCACTTTTCACTGTCATGCATTGGAGAAGGAAATGGCAACCCACTCCAGTGTTCTTGCCTGAAGAATCCCAGGGACGAGGGAGCCGATGGGCTGCCGTCTCAAGGGTCGCACAGAGTCGGACACGACTAAAGTGACTTAGCAGCAGCAGCAGCAGCAGTGTTGTTGTTCTGTCGCTAAGTCATGTCTGACTCTCTGTGACCCCAAAGACTGCAGTACACCAGGCTTCGCAGTCCTTCACCATCTCCCAGAGCTTGCTCAAGCTCATGTCCCTGGAGTCAGTGATGCCATAAAACCACTTCATCCTCTGCTACCAGCTTCTCCTTTTGCTTTCAGTCTTTCCCAGCATCAGGGTCTTTTCTAATCAGTGGGCTCTTCACATCAGGTAACCAAAGTACTGGAGCTTCAGCTTCAGCATCAGTATTTCCAAAGAATATTCAGGATTGATTTCCTTTAAGATTGACTGGTTTGATCTCCTTGCAGTCCAAAGGACTCTCAAGAGTCTTCTCCAGCACCACAGTTCAAAAGCATCAATTCTTCCATGCTCAACCTTCTTTATGGTCCAATGCTTCTCAAGCTCATGTCCCTGGAGTCAGTGATGCCATAAAACCACTTCATCCTCTGCTACCAGCTTCTCCTTTTGCTTTCAGTCTTTCCCAGCATCAGGGTCTTTTCTAATCAGTGGGCTCTTCACATCAGGTAACCAAAGTACTGGAGCTTCAGCTTCAGCATCAGTATTTCCAAAGAATATTCAGGATTGATTTCCTTTAAGATTGACTGGTTTGATCTCCTTGCAGTCCAAAGGACTCTCAAGAGTCTTCTCCAGCACCACAGTTCAAAAGCATCAATTCTTCCATGCTCAACCTTCTTTATGGTCCAATGCTCATATCTGTACATGACCATGGAAAAACCATAACTTTGATTATATGGACCTTTTTTGACAAAGTGATGTCTCTGCTTTTTAATATACTGTCTAGATTTGTCATAGCTTTCCTTCCAAGGAGCAAGTGTCTTTTAATTCCAAGACTGCAGTCACCATCCTCAGTGATTTCAGAGCCCAAGAAAATAAAATCTGTCACTGTTTCCATTTTCCCCCTTCTATTTGCCAGAGGCAAATAAAGTCCAGAGGCCATGATCTTAGCTTTTTTAATGCTGAATTTTAAGCCAGCCGTTTCATTCTCCTTTTTCACCCTCATAAAGAGACTCTTTACTTCATCTTCACTTTAGCTTTTATCAAACTCTGAAAAATGCATATTTATGCTTTATAGAATTGCTGAATCAATTATGTGTGCTGATTTTCAGGATCTTTCAGGGAAATAATTTTTTTTTAACTAAAGTTACTCTGAATTTAATGCTGTCAGAATTCTTTGAGATATTTACCACGATGTACCAATATTCAATTTTATAATGACTTTAAACAATTTTTTAATCAATTTAATTGGCACAAATTAAATTTATCATTAACTACTATAGTTAGTTTATATTTTGCAACCTCTTTTAAAAGTAAAAAGAAATTTGTAAGTCATAACTACAAACTAGATATTTGATTTCAATCATGCTAAAAGTCATTGTTTAGAATTTTATTTCCACTTTTTGCATAGAAACAATTTGTTATGATTTTATAGATAATATTTAATATCTAACTCTATTTTGTAATGTTTATCATTGCCACTTTTTCCATAATTTCTGTTTGGTAATGTTTAACAGTAACTCACTGAGTAGTAAAATATCTTTTTTGTACTGATGTAATAGCCTTATTTCACTGACACTCTCAAGTAATAGTTTAACCCATTTTAGACTCAAAGAACAGTTTCCTTTTCTCAGGTCTTATACGGGATTGCTCTATCTTACCTGTCATCTATTAATGATGAAGAAAGGCTCTCAGTTTCATTGCCACTCTTTTGTAGATAACTTACACTATTAAAGTATTTTTCAGATTTTCTCTTCCATATCTAATATTTCATTTTCTTTCTCTTATTTATTTATAGATTTATTTATCCTATGAAGTGGATGTATTTTACTTATCCTATGAAGTAATTAGTGTCAATATTTAAGGTAAGATTCATGTCTTTCAATTAGATTAACAGTTACTAGATCTAAGTTTCTTTCTCTAACATTTTCTTAGTTATCTTTATCTGAAATAATCATTAGGCACAAACTGATGCTCTTAAAAGAGCATATGGACTTCCCAGGTGGCCAAGTGGTGAAGAATCTGCCTGCCAGTGCGGGAAACTGAAGAGATGTAGGTTCAATTCCTGTGTCAGAGGATCCCTAGGGTAGGAATGGCAACCCACTCCAGTATTTTTGCCTGGAAAATTCCATAGACAGAGGTGCCTGTGGGACTACAGTCCATGGGGTCACAAAGAGTTGGACATGACTGAGCACACACACATAAACTAGCATACTGTGTTTCTTAATAGCTTTTTCATAGTTTTATTTCTCCGTGGAGAGTGATGGGGTCCTTAGTC
>SJXQ01005979.1:28121-49270 GCA_006408695.1 Aepyceros melampus | reverse complement strand
TGCCACTCTGCCAACCCATCCCACCCTCTCCCTCTCCCACAGAGTCCAAAAGGCCATTCTATACAACTGTGTCTCTTTTGCTGTCTTGCGTACAGGTTTATCATTACCATCATTCTAAATTCCATATATATGTGTAAGTATATTGTATTGATGTTTTTCTTTCTGGCTTACTTCACTCTGTATAATCGGCTCCAGCGTCATCCACCTCATTAAAACTGATTCAAATGTATTCTTTTTAATAGCTGAGTAATACTCCATTGTGTATATGTACCACAGCTTTCTTATCCATTCATCTGTTGATGGACATCTAGGTTGTTTCCATGTTCTGGCTATTACAAACAGTGCCGCGATGAACATTGGGGTACACGTGTCTCTTTCAATTCTGGTTTCCTTGGTGTGTATGCAAAAGCTCTTGACTATGCATCGAGCTTCCATAGTGGATGATGTCTGTTTAATTCACTTTCAAACACATCTCCTCTCATTTGTTAGGATGAAATAACGGAAATGAAGAGAAAATTAAAGATCATGACCCATCAGGTAGATCAGTTGAAAGAAGAAATCTCAGCTAAGGAGTCAGCACTTGTGAAACTGCATCTGGAACAGCAGCGCATAGAAAAGGAGAGGAAACGCTGAAGGTACAGGCCTTATGGTAAAGGCGGTGGGCCAGCTGTCAATCCGTGAGACCCACTGGGGCCAGGCCCCGTGCTCAGTGAAGATGGCCAGGGGCGGGGCCGGGGGCAGGGCCGGCCGGGGAGAACAGCCAAAGCCCCAGGAGGATGAATTCCACCACCTCGAGGCAGTCTTCCCTACAGGGAGTGCTCCCAGCTAGAACGGGAAGGGGCCAGTGGAGATGCTGAGCTCCTAGATTACCTGTGCTGGTTATCATGGCATCAGTGGAAGAGAACCTAGCAGGTCAGCAGTGCCCAGGAAGCCCTGGAACTTTCAGGCTCACTGCAACCTCTTTGCATCTACAACTCAAGACCAGCCCTTTGTTTGCACTCAACCCTCCCAAACTCCTCCCCAGGGCTTCTATGAGACGAAGCTGGCAGATCCTTTGTGCCGCTGCCCTGATACTTATTTACTTCATGTGCATGTGCTGTTTCTGCCTGCGACATCATTGTCTACCAGGTGGCAGACTTTGTCCTTACTTGTTTGGGCCTCAACTGGGTTCATGGATCACCTTACTTCTGTGAGTCTAAGAACTTTGCAGCCATCCCTCTAGGGAACCACCTTTGTCTTCACATATTGCTGAGATATATCCTTTTAAATCTACAAATTTAGAACATTCTAGGTCTACTAATGTAACATAAAGACTCATCCCCCAAATATATGCCAAATAATTATACCATATCAAAACTTTAAGTTAAATACATTTTACTATACATATTCATTAAACCTAATGAATTTCCTAGCCAATCCAGTAAGTTTCCCTTCTAATCCATTTGCCCAAAGAATTAAAAAAGAAACTTCTAAGAGAATAGTGCCACTTTTATTTTTTAAAATGTGTATGTTTATGAGCCATTTGCAGAAACTTCTATAGCCAGTGAAAGACTGAATTTCTGCACATGATTATCTTCAAAGGTAGTTCCTATCTTGAAAATGAATATGTAGCACTGGACAGATTTAATGTCAAATTTCCTTGATCTCTGATGCTGTAGACTGAAATACGCACTCTCAGTTTAACAATAGGTTTTGTCAAGTTAATGATAGGTCTTCATGGAAATAGAACTACTACATTAAGTTAAGTTAAGGCACATGAGGATGGAAAGAAATTAAAATGTAGTGAAAGTGCCTTTACAATAAAGATATGGTAATTGTTATATTTACCTAAGACTTTCATCTCCTCACTCCAGCTCATGATAGAAAAAAACAGAAAATTCTGTACTAAAATTTATTTACATATAAAGAAACATAACTATATATTCTAAAATTTGAAAATAGCTTGCATCTTTGCCCTTATTCTTCTTGTTTGAAAGCATATTAATAGTTTTATAGGAGGTTGTTTGTTCCACCCTGGAAGTCTATGGTAGGATGGTGTTTATTTATCATTGGCTGAATCAGAAGAATCTTATTGCAAACACTGCTTCACTCATAGGCCTCATGGATCCATGTTAGCAAGGCTTCAGTGTAACTGGATTTGGTACATCGTCTCTACCTTTCAGAGGATGACATTGATCCTCATCTCTTACTTTCCAAGGAATGCTCTTTTCAAAAGATTAATTATTGCTGCATAATGGGGTCCAAGGAAGACAAAGTCCTGCTTTAGAATAAGCAATGTCCTATGCAAAAAGGGATTATTCCTGATTCCTTAGTTGGACTTTGGTTAATACGTTTCAATTACACCCTCCATCATAAGACATCTATACATATAGCTCCAAAGAAGCATCATAATAAAATAAAGGAATAAAGTTTATAATAAAATAAAGGAATAAAGTTTATAATAAAGTTTAAATAATAAAGTTTATAATAAAGTTTAAATCATAAACTTTATATTATTTTAATCATAATAAAATAAAGTTTCTGTCTCGTTGGTCCTGTGCCAGCAGAGTTGGCAGCTGGTGACTAAGGGAGATGATTAAAGGGCTTCTGTTCTAGAAAGTCTGCTCCAAATGGTGAATCCTAGGTCTGGATAGCTTTGTGTCATCGATTACAGGAAGATGATTGCTTGGACTTACTGTGAAATTAGGATGCCTTTTCCTCAGCTTTTCCCATTAAAGCAAGAATTAGGAACAGAAAAAAAGGCTGCCCCCTTGATTTATTATTTGAGGTTATCCAACGGTGACTTGCAATGGTGCTTTGACTGGATAATTTTGGCCTATCATTAAGCCCATTTGACATCCTTTAGAAAAATATGACAGCTCAAATGTTGAGTTTCAGCCTCTTAACTTTTTTAGCCTCAAAGATGAATCACATTTACAGAGGTCTCTGAATTTCATGCATCTGAGCTTTGCAAACCAAAACCCTGGAGGAAAGGGCAGATTGTTTTTTTTTTTTTTTTTTCCTGGTAACTTTGCTCCATGAGAGACATGTAGCTTATTATAGTGAGTTATACAAAGCTACGTTGGTACATAATCCCTCCCGGAAGGGCAAGCCCTAGCCTGTTTGGTAGACCATGAGATGCTTTTTGACAGGACAACCCAATTTATTGCTTCTCCAAGCCCACGACAAACAATTGTCCATAAGAGATCATCCCCATCCTCATTCATCACCCCCCTCCTCCGCCCCGATAGAAAAGTCTTGCTTCTTCCATGTTTCTTTTTCAGTTGCTGCCAGGCGCTACAGACTCCTCAGGATTCTAGACATCATCAGCACATGATGGTTATGACAGGATGTCAATAGTTCCTTGTAGATGTTGCTGCATCTGTGTTCATCTGCCCATTCTGTCCCTGTCTTGTTTCATCAGCACTAAAGGGGCCATCTCATGTGGAGTGTCTGCCTTCCAGTCCTAACAAGCTCTCGATTCTGTTCATCACCACCCCGTCATCCCACATCAATCTGACAGCACTTTGATTCTTGGTGAATAATTCAGCAGCAAATTCTCTGTGTCCGGAGCTCAGCGTCGCATTAGCAGCTGGCTTCAGGGCACCATATCCTTGTACTCAGTGGATTCTCTAGAGCAACATGGATGGGAACTGTTGGAGGGAGGGGGAGGGAGAGAGAGAGAAAGCCTGATTATTCTCCTGGTTAAAGACTTCAGATGGTCCTATTTATTTTGCAGGATATAAACAGATGGTTTCTGTGAAACCCAATGAATGTTGGGATCCCGAATGAAGGGGTCAAACTCTCTCAAGAATGCTTCTTTTTAAAAAAAATTTATGTATTTATTTTTGGCTGCACTGGGTCTTCTTGTCGCACAGGGCTTTGTCTAGCTGTGGCGAGCAGGGGCTACCCTCTAGTTGCTGTGCGCAGGGCTACTCTTCATTGTGGTGCAAAGGCTTCTTACTGCAGCGGCTACTCTTATTGAACATAGGCTCTGGGGTGTGCAGGCTGCTGTAGCTATGGCTCCCAGGCTCTAGAACACGTCCTCAACAGTTGCTGCCCACAGGCTTAGTTGCCCTGCAGCATGTAGAATCTTCCCAGACCGGGGATCAAACCTGGTCTACCCTGTGTTGGCAGGCTGCTTCTTAACCACTGGACCACCAGAGAAGTTCCCAAGTATGGTTCTTGAGATATGATTTATGCCCGCAGCCAGATTGGGTGATACATACGCCGTGAACACCTATCACAAAACTGTATAATTGGAGAGGTAGTGACCGAAGAGCATGTCCTGCCATCGTATTACTACTTTATGCCTCGGGTCCCGTCTAGAATGTTGCTTGATGAGCTTTTGGGTGCACAGAAGCTGTTACCATCTTTCCTGGATGAGGCAGCTCAGATTTACAACTGCTAGATGCATTAGACCTAAGGTATTTTGTTGACTTTAACATTTGCTGCCAACGTCTAGTGCCACATCTTGTTTACAGCCCATAAATTTATGACATAAGGAGACCACTCAGAATTTTGATATATTACGGAAAAAAGCACCAAGCAATGCCAAACACACGATGATTTTACATTTCAGACAGATACTTTTACACACCATTGATTGCATTTTAATATAACAGTGGTTTCGTTTTGTCCTGCTGATGGATTCTGATCAGCTCTCGGCACTTAGGAACAGGGAAGTGAATGTTGCACATCTGGGAAAATAAAAGTTTTATTAAAGAAAGATGAGCCAAACAGGTATTTTATTGCTGTCTTTGCTGTCACCTTAAATGATTATAGAAATAGAAAGGCTGGTTCTTGACTCTCTTTCCTAACAGGCAATCCCCCAAAGTGGTAAATACAATGCCAGACCAGATCTTTTCTCATTAAGTGTTTCCCTTTGCTTATCCCTGGACCAACATATATTTCATGAATGAGCAAACAAAATGTCATAAAGGAAACCCTGTGTTTTACGGTAGCTAGCTGCGTTTAGTTTGTGACATTACAGGTCAATTGCTAGGTGTGTGGCGTCTTGTACTGTTTGGATGAATCTGAGCTACAGGATTAATGACTCTTGGTCTTCATGGATTAGAGGCAGGTGGCAACTAGAGTTGGGTTGGTTCATAGGCACTCCCTTGCAAATATTTGGTTTTCTGTCATCCCTTTTGTGACATTTCTGGGTGGGTGGAGGTGGGGGAAGCCAATCCTTCCTTGAAGGAAAAAGTTATTAGTTTTTCCTTTTCACATGTTGACCTGCAGGCCATTGAAAAGTTGGAGGCTTAATATTGTCTTGTCCTCTCCCTTGTGATTTCAGGTGTGGGTGAAAGCAGAGTTCTTCCTCTGTCTTTCCTTCTTGTGCTGACCTGGCTGTGATACACCTGTACTTGTATGGGCATGGAACCTCGAAGCTGTATTCTTTTTTCCTCTAATATGATTAACTCTCTGGCTCCCAAGTGCATACTCTCCACAGCCCATGGCACACAAGGCCCTTCTCAGGTTGTCTCAGCTGTTTTACCAGGCTTACTTCCCACTATTCCCTACCTAGTACTCCAACTCAGCCACATTGGATGTTTTGCCATCTGGTAGACCCTTTCGAGTTTGCATGCCTCTGTTCACATGAGCCTGACCACTGATGTGCTCTTCCCTAGCACATACATCTCCCTTTTAGAAATAACTGTCAACTGCCAATGCCCAGACTTGTTTTTCTCTCTAAACCCCAGGAAGAAATAGAAACTCTGTCCTATACTCCCATGTTCTTCTTCACAGTGAGAGTATTTCCACACTGTAGGGTGGTTGGTTATATTTGTCATCTCCAGTGGGTGGTAAATCCCTCACGTCTTACTCATCTTCTGTATTTGACTTGGAACTATTGTATGGTGATAGCAAAGGGAACAGAAACTCTGGAATGAAAAACTCTAGGCTGGAATCTCAACTTTGCTCCTTATTAGCTGCATGACCTTGAGCAGGTTGATTTGCTCTTCTTTTTTTTTTAATTTTTTTCTTTAATTAATTTTTATTTTTTAGTTTGTTTTGCTTTACAATACTGTATTCGTTTTGCTACACATCGACACGAATCAGCCACGAGTGTACATGAACTCCCAATCCCGCCCCCCCCCTCCCCCCTCCCGCCCCACACCCTCTCTCTGGATTATCCCCGTGCATCATGATTTGCTCTTCTTTGTCTCTAATTACATTTGTGAAATTGGGACAAGAGTAGCTAGGCACAATACTTAATATCATGTCAGAGGTGTTGTAAGCCACAAATAGACGGATTTGGAGCAAATGTGTCCTGTGATGAGAGGAATTTTCCTTCTGAAACTTACCAGTCAAAGCATCCTTTCCTTGCTTCTCTTAGGATTTCCATGTAGCCTCAAGAGCCTCAAGATCTGAGTTCTTCCAGGAAGCCTTCCTAAGTGCTGCAGTCCTCTGACCTCCTGTGGCATCAGTTCACTGTCTGACAAAAAAATCCTGAAACATTATTGCCTGGACTTGTTAATATTTGCATAATACTTGTATATCTCATCTTCTCATCTAGATTGGAATCGTCTTAGGAGTAGGATCTATATATCTTTTTATACTATAGCATCTCTTCTGTTCCATCAGCATGTTTTATAAGACAGTCGCTTGGTTGTTATCTTTATTAATTTACATTTTGCTTATAATAGACTTTATTTCTGCAGTTGGTATGCTGATGATATTAGGGTTGTTATAGGAGCTGATACATACAGATATACCTCCGCCCAGGTCCCTCCCCCACCATACTCACCCCCCACATCCTTCTCTGTACTACTGTGGATTCTCCTCATGTTTAGCTGGTAAGAGAACTGCTGTTGAATACCAATGAGGGTCCTGCTATACTGATATAGAAAAATGGTGGAAATCCCTCAAAGGCACAACTCACAGAATACACATGATCATAGTAATATGCACTGTTGTTTCTTTTCAGGCCGTGTGTGTGTGTGTGTGTGTGTGTGTGTGTGTGTTAAGCTTTCTTTGCTTGCGAGGATGATCAAACCATGCTAAATGAGACATCACAGGGAAGCATAAGAAGCACACTATCCATCTAAATCTGGGCCCTGTTGACCTGGTTTGTGCTGTTACAGAGTGAAATCTGTCTGTATCTTTCACTCATTGTCAGGCCGAGCTGCAGAAGCTGAGACAACAAGCCCTGGAGACCAAACACTTCATTGAAAAGCAGGAAGCCGAGGAGAGAAAACTCCTGCGAATTATAGCAGAGGCTGATGGGGAGAGGCTGAGACAGAAGAAGGAATTGGACCAGGTAGGAAGAGACCACACCTCCCCAGACCTGCAGACTCTATCAGTAGACAGAATTGTTTGATTCAGTTCCTCACAAAACCTCATACTTTTCTGAGCTCTTCCATTGAGTCTCTCAGAACAGCCCCAGAGGCCCACTTCCTGTTGATTAATTATGAAATATCCATTCATTTATTCTGCTCCTATTTACAAGCACTTACTGTGTATCACCCACTCCTTTAGGCTCTGGGGATATACTGACCAACAAGAAAATAAGTTACCCTGCCCTCAGGGGGTTTATGTTCTAGCACAATATCATTGTTACAGATAATTACAATGAATAATTACATAATTTTGGGGGTCAGAAACTTAAATGCTTTCAGAGATCTAGCAGGTTAAAAAAAAGAGAGACATTGGCTTGTGCAAGACAGTGAAAGTGAAAGTGTCAGTCGCTCAGTCATGTCCAACTCTTTGTGACTCCATGGACTGTAGCCTGCCAGAGCTCTCCCCATGGAATTCCCCAGGCAAGAGTACTAGAGTGGGTAGTCAGTCACTTCCTAGGGGATCTTCCTGACCCAGGAGTCAAACCCAGGTCTCCTGCATTGCAGGCAGATTCTTTACCATCTGTGCCACCAGGGAAGCATGTGGTGCAAGACAGTAAGGGATGGTAGAACTTGGCAAGAGCTTGCCCACCCTAAAGACGTTCAGATTTAAACACATACAATAACTTGTTGGCAAAAACCCATGGGCCATGGACTATTATTATTAATAATATAATTTGATGTACTCTTTTCAACAAGATTGCCAGCTCTTGTGGGAGGAGTCCCGTATTGGCTGTCTAGCAGGCCATTTTCAGTGCCTCACCTACTGAGTGCCTAGCACATGCGGGCATTAGATGGGCGTTCACTGATTCTCTGAATGCTGCTGCTGTAATGAAACATGGGACATTTTTGTCCCCCAGTGGCCACGCCCTGCCCTACCTTTCTAGGTCATCAGCGAGAGAGATATCCTTGGGTCGCAGCTAGTTCGGCGCAATGATGAGTTGGCTTTGCTCTATGAGAAGATCAAGATCCAGCAGTCTGTGCTGAATAAAGGCGAGAGCCAGTATAACCAGAGGTTGGAGGACATGAGAATCCTCAAACTTGAGATCAAGAAGCTTCGCCGGGAGAAAGGGATTCTTGCCAGGAGCGTGGCCAATGTTGATGAACTCAGGTAATGGAAGACTCCCTCGGAGGTGAGCGCGTAGCAGCCTATGGGGACCTCCTGAGGACCTTATGTTTCTCCTATTGGTCACTGAAGGTCTTTTTTTTTTTTTTTAAAGATATTTATTTGGCTTTGTCAGGTCTTAGTTACAGCACGTGGAATTTAGTTCCTTGACCAGCGATCAAACCTGGGTCCCCTGCGTTGGTCCCTGAGTTTTAACCACTGGACCATCAGGGTACTCCTGGCCATTGAAAGTCTTTTTGTGGTTGCATAAAATAATTTTTTATGTTGAAATGATTAGCAAATAATGAGAACAACTTTTCCATAACCCATAATTACATTGTGTCCATTCTATGTCACAAAAAATGAATTCATTCCTTTCAGGGGAATATGAGCAAGTGCAAAAGTGTTTTTTAAAAACTTTATTCTGGATTTGGTGAAAGAAATTTCAGTTAAATCATAACCACAAAGTAGTTACAATTCAGAAAAAAACTCCCCCAATGAGCTCTTTAGAATTTCTTTAATAAGGCAGTATGCAAGAGATGGAACATCAATATTTAAATTGAATCCTGGTAACATTTGCACATCTTTTTCTTGGAATTACGCACAGAATGAAAAGAGGGGGAAATTTTAATTTTATCACTATTTGAAAACTCTGTTTCCTTAGAAGGCAGCCAAATTTTACATCTCACTCTTGATTTATCTTCCGCAGCTTTCACTTGAGCTTAGTGCACCTTCTTTTTGCTTTAAATCTTACATTATACAAGCTCTACTTTCCCTTTGGGAAAACATCACTGTGTTTTATATGGGCAATTGCAGGAAACCAAATAATAGGTCTGGTGTTTTCTCAGTAACTATCTTATCCTCCACAGACTTGTAGATGAACAGTATCCTCGGCCACCTTGGGACAAGGACACAGTCTGGATCTGCTTCTTAAATTAATTGAATTAGATAGTTTTGATATTTAGACACAGTGAATACATTCGGGAATAGCAAGGGAAGTTGCCACCATCAAGGATAGACCAATACTCTCTTTTTTAAAGAGTTGTTCATATTTCAGATGATGAAAGTAATACAGATTCATTGTAGAAAATATGGGGTGTGCAGAAAAAATGTAAAGAAGGGATTAGAAAATCACTCATAAGTCTCCTATCCAGAGATACCACCATTGACATTTTGGAGGCAATTGGATTTACTCTTAAGACACTATTGAATGATCTCCAGGACCATAACTAAACTTGCCTGGCAGCTTAGTTGGTGAAGAATCTGCCTGCAATGCAAGAGACCTGGGTTCGATCCCTGGGTCTGGAAGATCTGGAGAAATGAATGGCAACCCACTCCAGTATTTTTGCCTGAAGAATTCCACAGACAGGAGAGCCTGGTAAGCTACTACTGTCCTGGTGTCCCAAAGAGTTGGATATGACTGAGTGATTAACACAAACTTGCCAGCCATGTGTTATTTTTATCACATATGCAAAGCACCAAATTCTACCCATTCTCAGTTTATTGATACTAGATTTTATCTTTATAGTGAGAGGTACATGTTCAGTCGCTCAGTTGTGTTCGACTCTTTGCAACCCCATGGACTGTAAACCGCCAGGCTCCTCTGTCCATGGGATTTTCCAGGCAAGAATACTAAAGTGGGTTGCCATTTCCTCCTCCAGGGGATCTTTCCAACCCAGAGATAGAACCCTAGTTTTCTGCTTCTCCTGCATTGGCAGGCGGATTCTTTACCCCTGAGCCACCTAGGAATTCCTTATAAAGGAACTTAATAAACTTAATAAAGATATTGGAGGCAAGCGGGCATGAATTCCAATCTCAGACTTGCCACCTACAAGCTGTGTGATCTTGGGCAAATCACAACTTATTTGAGCTTTAAATTTGTTAAAATTAAACAAGAAAATGTAATGTGCCTAGCACAGAGTCTGGTGCAAAAGAAATCATCAATCATAGTACCCAATACCCTTGCCCCTCTCTGCGGATGATGCTGTAGAAAATAGTAGTGTTAAAAATATGCTTTTAATTCTGAGCAGCTTGTTCTGAGCTCCCTGTTGAGTGAGCATCATGCAGTTAATTCTAATGGTTTGTCTTGCTAATGAGGGGAAGTTGTATTATTGGTTTAAATGAAGCAATTAAGTAAAAGAGATGGCTTGGTATTAGTAATCTGCACACTCGTAGCAGACGAGGACTGATAATAATATCCTTCTTGCCCGTGTCAACCTGAGGGCTTGCCTCTGCTCCGTCTCCCAACAAAACTTCTCGTTCAATAGACTGGCAGCCAGTGGATGGTTGTAGACTCTGGTTACCTATTAACTAGAGATTTGAGAAGTGTATTTGAGCCAGAGCTAGTTCTTCGGGACTTTTTCAGTCACCTGTGTAGTTGTGGAACATGAGACAAATGATCACTCCTAATTTAGTATTTTCAGTACTGGCTACACATTAGAATTACCAACTGCTGCTGCTAAGTCGCTTCAGCCATGTCTGATTCTGTGCGACCCCATAGATGGCAGCCCACCAGGCTCCCCTGTCCCTGGGATTCTCCAGGCAAGAACATTGGAGTGGGTTGCCATTTCCTTCTCCAATAGAATTACCAGCAGAACTTTAAAAATCTGTGAAACCCAAGCCTCATGCTAGACCAGTTAAAGCAGAGCTCCTTTGGGGGTTGGTCCAGGTAAAGGCAGGTTGTCATAGTTCCCCAGGTGATGCCAGTATGTTGCCAGGGTGGTGATACACGGTCTTAATGGATGTCAGGTTTCACCTGAGCCTCAGTCGCTTGCACTGCAGGGCCATACCTCATGGAAGAACATAGCTTGTTCTCTCCCTGCTACTGTAGAAGACATTTAGAAACGTGGAACAATATTGAAATCCTCATGATTTACCCTTTCCCTGTTTTTTCCATACACTTCTAAAATTCCCTGAGTATCAAGAATCAGTTCCTGGTAGTTTTTTTTTCCCCGCTAAAGCTAAAGCTGAATTTTGCCCTCTGCAAGAATTGGTATCACCTGTGTCTTGCCTTAGGAGGCTGGTCTCATTGTTCCCGAAGTCTCCCTAATCCATCTTTTTCTATAAGATGTAGCATGCATGAAACCATGTAAAGAAAGGATACTCAAATACTGGGCAGAGAATTTGTTTGCTAAAGAAAGTTTGACCTATTTAGGCAGGAGCTTTTTCACACGCAAAGAGAGTTCCTGAAGGAGAGGACGAGATGCCGAGCCTTGGAGGAGGAACTGGAGAACCCCATGAACGTGCACAGATGGAGGAAGCTTGAGGTAACATTCGGGAGCCTTCCTCCCACCCCCCAAATCTCTCTCTCCCCTACTTGTCTTCTTACCTAAAGCGCAGTAACAAGCACAGTTTAATTTAATCTGTGCCATTGCCACCCAAAATGTAAAAGACTGGATCAAATGTAAACTAGATTGTTCCAGATTTGGGTTTTGTTTTTAAAGCCTTTGCATCCTTTTATTTCCCAAAAGGAAGCGCGGCTTTTAAACTTGCCCTCTTTTCAAAGAACTAGTATTGTGTTCGTCAGACTCCTTCTTTTAGGATCTGGGGACACAGCCAAAGTCCCTTTGGAAGATGATGGATAATAAACCTCTTATTTTATTTTATGACCTCCTGAGATTCATTTCCACCAGCAGATAACAGTAAAAGAGAAGCTCTGCTTATTCAATAAAAAGATGCCCATCTCCTCTAGTAGTCCCCAGTAATGTGGGTCCAAGAAGGGGCTTTGACTAAGTTAACAGCTGGAGTGTTAGGAGAATAGGTGTATGTAATATAAGAAAGAGCAAGGAAAAGGAGAAAATCAGCCAAGTAGGTTTTTGTTTTTCATTTTTATTTTTTCCTTTAAATGAAGAAAGCATTAAGGATAATGCATTATAAATTGTTATGTAAACATGAGGCCTGAATTTTGACAGTGTCCAGTCTTGCCAAGTGAATGTGTATGCCAAATCTACTTCCAAAATATGGATATCAGTTGGCACTGCTTAGTATTTCTTAAGTAAATTCATAGTCAGTGGAATATCTCCTGCCTTTTGGACCCTCATTTATTCCTCTTCAAATGCCAAGAGTAGGGTAGTTTACTAAACTAACAATAACATGAATGTGTCTGGGGAAGAGAGATGAAAACTGTAAATTCATTTACTGTCACATTAGTTTATTCCATGTGTTTTCAAGCAGATCTTTTAAAGTTTCCAATTCCATGTCAATTTCTATTAAAAAAATTGGAAAACAGAGACTCTGGGAGGCAGTTGAAAATATTTAGCTGCTAGATTAATTCCAAATGTCAGTATAGTTGAAAGTGAACCTTTGGCTCAATGTCTAGAGGACAAATTATCAATGTATAACAGTAGATCTTGTTTGAACTGTACACAGTTATCGAAGGTGCATTGGAGCTTTACAGATTGACAATGCCTTTTGAAAGCTAAATGCCATGGTCGTGTCCTGCTGCTAATAATTAGCAGACTTCACATCCTGGGAACTTGCCCCATCATAGGTTGTAATGAATCTTCTTGTTGATAATTATGAAAGGAGAGCCCTGAGACTGAATGAGTTAGGGAACCCTGTCTCATTCTAGTGTAAACAAATGATGGTAGGGAAAACCTCAGAGCATAGTCATTAAGAAGCCTGGGCTTTAGAACCAGGCATATTTGGGGTTGAATCCAGCTCTGACCTTTATCAGCATGGGTAGATGACCTCCTCTGAGCCTCAGTTGCCTTATCTGTAAAAGGGGAAGGTAATACTGTCTAACAGGACTGTTGAGTGACTAAAATTTGATAATGTGTGAAAAGCACTTAACATAATGTTCAGATGGTGCAAAGACTCAGGTATTAGGCCCAGGAGCTGCCATCATTGCTGCTGTTATTATTTTCCCTGGTGGAATAAACATACTCACTTTCCACTTATGGGCTCACTAGGGACAACAGAGACGATACTAGCCAAACATCAGTCTGTTTTGATGACTGTCTCATCTGTTGTGCAACGCATTTTGTTTTGTTTTGTTTCTGATTCTTGTCTATATTGGGTCTATAACTTTGCAATAGATTTTAATAGAACAGTAATTCTGTAGGGACCTCAGTGCTCTGAACCTGGTAATCTCAGCTGCTTTATTTTTTTCCCCTTGAATAGGCCAGTGACCCCAGTACCTTTGAGCTGATACAGAAAATACATACACTGCAGAAGCGTCTCATCAGCAAGACGGAAGAGGTGGTTGAAAAAGAGCTGCTCCTCCAGGTACCATTTCCGTTTTCTGTGCTCATCAAACAAGCCTATTTCCTTAGCACCATCATCTCCAGTACTATGTTTTTAGAGCTAGATATTTGGTAGCGTTGCATGCCCCATTTTTAACTGTAGATGGCAACAGGGACTCACACACAGAGAACAAACAACCTGATTAATTGGTCTTTTATGCTGCCATCACTAATATTTCAAGAATTCTAGAAAATTAAGTTCAAAGCTACATCTACTGCATTGAGTAATGTGAGCTCCCCCCCCCCAACTTCTCTGTAGTTTTGTTGCTGCTGCTGCTGTAGTTTTGTTAGATTCTTTTAAATGCTTTTCTTCATATCTTCATATAATGTGAAATGCCATGACTTCGATTTTGAAAACTAGCCTTCACATAGAGCACAAATGTCCTCTTGAAGGTTTGTGAGAGTGAAATGGAAGAAAAGGTATCTTTTTTGAAGATTTTATGTAGTAAGTTATTTTGAAGCAATCAGCAGTGGTAACATCTTTGTGTATCTGTATCTTTGGAAGTACCAGTTGTCACTGCTATCATCATTATCATCATTGTGCCAGATACTGTGCTGGTGGCTTTATCCCCTCATCCTCCATTCCTCTGCACAGTTCTGGGGAGATGGTGGGGTTTGCCATTCCCAATCAGTGAACGAGAAAGTTGGACCCCAGGAGTTTGATTATGGATAAAGAATACAAGCTCTAGTGTTAAGTGGCCTGGCTTGTAATCCTGCTTCTGCAAATCTGTAGCTGTGTGGAATTAACTTCTATGCACCTGAAGTTCTTGATCTGTATTATGGGACAATACTAGAACCTGAAAAAAGGATGCTATTGGGACATTAAGGGTGTGCAAGACTGATGGCTCAGAGATGCATTTGTGGTCGTTGCAGCTCCTTCCAGGAACTGAGCACTCGTGGTGGCTTGCTCAGTTGCTTTGGGCCTCGCCTTCAGTGTTTTATGGTGTAAAGCCACCTGAGGTGTTGGTCCGGCGCTCTCAGCAGGATTTCATTTTCTTTCCTAAGATGAACGGCACCAAGTAATATTATTTCTTAAGTGCAGCCACCTCTGCAGCTCCCGAGTGCATAGATCTTAGCCACTACCCTCAGCCTTACACCCCTGGGACTCTGTCTCTTCTCCCAAGATATAAGGGTGTGTTTCTTGCTGGCATTACATTCCTTCATTCAATTTAATAACATGCCCAGGTACTCTTCTATCTAAGGATATTGTACTGGACAAGGGGACAAAACGCACATCATCATGGAGCTTGTATCCTAGTGAAAGTAAGAAGGGAGTGGTGAGACAGGATCCTGAGATATTAATAGTTTTGAGCAGTGGGTTGTGAGCAGGTATCTCACTTCCTAGCTGAAGCATTTATTTGTTGACACAGGACTCTAGTGCTATCTTTTCCTGCCTCCTAAGCACATACAGAGAGAGGAGCTACAAGATCAGAACAATCTGGAATGTCAAGCCCCTTATATTAGGGAGGGAAACATGTTCTGGAGAGACCCCAACCCTATAATGGACTTTGTAGGAATGAAAAATAAACTTTTACTGAGTTAAATCACACACAGAAAGACTGATGGCTCAGGAACCCCTTCCCTGACATTGTGCCTTGCCCTGTCTTGTACACTCACAGCGATGCTCCTGGTCCTGACTCCCCAGAAGTGAGAAGAAAGCTCCTGAGCTTTGCTCCCAGCCCCTATCTCTGATTCCCAGGGCAGCCCAGTATGGGGGAAGTCTGTGGTTCTCTCCTGTAATAAAATTAAGCAGCACTTGGTAGATAATTCTAGGATATAAGGCTACTTGTTCCCAGGAGTTTAACCATTGAACTTCAACAGCTGCCTGCAAAACTGAGTAATCCAGTGCGGGAAAGAGCATGGCTTCCCTCTGTGGGCTGCACAGAACCTAGCACGTAATTGTGTCAACAGAATTCATTTGTCTCCCTTCACTTTACCTGCCCTCAGTCACCCTCTCAGGTTGCATCACTCTCATCCAGCTCCCCTGTGGGGAAAGGGTGGCACTCCAATGTCCTGGGTCACCGTTCACCACATAGCAGCCACAGTAGCTCCCTCCTTCCCCTTGGCTCTCCATTAGGCTGGCCTCACGCAAGCTGTGTGTCTCTGCTCATGGTTTTCTCTGTAGTCAATGAAATCTGGATGTGGGATATGTGTTGATGATATTAAGAAATTAGTGTTGATTATATAAGGTGTAATAGCTGGATGGCATCACTGACTCGATGGATGTGAGTCTGAGTGAACTCCGGGAGTTGGTGATGATCAGGGAGGCCTGGCGTGCTGCGATTATGGGGTTGCAAAGTCGGACACTTCTGAGCAACTGAACTGAACTGAACTGAAGAGTATTATGGTTATGTTTTGTAAAAAAAAAAAAAAAGCCTTTTTAATATGAGAGATGTACCGAAGTATTTACAAATGAAATGATACATAGTCCGGAGTTTATTCTAGAATTTTCCAGTAAAGAGATGAAGGAAAGGGAGAAGCGATGGGAGACATGTGGATGTGGAGATGGAGGACCAATGAAATAAAATTGGCAAAATGTAAAACAATAAAAGGGATGTTGAAAGGAGGATTGAAAGGGTTTAACATTATGCTTGACATAAAAGTTGCCAATTATCATTTATCATTCCAAAGCCCATAATCTTAACCGCTGGGTTACCGTTACTAAAAGTAGGAGTTTCTCTGTATGAGCAATGGGTACTTGGCCCTCTTATTTTACATTTTGCCTTAGAAAAGACATTTTCCCTGAAGCTGAGTGCACAGTGAGTGACCAACAGGGATCTTCCTCCTTTTACAGAGGAGCACAGGTAGTTAAGAGGACAGATTTTGGAGTCAGAAAAATCCGGTCTTGGATCAGTTCTAACAGTTTATATTTCATGACTTCAGGAGAATTACTTATGTTCCCCCAGTTCTGGCTTCTCCATTTGTTTGTTGTAGTTCAATTGCTAAGTTGTGCCTGACCCCATGGATTGCATCATGCCAGGCTCCTCTGTCCTCTACTACGGCTCAAATTCATGTCCATTGAGTCAGTGATGCTATTCAGCCATCTCATCCTCTACCATCCTCTTCTCCTTTTGCCTTTAATATTTCCCAGCATCAGAGTCCTTACAAATGAGTCGGTTCTTCCCATCAGGCAGCCAAATTATTGGAGCTTCAGCTTCCCCAACAGTCCTTCCAATGAATATTCAGAGTGGATTTCCTTTAGGATTGATTAAGTGAAAATACTAATGCCCAGTTTCATTATGGGAGGAAGATGCTCCTGTCTGAATACATGACTCAGAGGTGCTGTTGTAAGGATAATGAGTTAGTCATGGGCACCAGAGCCCATGATCCAAGGTTTGTCCTGTGGCTCCCCTGGTGCCAGCCACAAGTCACATGACTGAGGCCACGTAGCTGGTAAGTGATAGAGTAGGGACTCAATCAAGGCCATCAGCTCCAGTGCCCATGCTTCCTGTCTTATCACTCCCATTCTTATCACTTGTCAGTGTCAAAAGGAACCGAATTTGTGTTTTGCCAGACCTCTCTCTTTTGGCAGCTTGTTTCATACTTCATTGACTGCTCTAACTTTTTAACTTCCATCTACGTACTTTGGATTCATTCTGTTCTTTTCCTACTTTGTTAATGTTGGTGCTCAGCTCATTAATGTGCAGCCTATGTTTCTAATATAAATAAGCATTGACAGCTGCAAAATGTCCTTTAAAAACTTTAGTTTCTTCCCACAGGTTTTGAAAAGTGGCATTTTCATTTTCATTCAGTCCTAAATAGTTTCTCCTTTGAGAGTAAGTCTTAAAATATTCCCTATTTCTGTGGATGGCAGAAAATATCCACTATTTAAAACATCTACTATTTCTTCTATGGTAATTACAAGTACAAATTTAAATTTCCAATATATGCCTTTAAGCTGCATGCATGCTGAGTCACTTCAGTCGTGCCCGGCTCTTTGTGAGCCTATGGACTGTAGCCTGCAAGGCTCCTCTGTCCATAGGATTCTCTTACCTACCGTTTACTGTGAATGATGACTTTCACTCATGGTGTTCATGGTGGACTTTTTCCTTTTGTGTTGGATTTTGGATTCAGTTCAGTTCAGTCGCTCAGTCGTGTCCAACTCTTTGCGACCCCATGAATCGCAGCACGCCAGGCCTCCCTGTCCATCACCAACTCCTGGAGTTCACCCAGACCCACGCCCATGGAGTCAGTGATGCCATCCCGCCATGTCATCCTCGGTCGTTCCCTTCTCCTCCTGCCCCCAATCCCTCCCAGCATCAGAGTCTTTTCCAATGAGTCAACTCTTCGCATGAAGTGGCCAAAGTACTGGAGCTTCAGTTTTAGCACATTCCTTCCAAAGAAATCCCAGGGTTGATCTTCAGAATGGACTGGTTGGATCTTCTTGCAGTCCAAGGGACTCTCAAGAGTCTTCTCCAACACCACAGTTCAAAAGCATCAATTCTTTGGTGCTCAGCCTTCTTTACAGTCCAACTCTCACATCCATACATGACCACAGGAGACCACAGGAAAAACCATAGCCTTGACTAGACGGACCTTAGTCGGCAAAGTAATATCTCTGCTTTTGAACATGCTGTCTAGGTTGGTCATAACTTTTCTTCCAAGGAGTAAGCGTCTTTTAATTTCATGGCTGCAGTCACCATCTGAAGTGACTTTGGAGCCCAGAAAAATAAAGTCTGACACTGTTTCCACTGTTTCCCCATCTATTTTGGATTATGAACTCATTTTCGGAAAGACTTTATTTATAGAACTTGGGAATGGTCCAGGTTAAGGGGGTGTCCTTTTGTTTGTTTCTGTCAGGTGCCCTAGGAAACATCACTTACTTGGGATAATTTTTTGTATTAGATTCTCACTTTGGGTAACCTAGTTAATATATATTAGAACTCTGAACTGTTATGATTGAAGACCCATGGATACAAATTCTTAGGATAGCCATTTTTTTCCCACCCATAACCTGGGATAGATAGTTAGATTTCACTGTGGTCTTCCTGTCCTAGTAGATGAATTTCTTTCTGTTGTCTCTTTTCACTGAGGGTGTAACTCTTTTAAGTCCGTAACTATAAGTGGAGGAGTCTCCGTGGAGTGGAGCTGCCCACTTCATGCAGGCTCAGCACCTCATCATTTATCCTCTTATGGCCATTCAAATCCAAGCCCCTTGCTCAGTAAGTCTGGCCACTTGTCCCAGTCAGTGCCCCATGGGAGAGCTGCAGTATCTATTTACTGTTCTAATGTGCAGTTCACCCTTTGATTTTGACACTTGAAGATCAAACTGCTTGCAACTGCCATTTTGTGATTGAAAGGATGTGTTGTTTTTTTGAGCAAGTCTAATGCTTTGTGGACTTTAGTTTTTCATTATTTAGTATGCCATAATGCCATAAACAGAAATTTCTCATTTATTCTAATCCCTAGTTTTCTCATCCACAAACTGAGACTTACCCACAGAACTGAGTATAAATACTCATACAGGGTGATCAGTGTTTAGTTACCATTATTATTATGGTGATAATTATTAATATTATTAACCAAAAAGCATTTTTTCCAGTTCTTAAAAGTTTAATAGCCTGCCTCACTCCCCTCTGTCCAGTTCCTCATTTCACTTTTTTTTTTTTGGATGATTGGGCTGCCTTGGGCCTGCCCTGGGCCTGCTGTGAATTTTCTTCCAGAGCTTGAGCATCTGCAGAAAACAAGCCTTGTTATCTTGGTGAAACCCCAGGTGCTCCACAGGGTTTGACAGTTTCTCAATTTCTTTTGTTTTATTAAATTATTAGAGAGGTTCTCTGAATACACAACAGAACATTTTGCAATTAGGAAGATTTTTGGTTGAATTCTTCTGGGTATCAGAACATTTTTAAAGTGACTTTAATTTGTTCCAGGGTGCTGAAGAGCCCCTATCATGTCCTGGCAGCAGACGTAAAGGAAGTCAATTTGCCCCCAACAGACTGTGAGTTCTTTGAGGAAAGGCACTTGTTTATTCATCTTTCTAACCCCAGTGTCTGATATAGTACCAGGAACATAATAGGTGCTCAATAAAGATGGCAGGCTCTTTGCTTGGGCAACTCCTATTCACCTTTTAGCATGTGTGAGTGTGCTAAGTCGCTTCAGTCATGTCTGACTCTTTGTAACCCTGTGGACCATTGTCTTCCAGGCTCCTCTATCCATGGGATTCTTGAGGCAGGAATATTGGAGTGGGTTGTGATGCCCTCCTCCAGGGGATCATCCTTCCCCAGGGATCAAACCCACGTCTCATGTCTCCTGCACTGGCAGGCAAGTTCTTTACCACTAGTGCCACCTGGGAGGCCCAGCTCTGAGCTTGAGTGCTCATTCCTTAGGAGCCCCTCTTAGATCTCTAGGTTAGGTTTCTTTTTTTTTTATTTTTTAATTTTTTAAAATTAATTTTTAGTTTTTAGTTTGTTTTGCTTTACAACACTGTATTCGCCCTGCTATACATTGTCATGAATCAGCCACGAGTGTACACGAACTCCCAATCCCGACCCCCACCTTCCCCCTCCCACCCCACACCCTCTCCCTGGATTATCCCTGTGCATCAGTCCCAAGCATCCTGCATCCTGCATCAAACCTGGATTGGCAATTCGTTTCACTTATTAGGTTAGGTTTCTTGGCCCTTGACTTTGCTTTCCTACCACGGTCACACTTGTAACTAATGAGATAGTTGTAACTGTGTGCTTAATGACTTTCATACTTGAGCATAAGCTTTGCAGAGCAGTTCCTGTATCTTGTTGTAATGATTATTTTATCCCTCACAAGTATTTGTTTAGTGGCTGATTAGATACTGCAAGAATAGTGGTTCTTTAGTGAGTAGTGTGTGGCACAGTCATTTGAGCTCTGTCTTTGAGTTACAAGAGGTTACGGGAATTATTCTTCCTGTTGCCTTTGCATTTTTGTTATTAACTTCTAACTTTGCAGGAGCCTGGGATATACTGTGGTTTATGAATCAATAAACTTGATGAGAACTGCTTTTGCGTGCTGAGGGAGGCTAATTCATGCGGTGCGCTCAGATTTCTCTCTTTGTTCAGGGTGAACGTGGACATGGTTCTTGAACTTGGCTTTACAGCGTCTGTAAGAATCAGTATTCTTGCCAGAACTGGAATCTAAAGCATGGATGGGAAGGATTGTTTTTTCTTTTCCCACCAGGCCACCCTCCCATTCAAGGAAGTGAGGGCAATGCAGGCCTCGCTGAGACAGGCCTTCTGCTGCCCTCTCCTTTCTGTTTTCGCTCCATTTGTTTCTCGTCTCCAAATCCCTCAGTAGTAATGATTTCTTTCTTTCTTTTTTCTTTTTAAAAAGCATCTGCAGGGATGCTTGGGACTGATGCATGGGGATAATCCAGAGAGAGGGTGTGGGGCGGGAGGGGGGAGGTGGGGGTAGGGATTGGGAGTTCATGTACACTCGTGGCTGATTCATGTCAATGTATAGCGAAACGAATACAGTATTGTAAAGCAAAACAAACTAAAAAATAAAAAT
>SJXQ01005979.1:9921-28066 GCA_006408695.1 Aepyceros melampus | reverse complement strand
CACATCTGGAGGGGGGAGGTGGGGGTCGGGATTGGGAGTTCATGTACACTCGTGGCTGATTCATGTCGATGTGTAGCAAAACGAATACAGTATTGTAAAGCAAAACAAACTAAAAAATAAAAATTAATTAAAGAAAAAAAAATAAAAAGCATCTGCAGGATTAGGCGGGCATATGTGCCATGAGTAACTGCTATCTGTTACTGGGGTATCATTATCTCATCATCATCGTCAATACATCAAGAAGGGATTCCAAATGATGGCATAAGTCCTGCTAGCATTGAAGTAGGAGGCTCCGATCCCTTGCCAGAGGCAATTAGAAACACAAGGAACATGTATAGCAGCAGGGACTCGTTTTGTCCAAGTGTTTAGCTCAGAAACCCTCACCTTCAGGGCCAGACAGGTAACAAGAAAGAGCAAAGTGAACTTTGTGTATCATGATCGTAAGTGGCAACTGACAAGAGGCCTGAGAATGAGAGTCAGAAGGGAGTGGTGGGGACTGCAGCACCCGGGGGGCTTTGGGTCCCCTCTCCAGCAGGCAGCTAAACTCATCCCAACTGATTGCAGGCCCAAGTCATCAAATCTTTAATTTTTTTCAAGAATAGTTAGATATACGGATTTTACTGTACTGAGTTTAAAATATTGGCAACTTTAAGAACATCACCCAGGCCTCCCAGAAATATATTAACCAACCACCCTTGACCCATAGGAGGCAGTTTGCAGCCTCTAGCTTCAAGGCCTGGGGGAAAAAGAGAGTTAAAGGAGCACCAGCAGCATGATCAGCTTTACTTGTTTCAGTTTCTTTGATCTAGTCCGTTGTTATGATTTCTGACAGACGTACACAGCGTGAGAATCAAGGGAAAGAGGAGCCGGGGAGGGAGGAGATGGGGGAGGCTGCGGGTTATGCAGTGATGGTCAGAAGTGAGTGAGGCTGGAATCCTCGGAGGAGGTGAGCCCAGAGACAGAGAAGGTAGAGTGTGTTTTGTGGGGGCAGCTGTAGGTGGGCTTAACAGAAGATATCTTTTTAAGATGTCGTTTCCCCTGCTGCTAATGACTCTACCTTAATTTCATTTTACAAGCTTTTCTGAAACAGAAAAGTGTTTTCTGAATCAAAGAAGCCGAGGGCTGCTTCCTGCCCCTCTCGATGCGTGGGCAGCAGATGGACGGCAGGCATCTGCTCAGATAACATGCCAGGGCCCTGGGGTACCAGGGTAAATGAGACAGATGTAGTCCTGGCCTTGACAACCCTCCTGGTTCTGTAACCACAGGGCAGTGTGACAAATCCTGTGATTCTGCACAGGACTCAGTGCCACTCTGAACAAGGCTCTAGGTTGAAGGTCACAGTTTGGGCTCCCCTAATCAGAGACCAAGATGAGGGCTGGGGTTCTGGTGGTTTGGGGGGTGGTCCCAGGAAGCTGGCGGGAGGGAGCAGAGTGTGAGGGAGGGGAGGAGGAAGAGCCAGTGCAGGAGGGAGAGAGCTGGTCACCGCTGTGGACATCCAAGTTCTGGTGACACTGGTGTTCCTCTGAGGAATCTCACTGGAACTGCTGCAGAACCGTCCCGTCAGAGGAAGAGAGGCTGGCGCTGTCCATTCTCTCCCATCCCCCACGGGTTGAAGGTTGCCCCGGCAATATTGGGTGGAATGCCTGTTGGATTATTGTGTGACATATAAAAATGATACGACATTAAAATTTCAGTGTCCACAAAGCCAGCTCCCTTGACACATAGCCACGCTCATCCACTCATCTCTTGTCCACGACTCCCTTTATGCCACCACAGCAGAGCAGAGTCGTTGTGACACAGACTATATGGCCCACAAAGTCCACAGCAGTTACTCTCCAGCCCTTGATGGAAGGATTTCTTGCCTCCTCCTGGAAGCTTCCATCTCTGGAATCCAGAACTGAGCCTCTCAACACTGTTCTATGACACCTCCTCCTAAAGCCACTAACCATCCCATGTCTGTGACTGCTCCCTCTCCCTGATTCCAAAGGAATCATTCAATTATTAATGAGCTGCCTTAAGATGTGGAAGGTGAATTCTGACATCATGTCCCAGTCGCCGGTGGTGTGACGGACACCAGCCATGATTCTTGCCCACTCTGTTAGTGGATAGCTAAGTTAGCACCCTTCCTAAACAGAGCTGAAGTTGTTGAAGGTACTCCCGGCCTAGAGAGACCGATGCACTGAAAGGCACAGTGTGAGCTGAAGCTACGGACTAGAAGCCCGTCTGCAGGCTTCTGCTCTGGTCTAACATCAAAGGGAAGATGAGTGAAGTGAGGGAGAGATGCCTCCTGCAAAGCCTCCCAGCCTCACCAGAGAATATCTAACATGTTGGGAATGGTGGCAGGGGCTTCTTTCCCAGTGCACTCCTGGGGGGTTGCTGCTTCCCCGGCACCTCTTCCTGGAACTTCCCAGGGAATTCCTGCTGTCTGGCACATGCTGCTCCATGTCAGGGAGCACAGAAGGAGCAATTGGAGATAGATTGTTCAGAACACAGGAGGCTAATGCTGTGCACACATCCATGTGGGTGGCCCGCCGGGCCCCATATACCTCTGTCCACTTGGTTTGTCTGAGACAACCTCAGTGCGAGCGCTTGGAGAGGGTGGCACCCCAGAAACCGTTCAGAGCTCCACAGCAACCATTGGTGTCTGGTGGGCATGTTATCAGAGTGCCTTCCATATATCTGTCTCAGTCATTCCCTAATGTTCCTCTGAGGACTGGGAAAATCTGCATGTTTCCAAACATTCTTTGGTCTGTAATGCAATGAGCACAGTTCAGTTCTGTGGCTCAGTCGCGTCCGACTCTTTGTGACCCCATGGACTGCAGCATGCCAGGCTTCCCTGTCCATCACCAACTCCCAAAGCCTACTCAAACTATGTCCATTGAGTTGGTGATGCCATCCAACCATCTCATCCTCTGTCATTCCCTTCTCCTCCTGCCTTCAACCTTTCCCACCATCAGGATCTTTTCCAAAGAGCTAATTCTTCGCACCAGGTGGCCAAAGTATTAGAGCTTCAGCGTCAGCATCAGTCCTTTCAATGAATATTCAGGACTGATTTCCTTTAGGATGGGCTGGTTGGATTGCTTCGCTGTCCAAGTGACTCTCAACAGCCTTCTCCAACACCACAGTTCAAAAGTATTAATTCTTCTGTGTTCAGCTTTCTTTACAGTCCAACTCTCACATACACACATGACTACTGGAAAAACCATAGCTTTGACTAGACAGACCTTTGTTAACTGAGTAATGTCTCTGCTTTTAAATATATGTCAATGAGCACAATGTCTAGCATAAAGTCAGTTTTATTTTTCAGTTTTGGGGACCTCTGTTTTTGTCCTTCTTTCTTGCCTTTGGAGATGTAAGATGTTATTTTTTGAAATGATAGTCTTTGTATTTACTTATTTTTGTGCATTCCTTTCCTTTATGAAACGATTGAGAGTTTCCCGGTTGTCGAGCGTGTGGGTCCTGGAGCTGGATGACTGGAGTTTGAATCTCGGCTGTGCCACCAGCTCGAGCGAGTGTGCTTAGTTACTCAGTGTCCTACTCTTTGTGACTCTTTTGGACTGTAGCCCACCAGGTTCCTCTGTCTATGGGATTTTTCAGGCAAGGATACTGGAGTGGGTTGCCATTTCCTCCTCCAGGGCATCTTCCTGATCCAGGGATCAAGCCTGTGTCTCCTGTGTCTCCTGCATTGCAGGTGAATTCTTTACCTACAAGCCTGCCACCAGCTCAGAAACACTAATTCAGTTTCTGCATTTGTTAAGTGAGGATAGTCATGCTTATCTCACAGCATTGCTGGGGAGATTATGTTCATATATGTAAAACATTTAGAACAATCCCAGACACAGAGCAGACACTACATTACCTATTAGTCTTTCTCTTTTTCATGTCAAAACTTACAAAAAAAGATGCAAAATGATGCTTTCAAGATCTGGGGAGAGGACTTATTCAGATCCAAGAAATCTAAAATCAGAAACTACTTCTCTATCTCTTAAACTTTGTAATGAACCCATTTAACAAGTCAAGAAACTAAAGGTCAGAGAGCTTTATGGGTCCTTAGAAAATGCCTCTGCCGTTATTGGCAGCCCTCAGAGAAAGGGCAGTCGTGCTGGTTGTCTAGGACCCATTGGTCTCCTTTATGGGAGCAGGATTTTAATCCGCAGATGTTTTGGTCTTTTCTGAGAATTGTGTTCAGCTTCATTTAAGGTAAATAAGTTTCTCACCCCGTGTCTCTTCACACTCACCTAGGTATACTTAATGTTCCCAATTATCGTAGCCCTTTTCATATTCCCTCTCACTAGTTCTCTATAAATGTGCCAGTAATAACTTCCTTTAGCATTAGAGTCCTGCAAGCTTTAGGAGTTTCTTAAAAGGAGATTGGCTCTGGTAGACTCCATTAGGCAGATGGAGGTTAAAAACCAATTTATGCCTTCAACCATAAGTACCTTAAACACTTGTGATTTCAGCCAGCCCAAGGAAATACACAGCTGATTGGTGGGCTAGACTTTTGATTGGGTTAGGAAGGATTTTGTTCATGTTATGTGATTTGAAACAAGTAGTTTTCGAAAGGGACTGTCTTGATCAACTTCTTTCTCCTCACCCCTGTTTCATCTCAGTATTGAGTTAGAGTTGAGGCATTTAAAAAATGTCAGAAATCCAGAGCAAAGCAAGCCTGATTCCAGAGATTTCATTAGCAAAGAACGGACAGACAGTATGTCTGTGGTATATATTGAGGCTCTTCTCTCTCCTCATGGGAATGTGTTCTTTTTTTTTTTAATTTTTAAAATTTTTATTTTTTTTAGTTTGTTTTGCTTTACAATACTGTATTCGTATTGCTACACATCGACATGAATCAGCCACGAGTGTACATGAACTCCCAATCCCGACCCCCACCTCCCCGCTCCCGCCCCACACCCTCTCTTGGGAATGTGTTCTACACTCACGAGAAGAAAGAGACTTCTGCCCAACTTCCCACCCATTTCTCCAACTCCTGCCAAGACTCCTTTTCCTCCTCACACTCATCCCCTAAGACTGGAAAGGGCATTATTCATCTTATTGGTCAAAGCCTGAGACTTGGGCCACTTGTTGCTGATGGGCCAGGTTGTCATATGTTAGATAGCTCCTGCCCCTCTACTGAAGCTCTTCTGCTCTTCCAGTTTCTGTGTCAGAGGTCAGCAGGCCAGAGCAAGACCCACCATGTCCACCATCCATCTCACTGTATCTTCAGTTGGGTGGCTTGGCTTCATTGTGTCTGCTCTGCCTGATCACTTAAGATTCAAGAGAATGTCACAGCCCCAACAATGGACAAGAGAAGCCTGTCATAGCAGATGGTATAGGTGATATCAGACAGAAAAAGACAGTGATTAAGAGCTCAGACTCTTGAGCAAATCAAATGTGTTAGTCCAAGCTTACTTGTAATACCATGTAACCCCAACCAACTTACTTTCTAAGCCTCAATTCTTGATTTGTAAAATGTAGGTTATAATAATACCTTTCATAAGAAGTTTTTGTATAGATTAATCAAGGCCATTTTTATCATCAAGCACATAGCCTCGTGCTTGCAGTGAATGAGTGATATCTGCTAGATATCATAGATTGTACATGGGATGTAGATTTTAGAAGGATTTCCAAACTACTAGGTTATAAATGGCTTAATATAACTCAATGTTTCATAGGAAAACTCACTTTGGGAAATAAAACAAAGCCATTTATTGGATTTTGATTTCTTCAGTTGGCAATTTAGGCTGGGCTCAGCCAGCCAGTTCTTCTGTTTGACTTGCCAGGACTCACTTGCGTTTCTACAGTCAGCTGGCAGGGTGCTAGGAGCTGGTTAACTCAGATGGCATAATTCACATGTACGGTGCTGGCAGCTGGCTGGGGTGGTGGAAGTGACAGACCACATGGGTCCACTAGGCTAGTCTAGGCTTATTCTCTTGAATACACGATAACAATTTCAGGGTTACCAAGAGCAGCAAGAAAAGACAAGCCCCAGCATGCAAGTGCTTTTTGAGCCTCCATTTATGTCGTGCTTGCTCGTGTTCCATTGACCAAAGCTAGTCACAGGACCAAGCCCGGAGTAAATGTGGGAGAGGACTAAGATCATGAGACATGCAGCCATTCTTGAAACAATATACCACAGTCTCCTTTCTTTGGTATATTTAAAGGGGAAATACTTTGTATTTAAGCGTTCAAGTGGTACAAGATTTCTTTTTTTAAATCCTTTGTCAGATATGGTATTTTAATATGCTTGGCATCTGGTTGCTATCCTTGGATTTGAGAAATCCATTGCTGACATGTTTTTCTTTTCTTTAATCTTTTACTCCCTTTATTTGGGAAATTATAGTTTGCTGCAGGACATGGTTCTTTTTATAGGAGAAACAGCTGTGATGTCATAATGGAGCATGTTTCCTCAGGGATATGCATTTATCCCTATCCATTTGTTCATTTCTATTTTGGTCTCTAACTTCATATTGAATAAGAGCAAGTATGTGAACCAAAAACATATAAATTGATAAGTTAATCTTAAAAATGTTCATAGTTTTCTTTTGATTTCTAGTTATTGAGCTCTGATAAGGAAATGTTTTTTAAAAATTCAAAAATAATTGCAGTAATATGGCTAGTAACTGAAAATGGAAACAGATTACTTAGAGTTAAAACAAAACATTTTTAATAAAGAATTTCTCAATGGAACATTTAAGTTCTTATTGAATCTGTACATAATTATATCTTACTCCCCAAACAAAACAGATTTCCAGTGATAAATGTTTCTGGACAGCAGCAAGATTCAATTCAGTGCATTTCAAGATGCAGATTTATTTGTGGAATTAGAAGAAAATAGTCACCAGCAAGAACCTGGGGGAGTCCTATCTATCTTTAGCTGTTATATTGGTGTTTCACCCAGAAATATCTCGGAGATAGAGGTGCTTCTGGCAAAGATGAGAAAAAAACTGCAACTGGAGAAGAAATAATTTGTATTTATAGTCCAAACGCCTACATGAATCCTTAATCTGCTTTTTTATGATTTTAGGGGAATTTATAGAATCATTTAGATTGGAAGAAATCTCCAGTGGGTCATCAAGTTCCCCCTCCTTATTATGGCAGCAGTGATTTTATTATCCTTAAAGCAGCTCTGATAGATGGGTGTCAAGTCTGGCTCATGTTTCATGCATTTAAAAATGTGTATTCCCTACCCTGAGTGTATTTAATGTGGAAGAGACAGACCAGGAGCTGCCTATATGCCCAGGAGACTTTTTCTGAGTTCCTGACTCACAGTCTTCTCTGGAATTGATGCCAAATATGTAGTATAATAAGCATTATATTGACGTCATCAAACCCAGTTTGCTTCAGGCTTCTGACAACTGGAAACATTTTCCTCAGTGTGTTTAGGGACCCAGCTGTGCTCTCTCTTCTGAGAAGATAACAGAAGATCATTCATTCTCTCTTTCTCCTCTTGTCCTGCATACCTCCAGGGACCTGCAGTCCCTCCCTCTACCCCCTAGTTAAGAAAGCCTGCTTAGACCAACTATGAGCCAAAAGGTGTTTTGAGGGTATCTCTAATACCTGTAGAAGTTTGTGAGACACAAAGAAATATAAGATGTGGTTCTTACCTGCAAGAAATTTGCATTCTATTGGAGGAGATTCCTGAGGTATATCTGGGAAGAAATGAGACTGGTCTCTATGAACAGTGTGTGTCCTTTACGGTGGCACTTAGTGAAGGATTCCCAATTGTGCACAATCACATTATAATAGATTCCAGCAAAAGCGAGTGCCCAGTTAGCCAGTGCAGACACGGTATAGGACAGTGTACAGTATGGTGTGTGTTCTTTAAAACCACTGTAAGTGCCAAAGATGCAAGAGCAGGGGAAAGTAATAGGAACTAGCTTCCTCCAGGATAAAGAAGATGTGACTGGGTTGGATTTTGACATATTAAGGTGACTCATCCAGCCATTGCCTAAAGGTATGTGTTGAGAAAGGTTGGGGTTGCAGTTGAGAGTTCAGACCTAGTTTTTGAGTTCTGATTTTGCCAGTGGCTGACTTTGTGACCTTGGGCAAGCAACTCACCCTCTCAGAGCCCCAGTGACTCCAGCCGTAAAGTGACGAGAATAATAGTCCTTGGTTTTTAGGGCTGTTGTGAGGATGAAATGAGAGAACTCATTCAAACAGCTCAGGACAGAGCTGGACACACAGGTGTTAAGCGCTAACTGTGTGTGATGGTGGTGGTGGTGGTNTGAACTCCCTGATGTTCAAGCTGGTTTTAGAAAAGGCAGAGGAACCAGAGATCAAATTGCCAACATCCGCTGGATCATGGAAAAAGCAAGAGAGTTCCAGAAAAACATCTATTTCTGCTTTATTGACTATGCCAAAGCCTTTGACTGTGTGGATCACAGTAAACTGTGGAAAATTCTGAAAGAGATGGGAATACCAGACCACCTGACCTGCCTCTTGAGAAATCTGTATGCAGGTCAGGAAGCAACAGTTAGAACTGGACATGGAACAACAGACTGGTTCCAAATAGGAAAAGGAGTACGTCAAGGCTGTATATTGTCACCCTGCTTATTTAACTTCTATGCAGAGTACATCATGAGAAACGCTGGACTGGAAGAAACACAAGCTGGAATCAAGATTGCTGGGAGAAATATCAATAACCTCAGATATGCAGATGACACCACCCTTATGGCAGAAAGTGAAGAGGAGCTAAAAAGCCTCTTGTTGAAAGTGAAAGAGGAGAGTGAAAAAGTTGGCTTAAAGCTCAACATTCAGAAAACAAAGATCATGGCATCTGGCCCCATCACTTCATGGGAAATAGATGGGGAAACAGTAGAAACAGTGTCAGACTTTGTTTTTTGGGGCTCCAAAATCACTGCAGATGGTGACTGCAGCCATGAAATTAAAAGGCACTTACTCCTTGGAAGAAAAGTTATGATCAACCTAGATAGTATATTCAAAAGCAGAGACATTACTTTGCTGACTAAGGTCCATCTAGTCAAGGCTATGGTTTTTCCTGTGGTCATGTATGGATGTGAGAGTTGGACTGTGAAGAAGGCTGAGGGCAGAAGAATTGATGCTTTTGAACTGTGGTGTTGGAGAAGACTCTTAAAGTCCCTTGGACTGCAAGGAGATCCAACCAGTCCGTTCTGAAGGAGATCAACCCTGGGATTTCTTTGGAAGGAATGATGCTAAAACTGAAGCTCCAGTACTTTGGCCACCTTATGCGAAGAGTTGACTCATTGGAAAAGACCCTGATGCTGGGAGGGATTGGGGGCAGGAAGAGAAGGGGACGACCGAGGATGAGATGGCTGGATGGCATCATGGACTCAATGGACGTGAGTTTGAGTGAACTCTGGGAGTTGGTGATGGACAGGGAGGCCTGGCGTGCTGCGATTCATGGGGTCGCAAAGAGTCAGACACGACTGAGCGACTGAACTGAACTGAACTGAAGAGCTCTGGCCCTTTATGTCCTAGTTCAGAAGGAATTCAGCAAGAAACAAAGTGATAAGTGATTTATTAGAATAGGACGCTTGTGAGACTTACATGCAGGCAGGCTAGAAGATGCTGCCTGAGAACTTAGTGGGTTACAATTTTACAGTCAAAGGAAGAAATCATCAGTTTTTCCTCCAAGTTGGGCAGGGAGTTTTCTTGTCCCTACATGGTCAAGCTAGGTCCACACATTACTGTGTGTTTTTTGTGTGCAGAAAGAGTGTCCTAACTTGCTGAGCTCACTGGGCAGGTTATGGTTTCATGCTGCCTGTTGCTGTGTTTTTTCGGTTGTGCTGGGTCTTTTTTCTCTAGCGATGCTGAGCAGGGGCTACTCTCTAGGTGCGGGGCATGGGCTTCTTGCTGCCGTGGCTTCTCTCTTTCCGGGGCACAGGCTCTAGGGCATGTGGGCTTCAGCAGGTGCAGCTCCTGGGCTCCAGAGCACGCACTCAGTAGTTGTAGCCCAAGGGCCTAGTTGCTCCACAACATGTGGGATCTTCCTGGATCAGGGATCGAACCCATGTCTCTTGCACTGGCAGGTGGATTCTTAACCACTGAACCACCAGGGAAGCCCCCACCATTGTTTTATTGTTTGGGGGCATGTCTTATGCTTCTGTTGCTAAGCAAACCTGCTTTCTCGAGTGAATATTAACAGAGGTCTCCCATTTTTTTCTGCTTACAAGTCCCTAGTGAGATTAACTATTTAATCACCTATTTTGTCCCTTTACTCTGTCCCTATCACTGTTAGGCTGTAAAAAATCCATAATAGCCTGAAAGGCTGGGGCAGAGAGGGTTCATCATCATCATTATTATTTTTTGAATGGCTTGTCATCTCAAAGGAACAGTTTGGTCAGGGAATCAAATACATGCAATGTCCCATCCTATGACATGCTGTTCTCTCCATATAAAGTCTGCCTGTGGGTGGAAAGCCCAGGCTATCTATGGCGGAGGGAAGAGCAGCTCCTGGTCCAAGTGGCCGTGGCTGGGAGCCACTCTCTGGGGAGGCTCCCAGACCAGCCTGTATTTTCTAACAGAGCCCTTGGCTACCAGATATTGTGAACCTGCTCTCAGATAGCTCTTTGACCTTCACTTTGTCATGCAATGATAATGCAATCCCTGAGTTATTGGTATTGTTACCTCTATTTCCCACATGCAAATAAGGAAACTCAGAGAGAGAAGTGACAGGCCTAGGGAGAGCTCTCTCTGGGCAGAGGCAGATCCAGTCCAGCCCAGATCTCAGCCTCAAGTTCATGCTTTAAATGCAGCCCTAAACAAACAAACTCCCAAGATGAAAAAAAAAAAAAAAAAAGAAAAGAAAAACAGAGAATCCCATCTTAATATAGGAATACAATTCTTGCATAGTGCTTTCCAGCTTATAATGCTTTTACTATACTATGTCATTTGATTTTGGGGCACATTGGTTGTTAACCCCATTTTACTGATAGGGATTCTATAAACTTGGAGAGTTTAGATAATTTGCTGGGAGTCACATTGCTGGTAAGGAACAAGGTAAACAGTTCTCTCATATTGCAGCTGTGAGTAAGCGTAGAGAAACCATTGTGGGGAACTCCCAGGGAACAATGAAGTGAGATTTAAAACCAGCTCCTGTTAGAGATCCTGGACTTTGATTGCAAATCGGGACCTCACGTACCTCACATTTGCTAGGAATGATTTAAGGAGTTAAGGTCAGGGCCAGTGGCACACTGCTGTTGGCTCAGGCAGTGGCTAGGTCACATGTACTCTGTACATCAGAAGGAGCTCACGCAGTGGAAATCAGATGGAACATGATGCTGAGAATTTATGCTTGCAGACTTAATAAAGGGTGGCCTTTGAGCCAAAGAACAGCAGTATATATGAACATAACACATAATATACAGTTGATGTTCAATTGCTAGGTCGTGTCCAACTCTTTCCGACCCCATGGACCGCAGCACGCCAGGCTTCCCTGTCCTTCACTATCTCCTGGAGTTTGCTGAAACTCATAATACATGTTTAATAGTATACAGTTATATACACCCTCAAGGATGCCCAAGAAATTATAAAGGGCTTGAGGGAAATGTAGAGATAGGACAGAACTGTCATGTAATAATACAGTTTGTAATAATGAGAAGCAAATTTTGAGACTACAGCATAATCCCAATATTAGACAATGCTATGTTCTAAATCAAGTGAGAAAGGATTTATTTCACACTTCTAATTTTTATTATTTAATTTATTTTTATTGTGGTAAAAACATAAACCTAAAATTTACCATCTTAACCATTTTTATTTGTATACTTCGTTAATATTACCTTCTATTCCCTTTTCATTATAGGGGACTGGAATGCAAAAGTAGGAAGTCAAGAAACACCTGGAGTAACAGGCAAATTTGGCCTTGGAATACGGAATGAAGCAGGGCAAAGGCTAATAGAGTTTTGGCAAGAGAACGCACTGGTCATAGCAAACACCCTCTTCCAACAACACAAGAGAAGACTCTACACATGGACATCACCAGATGGTCAAAACAGAAATCAGATTGATTATATTCTTTGCAGCCAAAGATGGAGAAGCTCTATACAGTCAGCGAAAAAAAGACTGGGATCTGACTGTGGCTCAGATCATGAAGTCCTTATTGCCAAATTCAGACTTAAATTGAAGAAAGTAGGGAAAACCACTAGACCATTCAGGATGACCTAAATCAAATCCCTTATGATTATACAGTGGAAGTGAGAAATACATTTAAGGGACTAGATCCGATAGATAGAGTGCCTTATGAACTATGGACGGAGGTTCGTGACATTACACAAGAGACAGGAATCAAGACCATCCCCATGGAAAAGAAATGCAAAAAAGCAAAATGGCTGTCTGGGAAGGCCTTACAAATAGCTGTGAAAAGAAGAGAAGCAAAAAGCAAAGGAGAAAAGGAAAGCTATAAGCATCTGAATGCAGACTTCCAAAGAATAGCAACAAGAGATAAGAAACCCTTCCTCAGTGATCAATGCAAAGAAATAGAGGAAAACAACAGAATGGGAAAGACTAGAGATCTCTTCAAGAAAATTAGAGATACCAAGGGAACATTTCATGCAAAGATGGGCTCGATAAAGGACAGAAATGGTATGGACCTAACAGAAGCAGAGGATATAAAGAAGAGGTGGCAAGAATACACAGAAGAACTGTACAAAAAAGATCTTCATGACCAAGATAATCACGATGGTGTGATCACTCACCTAGAGCCAGACATCCTGGAATGTGAAGTCAAGTGGGCCTTACAAAGCATCACTATGAACAAAGCTAGCGGAGGTGACAGAATTCCAGTTGAGCCATTTCAAATCCTGAAAGATGATGCTGTGAAAGTGCTGCACTCCATATGCTAGCAAATTTGGAAAACTCAGCAGTGGCCACAGGACTGGAAAAGGTCAGTTTTCATTCCCATCCCAAAGAAAGGCAATGCCAAGGAATGCTCAAACTACCACACAGTTGCACCCATCTCACATGCTAGTAAAGTAATGCTCAAAATTCTCCAAGCCAGGCTTCAGCAATACATGAACCGTAAGCTTCCTGATGTTCAAGCTGGTTTTAGAGAAGGCAGAGGAACCAGAGATCAAATTGCCAACATCCACTGGATCATCGAAAAAGCAAGAGAGTTCCAGAAAAACATCTATTTCTGCTTTATTGACTATGCCAAACCCTTTGACTGTGTGGGTCACAATAAACTGTGGAAAATTCTGAAAGAGATGGGAATACCAGACCACCTAACCTGCCTCTTGAGAAATCTGTATGCAGGTCAGGAAGCAACAGTTAGAACTGGACATGGAACAACAGACTGGTTCCAAATAGGAAAAGGAGTACGTCAAGGCTGTATATTGTCACCCTGCTTATTTAACTTATATGCAAAGTACATCATGAGACATGCTGGGCTGGAAGAAGCAGAAGCTGGAATCAAGATTGCCGGGAGAAATATCAATAACCTCAGACATGCAGATGACACCACCCTTATGGCAGAAAGTGAAGAGGAACTAAAAAGCCTCTTGATGAACGTGAAAGAGGAGAGTGAAAAAGTTGGCTTAAAGCTCAATATTCAGAAAATGAAGATCATGGCATCCGGTCCCATCACTTCATGGGAAATAGATGGGGAAACAGTGGAAACAGTGTCAGATTTTATTTTGGGGGGGCTCCAAAATCACTGCAGATGGTGATTGCAGCCATGAAATTAAAAGACGCTTACTCCTTGGAAGAAAAGTTATGACCAACCTAGATAGCATATTGAAAAACAGAGACATTTCTTTGCCAACAAACGTTCATCTAGTCAAGGCTATGGTTTTTCCAGTAGGCATGTATGGATGTGAGAGTTGGACTGTGAAGAAAGCTGAGCGCTGAAGAATTGATGCTTTTGAACTGTGGTGTTGGAGAAGACTCTTGAGAGTCCCTTGAACTGCAAAGAGATCCAACCAGTCCATTCTAAAGGAGATCAGCCTTGGGATTTCTTTGGAAGGAATGATGCTAAAGCTGAAGCTCCAGTACTTTGGCCACCTCATAGGAAGAGTTGACTGATTAGAAGAGACTCTGATGCTGGGAGAGATTGGAGGCAGGAGGAGAAGGGGACGACAGAGGATGAGATGGCTGGATGGCATCACTGACTCGATGGACGTGAGTCTGAGTGAACTCCGGGAGTTGGTGATGGACAGGGAAGCCTGGCGTGCTGCGATTCATGGGGTCGCAAAGAGTCGGACACGACGGAGCGACTGGACTGAACTGAACTGAATTCTGAGACTAGTATTGCTTGGAGGCATTGCCTTGTAGTTTAGACATGTTGCCACCAGGTGGCGGCAGTGCGGCACAGTCCCAGGGATTGAGTTTTTGCAAGATTATTCAACCTCTGTCCTTCCCAGACTCCCCAGGCTGTTGCTATGGGAAACTAAAACATTCTGAGTAGAAGGAGGTAAGATTTTAAAAAAGAAAGCTATAAACCTTGAGATAATTAACTACAGTTTATTGAGTTCCTATCAAGTCTGAGGTGCAGAGTTGGGGAGGGGGTGGGGGGAGGGAAGGTACAAAGATGGTACATCCTGGGTGGGCTGAAGGCTGGGGTCATAATAACCGCAGTGGGTGTCTACTGTGCACTCACTCTGCTGGGTGCCTGTCCTGAGCTTTCCTTACTCCTAAGGCAACCTTGTGCGGCATTACTGCAACCAGCCTCTACTCGCCCTGTGTGTGTGTGTTTTAGTCTCTCAAATGTGTCTGATTCTTTGTAAGTCCATGGACTGTAGCCCACCAGGCTCCTCTGTCCACGGGCTTCTCCAGGCAAGAACACTGGAGTGGTCTGCCATGCCCTCCTCCAGGGGATCTTCCCAACCCAGAGATGGAACCCTGTCTCCTGCATTGCAGGCAGGTTCTTTACCAGCCTGAGCCAGCAGGGAAGCCTACTCTGTCAGTCAGTTGCTTCCTTATTTTGACCTCTGTGATCTGTTTGAAATGCAAGTGTTGTGTTGTCAGTCCCACCCCTTGGGTAGAACCCTTGCGGTGGATGCCTCTTAGCTCTGGACCCCCACCCCCAGGCCCGGCCTTTGTTCTCCTTTCTCAGGCCATGCTGGTCCATCCTCTGCAGAGGTTTTGTTCCCGCTCTGTTTTGCACCTGGAATGTTCTTGCGTCCTCTCTTCATGGATTGATTCCAACTCCTTTTCTCAAGGCCTCTTCCTTGACCTCCAGAATCTCTCCTTCGTGACCCTCAGCACAGCTTTATTTTCACATTTGTCGTTTATTTGTCTTGGATTCATGTCTCTCTAGCTCATTTTCCTGCAGGCTCCCTAAGGCAGATCACATGTCTGTGCTGACGTCTCAGTGCTTGGCAGGTAGATGCTCTCAGGAGGTGCTTATTGACTAAACAAGGGAAGAAGCTGGTGGCTGGAGGGCCTTGCTTAGGGTCCTGCAGCCAGTAGAGGTGCCGGCCGAGAGTGGGCGCAGGTTTCCCCTCTGTGCACTCAAGTCGAGCCCTTTGTGACCTTGGACTGATGAGCTGACCTCTGCACTTCAGTTTCCTCATTGGTCAAATGGGTATAAAACCAGGTGGAAGGACTGCTGGACTCCAGGATGGCTACAGAAACGAAATGAGTTGACACATGTGGAGGAAGGATATAGGCATTGGAGTGCTGGCTAGAGACCAACGAAAGAATGTAAAATAGCTCATTAATACGGCTTTATGTTGGTTACAGGTTGAAATGATAATATTCTGAATATATTGAGTTAAGTAAAATGTCATAAATTATTATACTGGATATTATAAATTAATTTCTTTTTCCTTTCTCTGGCTGTGCTGGGTCTTTGTCGCTGCGTGCGGGCTTTCTCTAGTTGCGGTGAATGGGGGCTTTCTCTAGTTGCGGTGAATGGGGGCTTTCTCTAGTTGCGGTGAATGGGGGCTTTCTCTAGTTGCGGTGCATGTGCCTCTCCTTGCAGTGGCTCGGGCTCAGTAGTTGAGGCACACAGGCTTAGCTGCGCCTCTGCATGTGGAATCTTCCAGGACCAGGAATTGAATCTGTGTCCTCTGCATTGCAAAGTGGATTTTTAACCACTAGACCACTAAGGAAGTCCCTCTTTTTTACTTTTTCAAATGTGGCCACTAGAAAATTTTTAATTACACATGTGACCTGCATTATATTTCTACCAGCCTATCTCACCAGGATGGCTAGATCAGCCCCCACACCATCTGGCTCCCTTCCAATCTATTTTCTATTAATACTCCATAGCCAGAGCAATCTTTTCGAAAAGTAAGGTAATCCTGTCACACCTGTCACCTCTTGTGTCTTGCCCCGTCTTACGTAAGACCAATCCTTCATTTCCTTTTGTTAATAGGATGAAGAACCACATCCTGCTGAAGCCTTAAGCCTCTACCCAGACTGGCCCCAGCTACCCCACTCCAGGCGGCATGTGAACGCTTAATTGTGGCATGTGGGATCAAGTTCCCTGACCAGGGATTGAACTCTGGCCCCCTGCATTGAGAGTTGCAGGGTCTCACTTCAGTACTCTTACCTGGAAAATACCATGGATGGAGGAGCCTGGTAGGCTGCAGTCCATGGGGTCGCGAAGAGTCGGACACGACCGAGCGACTTCCCTTTCACTTTTCACTTTTATGCATTGGAGAAGGAAACGGCAACCCACTCCAGTGCTCTTGCCTGGAGAATCCCAAGGACGGGGGAGCCTGGTGGGCTGCCGTCTGTGGGGTCACACAGAGTCGGACACGACTGAAGCGACTTAGCAGCAGTAGCAGCAGCAGCCATTAGACCACTGGTGAAGTCCCAACAACCCCCTCTTTAAAAAACAAAACAAGAATGTTCCCAGTGGCCCAGTGGATCAGAGCTCACCTGCCAATGCAAAGGACATAGGTTCCATCCCCGACCTGGGAAGGTTTCACATGATACCAAGCAACTAAGCCTCTGCACTGAAATTGCAGAGCCCACGCCCTAGCACCCGAGAGCTATAAGTACTGAGCCCGCGTGCTGCGACTCCTGAAGCCTGTGTGCCCGCAGCCTGTGCCCCGAAACGGGAGAAGCCACCACAATGAAGCCTGCTCGCCGCAACTACAGAGAGCCTGTGCACAGGATCAAAGACCCAGTGTGACAAAAAATAAAGAAATTAATGCAATAAAATAAAAGTTTAAAAAGAAAGTAGCTATTGCTGTGAGGTTTTTTAAAAAAAATCTTATTTTTCTTTATTTTTGGCTGTGCTGGTCTTCGTTACTGTGCGGCTTTTCTCCAGTTGCGGGGAGCGGGGACTACTCTCCACTTGGAGTGTGAGAGCTTCTCATTATGGTGGCTTCTCTTGTTGCAGAGCACAGGCTCTAGCGTAGCTGTGGCACATGGGCTCAGCTGGAGCTCAGGCTCAATAGCTGTGATGTATGGGCTTTGTTGCCCCACAGCATGTGGGATCTTCCTGGATCAGGGATCAAACGTGTGTCTCCTGCATTTGCAGGTGGAGTCTTTACCACTGAGCCACAAGGGAAGCCCTGCTGTGAGGTTTGAGAATTATCAGTGAATTGTACACAATAGGAATTCAGTTCAGTTCAGTTCGGTCACGCAGTCGTGTCCGACTCTTTGCGACCCCATGAATCGCAGTACGCCAGGCCTCCCAGTCCGTCACCAACTCCCAGAGTTCACTCAGACTCACGTCCATTGAGTCCATGATGCCATCCAGCCATCTCATCCTCGGTCGTCCCTTTCTCCTCCTGCCCCCAATCCCTCCCAGCATCAGGGTCTTTTCCAATGAGTCAACTCTTCGCATGAGGTGGCCAAAGTACTGGAGCTTCAGTTTTAGCATCATTCCTTCCAAAGAAATCCCAGGGTTGATCTCCCTCAGAATGGACTGGTTGGATCTCCTTGCAGTCCAAGGGACTCTCAAGAGTCTTCTCCAACACCACAGTTCAAAAGCATCAATTCTTCTGCGCTCAGCCTTCTTCACAGTCCAACTCTCACATCCATACATGACCACAGGAAAAACCATAGCCTTGACTAGACGGACCTTAGTCGGCAAAGTAATGTCTCTGCTTTTGAATATACTATCTAGGTTGGTCATAACTTTTCTTCCAAGGAGTAAGCGCCTTTTAATTTCATGGCTGCAGTCACCATCTGCAGTGATTTTGGAGCCCAAAAAAACAAAGTCTGACACTGTTTCTACTGTTTCCCCATCTATTTCCCATGAAGTGATGGG
>SJXQ01005977.1:0-11888 GCA_006408695.1 Aepyceros melampus | reverse complement strand
GTGATCATGGTCCCTGGTTCTGGAGGTAGCTGAAAATTCACAAAGAATTGTGTTTTATTTTTCTAACTTTGTTCATTTATTTATTCTGTTCAATTTTGTTTATGCTAAGTTACCCATGAAAAGCTATATCTCCCATAGTTATCTTATGTAATCCATAGACAATGTCAAAAACTGGACACAAGAGGACATTTTTTAAGGCACCTGGATGTGAGGAAAGAAAAATTCATTTCCAGTATTCAAATCCTATGATAAAAAAAAAAAAGCTTGCAAAAAAAGGTGAATTTATCATTGCTAATATAAATACAAAATTAGTATCTGATCTTACTTTATGCCCATCAGTGATATAAAGTAGTGAATCAAAAGAAACTAAACTTTGGCTTCCAGTGAAACAAACTTGGGCAAAAATCGGTCTCATCAATGAGGTAAACACTCTAGGAATTGATGTTAAGCTATATTTGCTTCAAGAATATTGAGCTCAAGCTATACGTTTAGTAATATTTTCTCTTCTCATCAGCATAAAGTTAACAATTGTATTGCTAATGGTACTTTTCAGGTAAGTCCTAATGCAATATGATATGATTTATTAGTCCAACAAATGGATACTGTAATACTTGCAAAATTTCTGCCAATCAAGTTTCTCTAAAATTGTTCCAATTTGCTGCTCAATGCTGTACAAGAACATGATGGACCTTGCTATTAAATCTACTTCAAATAAAATAACACTATTAGGACTGAGTGTAATAACAGTCATATAATTTTATTCAATCGAAGTTTTATAACAAGTGTGAAAAATTCATTTTCCTTCTGGAAAGCCAAATCAAATATTAAGAATTCTATAAAATAAAACAAACTTTAATATATATAAAGGGAGAAATATATCTCACAAGGAATGTATTTATACAACATAATTATTGTGTTAGATAGTTTTAAATCCATTAAAAAAAAAGAAGAATAAAAACACTGGTATCTATATCTCCTAAAAAATGAAATATCTGTCTTATTGCCAAATGTTAAAATGCAAAATATCTTTACCCAAGAGGAAGATGCTTCTTTTTTTGAGATTTTATAATTCTCTAATTAACTTGTTGAGATGGTATTGTGTCTCTTTTATAACCCACTGAATCTGACACCATGTGTTCATCAAACCATTTAAAGGAATCCTAAATATAACATCTGTTACTACCCACATTGTTCCTGATAGATGATCTCAGGACAATGGCCCTACATTGTCTTGGAAGAAGCTGAGGATTAAAGAGAAATGGGTTGAATGTCTCTGTTCCCTCCTTTGACCAACATAGTTAACATGTGGCTTCCATTTTTCTTTATAGACTGAATTAATGGCTTTTAATTGGATTGTTATATGTAAGTGGGTTATGGAGAATTAAGACAATTTTCTCCTCCTTACTCTTACAGATATCTCCCATATGGTAGCAGTAGGTGGTCTATTGGAACATGTATTCCAAAAAGCATTTGCAATCAAGCGCAAGCCTTGCCGTGACAAGATACATTCTTATTTCATTTCAAACCATTTAGGTTATCAAATCAAAAACTTTCTCTCATAACAGATAACTTTTCTTTTTTGTGTCACAATTAACATCAGTAAGAAATGTCTATGTAAGGATATGGGGGGATAAGTAGTCTTTTTTTATACTTCCATCTTCTTATGCATTTTTGTTTTTTTGCTCTGCCATGAAGTGAAAGTGACAGTGTTAGTTGCTCAGTCATGTCTTACTCTATGTGACCCCACAGAGTGTAGCCCTCCAGCCTCCTCTGTCCCTGGGATTTTCCAAACAAGAATACTGGAAATGGGTAAAAGGAAACTGCAAGATCAAACCATCTAATCCTAAAGGAAATCAACCCTGAATGTTACCCTGAATATCCATTGGAAGGACTGATGCTGAAGCTGAAGTTCCAATATTTTGGCCACATGATACGAAGAGCTGACTCACTGGAAAAGAGTCATTGATATTGGGAAAGAAGGAAGGAGGAGAAGGGGATGATAGAAAATGAGATGGTTGGGTGGCATCATTGACTCAGTGAACATAGTCTGAGCAAACTCAGGGCGATTGTAAAAGACAGGGAGATCTTTTTCCTTTTCCAGGAGATCTTCCCAACCCAGGCAGTGAACCTGGGTCTCTCATTCCAGACAGATTCTCTACTGTCTGAGCCACTAGAGAAGCCCTTTATTTACCTAAATTGCAACAAAACAAAGCACAAAATGCAAGATGTAGGTCCCTTTCTAAATAATAGTGTAATTACATACTCATTGATATTGACATGAGACAAAATTAGTTAATAGCATAATGTGAATATCACTGAAAGAAATCTAAGCTGTGAAGAAAAATAAAAGGGGATTTCTTTCTTTCTTTTTTAAATCATAAAAACAGGAGGACAACAAAGTGCTTCTAGAGTTTGAGTTTTCTTTATATAGACTCTATAAAGTATTTCCTTATCTGGAAATTGAATTGAGTGACTTTGATTTTTGTTAGTCAGAAATGCTTGTGAAAATTTTTTCCAAGGAATTAATATTGAAAATATTGGAAAAAGAAATTAATGTGTTCTTTTTTATAATATTCTCTTATTATGATACTCCAGTTGAAAAATTTTATTTGCCAGTATGAGATAGCAATGGAAAATACCCAGATGATAAAGTCTCTGAACTTTTTTTCCATGTACACTTGGAAAAAATATAAAAATTATTGAAGATTTTAATTTTATATATCTCCTCTAGAAATGTGGCCAAGATGGCAGAGGAAGAATCTTAGCTTACCTCCTCCACAGGCACACCAAAATTATAACGATTAATAAAGATGTTACCTATAAAAACTGGAGAAGGAAATGGCAACCCAATCCAGTATTCTTGCCTGGAAAATCCAGTGGATGAAGCAGCCTGACAGGCTACAATCCATGTGGTTGCAAAGAGTCAGACACCATTGAGAAACTTCACTTTCACCTATAAAAACAACCTAAAATCTAGCAGAAAATATTTTCTTTGACAAAGGGTATATAGAAATAGCCACATTGAGGTGGGTAGGAGGGGCAGAGATGAAGTACAATCAACATCGACTTCCTGGATAGATGATCACAAAGGGGAGTGTGAAGTCAGAGCTTCCCATTAAGATCCCCAAACTAGAGGCCCTGTACCAGGAATACAAGCCCCCTCTAACTTTTAGCATTAAATGCCAGTGAAGTTTCCATATGAAATAACCAGATGGCAATAGGAAACAGAGACTTTGCTCATAAAGTGCAAAAAATCTCACACTCTCTGAATCCCAGTGGAGAATGAGTAGCTTGAAAGGAGCTTGGGTAAAATATAAACACATATGTTGATTTTGGTAAGACTCCCAGAGAGGCAGGAAGCAATTCATTTCCCTGGAGATGTACTCATGGGGGGTAGCCGTTTTAAAGAGTTTGTCAGCCAGTCATCTTAGGGAGGACAATAGGGAGAAAAGTGATATTTTGAAGACTTCCCTCTAGCATATTGTTGTTGCTCAGTCACTCAGTCTTATCCAGCTATTTGAAACCCCATGAACTGAAGCTTCCCTGTCTTTTACAATCGCCCTGAGTTTGCTCAGACTCATGTTCACTGAGTCAATGATGCCACCCAACCATCTCATTTTCTATCATCCCCTTCTCCTCCTTCCTTCTTTCCCAATATCAATGACTCTTTTCCAGTGAGTCAGCTCTTCGTATCATGTGGCCAAAATATTGGAACTTCAGCTTCAGCATCAGTCCTTCCAATGTATATTCAGGGTAGCATTCAGGGTTGATTTCCTTTAGGATTGGATGGTTTGATCTTGCAGTCCAAGGGACAATCAAGTCTTCTCCAACACTGCAGTTCTAAAGCATCAATTCCTCAGTGCTCAGCCTTCTTTATGGTCCAAATCTCACATCTCTGCATGACTACTGGAAAAATTATAGCATTGACTACACAGACCTTTGTTGGCAAAGTAATGTCTCTGATCTTTAATTTGCTATCTAGGTTTGTGATAGCTTTTCTTCCAAGTAGCAAGCGTCTTTAATTTCATGGCTGAAGTCACCATCTGCAGTGATTTTGGAGCCCAGGAAAATTGAGTCTGTCACTATTTCCCAATCATTTGCCTTGAAGTGATGGGACCAGATGCCAAGGTCTTTGGTTTTTGAATGTTGAGACTTAAGTCAGCTTTTTCACTTCTTTATCAGGAAGCTGTTTAGTTCCTCTTAAGGGTGATATTATCTGCATATCTGAGGTTATTGATATTTCTCCTGCAATCTTAATTTCATCTTGTGCTTCATCCAGCCTGGTATTTTGTTTCACATGATGTACTCTGCATTATGTTAATTAAGCAGGTTGACAATATACAGCCTTGATGTACTTATTGTCCAATTTGGAACTAGTCCATTGTTCCATCCCTGGTACTAAGTGTTGCTTCTTGATCTTCATACAAGTTTCTCAGGAGGCAGGTAAGTTAGTCTGGTATTCCCATCTCTTTAAGAAATTTTCAGTTTGCTTTGTTTCACATAGTTGAAAGCTTTAACATAGTGAAGCAGGAGTAGATGTTTTTCTGGAATGCTCTTGCTTTTTCTATGATCCAACAGATGTTGAAAATTTGATCTCTGGTTCCTCTGCCTTTTCTAAATTCACCTTGTACATCTGGAAGTTCTTAGTTCATGTATTTTTGAAGCTTAGCTTGAAGGATTTCAAGCATGAACTTGCTAGCATGTGAATTGAGTGCAACTGGGTTTATCCATCCACCAGAAGTCAGGCATCAGCCCCAACTCCCTCCAGTCCATGCAGTCAGCAATACAAGGACCCAGCTTTGCCACCCATTGTACTAATTCACTTCAGTCATGTTTGACTCTTTGTAACTCCATGGATTGCTGCCCACTAGGCTTTTCTGTCCATGGGATTTTCTAGGCAAGAATACTGAAATGGATTGCCACTCCATTCTCCAGGGTATCTTCTCAACTCAGGAATCAAATCCATATTTCTTATGTCTTCTGCATTGGCAGGCAGATTCTTTACCACTAGCACCACCTGAGTTCCATGTCACATAGCATCTACGCCAAGACATGGATCATACACCATCAAGAAAAGATTAAAGCATGGTTCATGGCCTAGAGATAACCAACTCTGGGCTATCCTCACCTATCACCACAGGCCTCTCCACATGCAGACAACCTTGAGGGACACTTAAAGCATGAAGGCTCTGTAGCCAGAGGGGAGTGTGTTGCTAGGCCTCATGGAATACTTCTTATATAAAGATACTTCACCAATTAAAAGAAAAAGAAAAAGAAAAAAAAAGGATTTGCCTAATATATGCAGTAAACACAGACAATTCAGCAAAATGAGGAGTCAGTGGAATGAGTTTCAAATTAATGGGGGGGAGGGGTACTTATACCAACTTCTGAAAAATAATAAACAAGTGGAAATAAGAAATCTATCTTATAAAGGGTTCAAGATAATGATCATAAAGAGGCCAATAAACTCAAGAGAAGAATTAATTAAAACAATGAGAAGTATAACCAAGAGTTAGAAAAAAAAAAAATAAATGGAAACAAACTGAGATGAAGAACACAATAATTGAATTTAAAAAAAAATACAGAAGATGGAATGAAAAATACATTAGCTGATATATACAGGGACAAATTAGAAAAGTAACAGACAGAGCAGTGAAAATCTCTCAAGCTTAAAAAAAAAGAAAAAAGAAAGAAAAGAAAACAAAGAATGGGAATAGTTTAAGAGATTTATGAGACAGTATCACACACATATTAACATTCATATTACAGGGATCTTAGAAGGAAATGAGAGAGAGAAACGGGCAGAGAATTTACTTAAGGAATTAATAGTTGAAAACTTTCCTAACTTGGTAGAGGGAACAGACTTCCAGTTAAATGAAACAGAGAGTCACAGTTAAAATTGACTCAAAGAGGTCCACAACAGGGTGCATTGTAATTAAATGATGAAAGCTAAAGATTATGAGAAAATCTGAAAAAACAGTAAATAAAAGCAACTAGTTCTACATAAGGTAACTCCCATAAGCCTGTAGGCTTTTAACAAGAAACTGTGCAGGCCAGAGAGAAGAGGCATAATATATTTCAAGTGATGCAAAGAAAAAAAAAAAAACTCTACAATCAAGAACACTCTACCTGAAAATCTGTCATTCAGATATGAAAGAGATATAAAAAGTTTTACAAGCAGGCAAGAGCTATGAAAACACAGCACCACTAAACTGATTATACAAGAAATGTTGAAAGGACTTCTTTAAACAGAAAAGAAAAGAACATAACTAGAAGCATAGAAATTACAACAGTAAAGATCCCAGTGGTAAAGGCAAACACATAGTGATCAATAACATATAAGGCCTATATGAAAGACAAAAGTGGTAAATTATTTAAATCCTCAATAAGTAATTAAGGTGAGGTATAAATTGCTAGGTAATCAGTGTAGGAGTCTGAGACATCAGAAAACATGAATAAACATCTTACTACATTAGTCTAAAGCTATACCTTTTGTCCTGAATTCCTGGAATGTTTACTTGGTCTGATAAACTATCAGCTTTCAGATCCAGGGAAGGGCATGTGAAGGCATAAAGCAAATGCAAACAAACCTATAAGAAGAAGTTGACAGTAATGCAATAATAGTAGGAGATTTTAGCACCCAACTTGCATCCCATAGACTGATAATTCAGACATAAAATCAATAAGGAACACAAGCCTTAAACAACACATTAGATAAGATGGACTTAAAAAAATATACAGACAGTATTCTATATGAAAGGGCCAGAATACACATTCTTTACAAGTGCATCTGAAACTGTCTCCAGGATATATCATGTACTAGGATAAAATTGAAGTCTTCAAAATTTAGGAGGATTGAAATAATAAAACAAACAAACAAACAAACGTTTTCTCCAACCTCAATGCTATGAGACTACAAATCAACTACAAGGAAAAAAAGAAAAAGAAACATATGAGAGTTACACAATATGCCACTAAACTACCAATGGATCACTGAAGGAATCAAAGGGGAATTCACATAATAGCTGGAGACAAATGAAAATGGAAACACAATGATTCAAATTCTATGAGGTTCAGCAAAAACAGTTCTAAGAGGGAAGATCATATTCATAAAAGTTTATTTCAAGTAAAGAAATTAAATGAAAAACCAAATAAACACCTAGACTGGAAAAATAAAAAATTAAAGCAAGATGCTAAGTGTGGAATAAAGCAATGAAAACAAAACTAACAAATATTTTGGGAGAAAAGGAAAGAAAGAAAAGGAAGTTAAATAAAGGTAGATGTAGAACATGTATATACATTAAAGGTTAACTGAAAGGAGAAAATAACAGTAGGAAAAGCAAACAAAGAAATAAATATAGAAAAAATACAATAGGTTTAAAAATTAAAATTATAAAGAAAAGAAAAAAATTTATAATGTGAATACTCCACTGAACTGCAAAAGCCCAACTTAGAGGCAGAAGCTTATAACAACAATAAAAAGTGTGACTAAATATACACATATACAGGTACACTCATAAGCAAAGTCAAAACAGTCAAAAAAACTAAGGTACAATAGATTGACCCAGTGAACAAAGGAAACTAAAAATTGTAATTATCAGCTAAGAACAAAACTAAGGCACAACCTGGAAAAAAAAAACTAAAGCAAGGTGCCAACTGGGGAATAAAGCAATGAAAATAAAGCTACCAAATATTTTGAGAAGAAAGGAAAGGACGGACAGAAAGAAAGAATAGATATGCAAAGTTAAATAGAGATAAACAAAAAGTTACATACACTAAAGATTAACTGCAATGGGAAAAGGGCAGTAGGAAAAACAAACAAAAGAATATATGCTGAAAAAAAATAATAGTAGGTTTAAAGAGTTACAAACTAAAATTTTTAAGCAAACGTGAAAAAAATAAAAGAAATAAAACTCCACCAAACTACAAATGCCTAAGGTAGAGGCAGACGTTTATAACAACAACAACAACAAAAAGTGACTCGGGGGTGGTGGGGGGGAGCTCAAACGCTTAATTAGATGTCAAAGTGCCAATAAAGGAGAAGGAAATGGCAACCAACTCTAGTATTCACAAGACTGAAGCCTCTTAGCAGCAGCAGCAGCAGCAACAGTGCCAATAAAATTGACAACAACAACAGAGGGGGAAAAAAGGACAGAAAATAAACAAAAGTCCAAAAAACCTATGCTCCTGCTAAGTTACTTCAGTCGTGTTCAACTCTGTGCGACCTCATAGACGGCAGTCCACCAGACTCCCCCATCCCTGGCATTCTCCAGGAAAGAACACTGGAGTGGGTTGCCATTACCTTCTCCAATGCATGAAAGTGAAAAAATCCTGTAGAACAGGTCAAAACATAAAACTAGTAACTATTTCCCTTGAGTCACCGCTGTCAAAGTCTTTTCCCTCTCTGGGAATCACAGTCCCACTCACCTTCCTAGGATGCCCTCCAACACTGTTCTGATCTCTGGACCTTCCATGAGTGAAGCTCAAATTCTAATCTGGTCCTATTCCTGTGTGTTCATGTCTTCAATGTCCACAGCTATCAGAAGTAGTTTGCGGGTGTGTGTGTGGGGGGGGTGGGGAGAGCTCTGTGTCCTTTTATATATCCCATAGACAAAGAGTCTGTCTAGTTTATCATGTAAATTTAATGTGGTTTGCATAGCTGTGGGAAGCTTTTTTTTCTTCTTTCTTAGCCACACTGCCCCTGGGTTTCAATCGTGGTTTTATTTCCACCTCTGCATGTGGGTCGTCCACTGGGGTTCACTCCTGAGGCTGCCCTGGAGAACTTGGGCTTGCCCCTGTGAGTGCCAGGAGTGGAGGTGATGCAGCTACTTGGGTTGTAGGGGATCTGACAGCACCAGGTACTCAGGGGAGTTGACGGCTAGGGCAGCAGGAAATATAGTGCTCTAGAAGGGCATGGCAACCAGTATTGGCCAATACACTCCAGTATTCTTGCCTGGAGAAACTCCTTGACAGAGAAGCCTGATAGGCCACCACCTACAGTAGGGTCACAAGAGTTGAACACAACTGAAGCAACTCTGAACAAGTAGGTGCAAGATGCTTTTCCTGTGGCAGCTCTGCCCCAGTGAGAGCTGAACATGAAGGTGGCATAGTTGCTTCGGTTGTGGGGACCCTGGTGGTGCCAAGTGTGCAGGGACATGGACTGCCTCTACCACATTAGTTATGGTCCTATCAGAGACTTTTTGAGCCTCTTGTAGCTGGTGATCAGAAGGCCTCTTTGGCCAATATTTCTCTGTGGCTCCACCCATTCAGGCACTTACAGGGCTCCCTTGCCTAGGGTCCTTCTCTGTTGTTCAGCACATCAGGCACATAGAGGGGCCCCCTGGCTGGGGTACTACTCTGTAGATCTTCACATCAGGCATTTGATGGGCTAGTCTCTCTATTGTTTCAACTGTGGATGCTGGCATGTGGGGAGAGAGAGGCTATGGTTATGGCTTCACCCTCCACGTGTGAAGTAGTAGTACCTCCTTGCTTCCATGGATGCCTTGCTTTCCTCTACAGGCATTTTTTTACCACAATCTCCTCCCTCACATCCCCTCAGTCCATCTCACCACAGTCAACAGCAGCCATAGCCCTGGGTTTGCTCCACAATCCCTAAACTCCAGCTCCCAGCTACTGTGCCTGCCAGGGCCCTACATTTCTGTCCAGGGTATGTATGTATGGCTGTGGTAAGGGTTGTCTGATTTGCATTGCATTTAGGCTGCCATAGAGCTGCTGTTTCACTCTAAGCCCTAAATGTTTCTCCTATGACTCAGACAATTTCCCTGATGTGAGGATCAGACCCCTGCTTCAGTCCATATCCCTCAACCCCACCTGAGGGCAGGTCCACTCCTACTAATACTCCTGTTTTTTCCCCTAGTTCCTTCATCCTTTTGAGTTTTGCATGGTTCTATATATTCTTTTCTACTAGTCAGGTACTCTTCTCCACTCTCAGCTGGTGTTCTGCATGCACTTCTGTTGCTGAAGGTGTATTCCTGATATATCCATTGAGAAAGATGTACATGTCCACCTACTCTCCTGCCATCTTGTTCTCCTCTCTTGTGTTTTTATATATTAATTTACTATCAGAAAGAATTTATTACACCAATACCATTTATAATTACATCAAAAATTAGAAAAAAAAATCTAGGAATAAATCTAAAGAAGTAAAAGGCCTATAATCTGAAAAGTATCAGACATTGACAAAAGAAACTGAAGATGATGACGCAAATGGAAAAATATACTGGGCTCATGAATTAGAAGAATTAATATTATTAAAAAATGACCATTCTATTCAGGGTAATCTGCAGATTCAATCAGCACTTATCAAAAATATTAACAACATTTTCACAGAACTAAAACAAAGAATTCTAAAATTTGTATTAAATCACAAATGATGTTGAATACACAAAAAATTCTTTAGAAAAGAGAAGGAAGCCAGGAAGACTCCCTAGTCTCAAACTATACTACAAAGTTACAATAACCAACAAAAGTAGTATGATACAGGCACATACTCAATAAAGCAGAATAACCAGTATAGACAAGAACCCACATTGTGTAGTCAAAGAATGTATGACAAAGGAAATGAGAATATACACATGAAGAAAAAACAGCTAATTCAATAAGTGGCACTAGGGAAACTGGACAACTTCATGAAAAAATAAATAAATAAAGTGGTCAATTTTCTCATACAATATACAAAAAGTTAAAATGGATTAAAGACTTAAATGTAAGTCTGAACCCATAAAATTTTAGAAGAAATTATAGGCAGCACACTCTTTTACCTTATTCTTAGCAATATTTTTTCTGTCTCTTCAAGCAAGGGAACCAAAATCAAAATTGAACAAGTGGGATGACCTCAAAATAAATGCTTCACAACAAAGGAAAAACTATTAATAAAACAAAAAAGCAGCCCACTATAAGGGAGAAGATATTTGCAAATAGCATATGTGATAAGGAATGAAAATAAAAGATATACAAAGAATTTATATACCTCAATATTCAAAAAAAAAAGGGTAAAAAAAATGTGCAGAGGAAATGAATTAACCTTTTTATCAATTAAGACACACAGATAGCCAACAGGCACATGGGAAAAGTACAAAATTGAACAAGTGGGATGACCTCAAAATAAATGCTTCACAACAAAGGAAAAACTATTAATAAAACAAAAAAGCAGCCCACTATAAGGGAGAAGATATTTGCAAATAGCATATGTGATAAGGAATGAAAATAAAAGATATACAAAGAATTTATATACCTCAATATTCAAAAAAAAAAGGGTAAAAAAAATGTGCAGAGGAAATGAATTAACCTTTTTATCAATTAAGACACACAGATAGCCAACAGGCACATGGGAAAAGTACTCAGCATCATTAATCTTCAGGGAAATGAAAATAAAAAACAAAATAAGACACCACCTCACACCTGCTGTTCAACCTCTAAGTCATGTTACTCATTGTGACTCCATGGATTGAAACACACCAGGCTTCTCTGTCATTCATTATTCTCTAGAGTTTACTCAAACTCACGTCCATTGAGTCAGTGATGCCATTCATCCATCTCATCCTCTATTGTCGCCTTCTCCTGCCCTCAATTTTCCCCAGTATCAGGTTCTTTTGCAGTGACTCAGCTGTTCACTTCAGGTGGCCAAATTGCCGGAGCTTCAGCTTTAGCATCAGTTCTTCCAATGAATATTGGAAGTGTTGATTTACTTTAGGATTGATTTGATCTCCTTTAGTCCATGAGACCCTCAAGAGTCTTCTTTAGCACCACACTTTGAAAGTATTAATTCTTTGGTTGTCAGCCTTCTTTAGGGCCCAACTCTCACATACACACAAGACTACTGGAAAAACCGTAGCTTTGGCATTTGTCAGCAAAGTGATGTCTCTGCC
>SJXQ01005976.1:31671-42990 GCA_006408695.1 Aepyceros melampus | reverse complement strand
CAATCACCTAATGCCAACCTTCCAGCAGGAATTTTCTTTGTCTTGTGGCCATAAAAATTGGCTACTAACTCACAAAAACTGTCGACCCTCCCTGGCCTGTCAGGAGGTGTGCGCTCGAAGTGCCCACTTTATCTCTGCACTTTGTTCTTCATAAACTCACTCTTTCCTGCAGTTCTCTGTGTCTGGAAATTCTTTTCTAACTTGCACTCAGACTGCCTCAACAGACACTTAATCACAACTCTCCATTCTCCTCTCATCTGTAAGAAGCTATGCTGGGGTCGGTATGAGTCCCAGTGACTACAGGACCAGGGCCCAGGCTGGACAGAATCCACCTTCCAACCTCAAAAAGTATCTCCATACCCTCCCTCCTCACTGAGGTGTGCGCTCGAAGTGCCCACTTTATCTCTGCACTTTGTTCTTCATAAACTCACTCTTTCCTGCAGTTCTCTGTGTCTGGAAATTCTTTTCTAACTTGCACTCAGACTGCCTCAACAGACACTTAATCACAACTCTCCATTCTCCTCTCATCTGTAAGAAGCTATGCTGGGGTCGGTATGAGTCCCAGTGACTACAGGACCAGGGCCCAGGCTGGACAGAATCCACCTTCCAACCTCAAAAAGTATCTCCATACCCTCCCTCCTCACTGACAGACAAACTCTGAGGTTCATAGAACAGTAATACATAAAACACATTTCCTTTCTGTGTCAGCTATTTACCAGCAGTCTAAAAGAGGTTAACACTGTTTACTCCTTTCCATCTGGCAGCTATAGGTTATCATAATTTAAAAACTGGTATCAAATAAAAAAGCAGTGAAGAAAGCATCGCAAGTCATCAAAACTGACCTCTGCATTAAGGAATCATATTTCTGTTTAAATTAAGAATTAAGCTGATATTGTAATTTCCTATATCATTCTATAAAAGTATACCAAGTTCCAATACAACCTTTTCACAGAAACTCAGGTGTAACCACAGCACAAATGGAAAAACAATTTTGAAAGAGCAAACAAAGGTTTTGTGTGTCACCCATATATCCACTTTTGCAATCACAATTCTATCTGCTTTGGACATTAAAAAAAATACTCTGACTGCTTAAACTAGGCTATTCAGACATTCAGAAAGCACAGTCCTGTCAGGCTCGATTTCAGCAGTGTGCAGGAAATCAGGGAACCACAGTTACAATGTATCATTTCCTGCTGTGAGGATATCACAGAAAACTTTACTCAACAGCTGTCACCACTGAAATTGAATGAGTTTCTTTCTACATCTAAATCCCTTGAAAATGGTTTCCAACTTATGTTAGCCCAGGTGATTTTGCCTGCAGTTACTCCAATGAGAACAAAATCAATAAAGTTCTATTATAAATTGAATGTATATTATTTTTCCATAAGCACGAAGTTTAATCCATTTTCTGTTAAAAAAAAAAACTCTCCAAAAAACTACTGGCAGACATTTGAAGGATAATGAGGTATATTTCCTTACAACTAAGAGACAAGAGGCACACAAACCCAATAGAAACCCAGGCTGACACGGGTTTCCAGACTAGGCGAGGACTACAACCAGCACAACCACTACTCTTGTTTCAGGCTGGCCTCATCTTTTCCCATGTGTTCCATTCATTTTTCTATCAAAAATATCTATACCTCACGTTGTCAAGTCATGGAACTGCACCCTTAAAATGAGTACATTTCATTGTATGTAAATTATACTTCAATAAAATTTATTTAAAACAAAATATACACATACCATCCCTATAAGATAGTAGCTCTACAACACTACATAGGTGTTTTCACCATATACACTTAGAGCCCCCCAAAAAGATCTCTACTTTCATGACTACATTTTTTTATATTCCTTTACATTCTCAGCATATTCTGCAAGTACATGACTCCCTAAGCAGAGGTTGTTTTGACTGGATTTTGACCCAGGATGGTCAAATGATTACAATAAAGAAAAGGTTGCCGCAGAGACTGGTTATGAAAAGCTGAGGATGGGTGGGCGTGAAATAAAGCTCAAATACCCAGAAGAACTAAGACACTGAACTGACGGCCACTGTCTCATCTCCCCACAATTCACAGAGGACGGGGTGCTTCTGAGACGGGCTATCACAGGCTGGGGCATGCTACAGTGTCCGCTCACAGCTGTTCCCTAATAACTGAAAACCAGGAACACGAGATTGGGGTTTAGACGGTCACTGTCTCATCTCCCCACAATTCACAGAGGACGGGGCGCTTCTGAGATGGGCTATCACAGGCTGGGGCATGCTAGTGTCCCCTCACAGCTGTTCCCTAATAACAGAAAACCAGGAGCACGAGATTGGTGTTTAGTGGGGTTTTGGAGGGATAGGAGATGAAGGGGACAGCTAGTGAGGATGATCACGACAAGTCACATCTAGAGACCACGTCACACACTTCCTGCACACTCCTTTGCTCTTGCACAACATTACCAATGGCTCATCATGTTAAGGCTTTCATCCACAGATCAAAACAGCAAGGTTCATAACAGGTTTGATTTTATTCTGTTTTTAAATACAGTCTTCAACAACTGTATATGTTACTGGATGAAAAAAAAAAATGAGGGTCTTTCTAAAATCACACAGGCAAAGAGAAATAAAGGACTCTCCCCAGTTAGCTACTGACTCCCAGAAAGAGTCCCAAGTCCCAAAACAAAAGGCAAAACCAGCACTGAATTTCTACAAAGTATAAAGAGTGTTTCTTTACTTAGTGTTCCAAGAGCTTTCCCTTGCAATTGACAAAATTCACCAATGTTTTGTCTAAACTACCATCTCATTCAGTCTCAACATGTAGTAGCTTAAAAAACCTAAGTGAGAGGTAAATTTCAAAACCTGAAGGGTCTTCTCCCAGCTCCGACTCATCCAGGAGTTTCCCTGAGGTGCAGCCATGTTGCAGTAACAGGGAAAGAGAAAAACAGGAGGACAGACAGACGCCTTGCTCTCATGGAGCATACACCCCAGACAAACACCAAAATCAAATGAACACGTAAAAATGACCATTTCGGCCAGCAACACTGCTGCGCAGAAAACAGCTGAGAGTGTCACAAAGGCCCAGGAATGCGGCCTGGCGACCAGAAGGGGCCCTAGTGAGGCTGAGGACACGGTGCGCCCTATGACACAGGTCCCCAGGGGGCCCCTGTGGACGGTGTGTCTGCTGCCCACTGTGGACCACAGCGGCTCAACTATAAATGGGCTTCTTATTCCCTTTGCATTATCTTTTCAGAGCTGCTTTCTACACAGTAACTACAAACGGCTGAGAGGGCACCATTCACCTTTGGTGAGTCGGGACCGTCTGGGTTACGTCAGCCCAATCTATCAAATTTAGTTTCGTTTTTACTGTGAATTGTGTCTGGTTGCCAGGACACAAACATGTAAACTTGCTAAATTCCCACAGGTCACATGTTGGGGGCCCCTGTGGACGGTGTGTCTGCTGCCCACTGTGGACCACAGCGGCTCAACTATAAATGGGCTTCTTATTCCCTTTGCATTATCTTTTCAGAGCTGCTTTCTACACAGTAACTACAAACGGCTGAGAGGGCACCATTCACCTTTGGTGAGTCGGGACCGTCTGGGTTACGTCAGCCCAATCTATCAAATTTAGTTTCGTTTTTACTGTGAATTGTGTCTGGTTGCCAGGACACAAACATGTAAACTTGCTAAATTCCCACAGGTCACATGTGGCACCAGCAGCTCACCACCTGGGCAGCCTGAACACCCCCTGACCGCGCTCCTCCAGCAAGGCTGGCACAGGGGGCGGCTCCAGGCGATGGGCCGGCCCACCTACCCTGGGGGCGGGGCTCCCAAGGCTCAGGCCCCACCCCCCCAGAGGGCACCAAACCACAGGACCATGGGCATGGCCATCAGAGACTGAGAAATCCATATCCATTCATCTAAAAACCGTTATTATACTTTTTAAAATACATGATTCAGTTCAGTCGCTCAGTCGTGTCCAACTCTGCGACCCCATGAATCGCAGCACGCCAGGCCTCCCTGTCCATCACCAACTCCCAGAGTTCACTCAGACTCACATCCATCAAGTCAGTGATGCCATCCAGCCATCTCATCCTTGGTCGTCCCCTTCTCCTCCTGCCCCCAATCCCTCCCAGCATCAGGGTCTTTTCCAATGAGTCAACTCTTCGCATGAGGTGGCCAAAGTACTGGAGTTTCAGCTTTAGCATCATCCTTCCAAAGAGCATCCAAGACTGATCTCCTTTAGGATGGACTGGTTGGATCTCCCTGTAGTCCAAGGGACTCTCAAGAGTCTTCTCCAACACCACAGTTCAAAAGCATCAATTCTTCAGCACTCAGCTTTCTTCACAGTCCAACTCTCACATCCATACATGACCACAGGAAAAACCGTAGCCTTGACTAGACGGACCTTAGTCGGCAAAGTAATGTCTCTGCTTTTGAATATACTATCTAGGTTGGTCACAACTTTTCTTNTCACTTTCAACAAGAGGCTTTTTAGCTCCTCCTCACTTTCTGCCATAAGGGTGGTGTCATCTGCATATCTGAGATTATTGATATTTCTCCCAGCAATCTTGATTCCAGCTTGTGTTTCTTCCAGTCCAGCGTTTCTCATGATGTACTCTGCATATAAGTTAAATAAGCAGGGTGACAATATACACCCTTGACGTACTCCTTTTCCTATTTGAAACCAGTCTGTTGTTCCATGTCCAGTTCTAACTGTTGCTTCCTGACCTGCATACAGATTTCTCAAGAGGCAGGTCAGGTGGTCTGGTATTCCCATCTCTTTCAGAATTTTCCACAGTTTACTGTGATCCACACAGTCAAAGGCTTTGGCATAGTCAATAAAGCAAAAATAGATGTTTTTCTGGAACTCTCTTGCTTTTTCCATGATCCAGCGGATGTTGACAATTTGATCTCTGGTTCCTCTGCATGTGTTTACATGATTATCTAAACACATTTCAAGTATGACAGAAACGTGCTGTCCAATCCAATAAGTATCAGTTACGACTGACAATTTAAATTTAAATGAATTAAAATAAGACACAGGAGCTATACTTCAAGCACTCAACAGCCTAAGCAGCTGCTGGCTACTGGGTTGAGTAGTGCAGGTACAGAACACTTCCATCATCACAGAAAGTTCCACTGCAAAGCTCTTTAGCTGCTAATATTTCACAGTAACTACCACATTTTCTCAGGCTTTTAAGGAAAACTGTTTCCCATAGTATCATCAGCATTTTGTACCATGTTAGGGCTTTATGCCTAACACAGTGAAAAAATAATTTGTTACTCAACTACAGGACAATCAACATTTTAAAGAAACTCAAAGGGTAAAGAATGGGATATTTAATAACTACAGGCAATGAAACTACTTGAAAAACATAAATAATCATAAACTTTGCTTTCCAGGAAGACTGACAGCATCCACAATGCATAAATGCCTAAGAAACCCTGGACTCGCGATGAACGGACACTTGACCCTCCAGCTGGGAACAAGCTGCATGGATGCAGCGCCGTGGGGTCTGTGAGCCCACACAGTCAGGGGCTGCTCCTATGCTAACAGCCACCATAATTTACTGTAATTACTTTAGTCAAGATTCTCTTTTCTGACCAACAATCAGTTCTGTAAGATCAGAAGTGAACATGTATCCTGAGAACCTAACATCATATCTGGCACCCAGTAGTCCCTGTAAGTGTGTTAAATCAACGATAAACAAAACTAACTCTTCAGATGCTAAAAGATTTGTGATCCTGCACCTACTCCCAAGTCACAGTCAATACATACAATCTTCACTACACAGTCTACTATTTACAAAGGTATCCATTTGCCTTGGCTGGATGGCCAGTCGAACAAGTCAAGGAAAGATTTTCCTATCTTCTTTCTATATCACTGAAAAGAAAATCAGTACTTTATATTCTTATAAAAACCACTGTTAACCATTTTTTCAACTTTTCAACATGTTCAGCTAACAAAACTGACCTAACAATAAAACCCCAGGGTAATTCAGTATTATACATAAATGAAGTGGTTTACTTGTAAAACTGATGAAAGTGAATGATATTAACAGCTATCTTCAGTCCAAGAGAAAACCACTGTAATAGGCAGATCAATGGCTTCCAAAGATGTTCACCCAAGAACACAATAGGTTACGTAGCAAAAACGCCACTGAAGATGTAAATAAGATGAGGGACTTTGAGGTGGGGTGATTCTCCTGAGTCTCCATGTGGATTATCCAACCACATGAGCCTATAGAGCAGAAAGCTTCCTCAGGGAGGAGGTAGATATGCAGCCAATTAAGTCACCCTTGACAGAGGATGACTGGTGCACCGCTGCTGGCTGAGGCAGGGGACCACACACGAGGACCTCAGAGCGGCCAGGGGGCGAGGGCAGCAGAGGCAGGAATGTGGCCCCGGTGACAGCCTGCAAGGGTGGGAGGACCTCAGGCCCACCTCCACAAGGAACTAAACCCAGCCAACAACGCAGATAAACGCAGCCGCAGATTCTGCCCCAAGCCTCCAACAGGAACCACAGCCCTGTTGACACCGCGATTTTAGCCTGGGGAGGCCCAAGTCACATTTCTGACATGTATGAAAAAAGTTAAGTGCTGTTTTGATCCATTCAATATCTGATAATTTGTTACGGCTACAATAAAATGTTCTAATCCAGATGCACTATAAGGTTTAAAATTCATCATTCTGAATTCTGTCTTCATCAGTGACTGCTTCCCTTGTTAGGCGCGCAGCCACTCTCTCTCCTCTTTTGCCCCAGGAAGGTGCCTCGCTCCCCGCCCTGCCCGCTGCCGGGCAACGCCTCCTCCTCACGGGTCAGCGCAGCGCCCCTTCTTCGCCAGGCCCTCACCTGGCCACGGGCCCACTCAGAGTCTGCATTTTTCTTCACAGGTTTAGTCAACAAAGAAAGCCTAAATATCCAGTGACACGGGAATGGTGATGTAAAGATAGATATATACATCCTCAACTAAATATTACAAATCACTTAAAATTAGAGCCATGAAAAGCAATCTTCTCCTTTATCATAATAGGTATGATATATTAAGTGAAAATGAACGTTTTTAAACTTTAACCATTTAAATTATTATCACATAAAAATATACACAGAGATCACAATAATTACAACAAAAACCTAGCAGCAGTTGCATTAGTGAGGCGGAATTCGTTTCTATTTTTCCAAATTTTATTAGGTTGACCAAAAACTTCCTTCAGTTTTTTAAGTAAAAATAAAACATATTTTTCATTTTCACCAAGAACTTAATTGAAAAACATATTCACATTTTGTTCTACTACCTTCTGCCACAGGCACTTACATTCATAAACCTCTTAAATGAAATTAAACACACTTAAATCAAAATGTAAACTTCCTGAGAACAGAAATTGTGTCATATTTTTTTTATTCCAAGCACAATATAGGCACTCAGTTCCTGGTGGATGCCACTAATGAATAGCTTGCATTTCCATAAGAGATTGAAGCAAAATGCTTTCCTGTGGTTAATTTAACTTTTAACTATAGAAGTAAGTTCAGCTAAGAAAATCTGGGCACAATGCCTCTACATTCTCAGAATTATGTATATTGTTTAGCAATATCCCAAATTACTAGGTTGGCAAAATGTTATAATAATTCTCTTTCAATGTCTAAATCCTGTAAAATGACTTGACAATTTCCCTATAGCTACTTTCATTTTTACAGGTATTGGTGTCATCCACCATATTAGTTTTATTGACAACTTAATTAAAATGCTACTCATCATTCCTCTTTGATCATTAAAGGCACAAACAAAATTAGACCTAATAATGATTTCGATTTTAACCTCCTAATGTTCTTCCCCTCTAGGTTATATTTAAACTATACAGTTCATACAGATGAATGATGATTATTTTTTCTAACAAGATTATCATTATCATCTTTCAAACTAAACAGTACTCCTTCCTATTTTGACCTAAGCAAAAATAAGGTAAGAGAAAAACATTATATTTAAACAGCCTAAAGAGACAATTCAGTATGCTTAAAAGACTTTCACAAGGTTACTCTGTATAACAGGAAGCAACAAACTATGCACATCAGCTACATACAGATGACTCTGACACGGTAATAAAACAAGAACCCATTTGATTTAATAATAATAAAAACAGCGACAGCGGTTGGTGCATATTACGTGTAGCATCCAGCCCTGGTTGCCTAGCAACCAGCCATGAGTGAATTCCACCGAGACTGAAAGCCTTAAATGAATGTACAGTTTGTGCATGTTTCAAGGACTCAAGAAGTGTCAGTAGTTAATCTAAATTCTCGTTGATAATGACCACACTGGGGTAGAGGAAGAGGAACCCATCATTACTGCACAGGCCTGAGCACTGACTAGAGGTAAGATCTGGTCCTTCAGGTCTATCTCTTCTCAATTAGTGGTTTTACAGAAGGAAGAATGTAATAATATGATTTATAAATTATATACATTATAAGAACTTTATGCAGGAAAAAGGCAACAAAATAGGACTTCTTTGGTGTCACAGTGGGTAAGAATCCACCTCCCAATGCAGGGACATGGGTTCATTCACTGGCCCAGGAAGATCCCGCATGCCACGGGGCTACTAAGCCCCTGCACCACAAGTACTGAGCCCGCGCTCGAGAGCCTGAGAGTTGCAACTTCTGAAGCCCACGCACCCTCGAGCCTGTGCACGGCAACAAGAGAAGCCACAGTAACGAGAAGCCTCCACACCTCAACAAAGAGCAGACCCTACTCACCTCAGCTAGACAAAGCCCACACAAAGCAACACGGAATTAGCGCAGTTATACACAAATGAAAAAATTATTTTTAAAAATATCACTGGTATAATAGATATTCATTCATTAAACAAAACATAAGGAAGACCTATCATGAAAGGCACTTTGCAGCTCTCACACTTACTGGAGAAATCAGATGAAGAAGCAAGCGGTGACGACAGCACAAGCCCTGGGACACAGGAGCCAGCCGCTGGCTATAACAGGAATGCACATAAACCACCAATGGACACAGGGCAGGAGCAAGGTGAGAACCAGGTGGTCAGGAAGAGCTCATCAGAGGATGCAAACATAGACATGTGGTCTTTGGTCGGGTCACAGAAGTAGAGGATGGGGGAAGAGCAGTCCCTGCAGGTGAGCTCAGGCCTGGAACTCAGGAGGAGCCCCGGGGCCCCACTGGCAGAAGAAGTCAGGGTGTCAGCACTGAGACAAAGTCCAGTCAGGCCGGCTCCTTCCAGAAGGGCCTCGTATGCCAGGCTGAGGTGTTCTCACCTCATCCCATGGGAAACTGGGGAGACAAAATCCTTTTAAACTGAGAAGTAACAGAATCCCTGCAGTGATAACATGAAATGGTACAGAGAGGAAAAAGCCGGCACCAGAGGGAGACACTGGAGTTGGGCTGGGATGGGAGGAGGTTTCCTCCAGGACACAGAGCTATCGGGAAAGTTAACAACTGTGCAGTATTCAGGCTGCTCCCCATCCCTCAAGAGGTTTCCGACTGGACCCCACCCTCCCCACTGCAGAGACGGCAGGAGAGGAGGAAAAGAGGGACCGACCGGGGAGGCAGGGAGGAGGATGAGCAATACTGAAAAACATTGGAAATAAACTCCAGGCCAATTTCTGACCAAGCAGTGACACTCTAGGTTTCAGAAGAATAAAAAGAAACCATAAAGGAAAACACTAAAGGTGCTTAGCTACATAAAACTTGAAAATTTATTTATGCTAGATAATGCAACATAATAAAAAAAACTTTCAGAAAAAAATCTTTGTAACGAAACAATGAAGAGTTACTACCCTTTAAAGCTAAAGTCTGTGCTCATTTGCTCAGCCCTGTCTGACTCTGTGACCCTATGTACTGTAGTCTGCCAGGCTTCTCTGTTCATGGGGATTCTCCAGGCAAGAAGGGTTGCCATTTCCTCCTCCAGGGGATCTTCCCAACCCAGGGGTCAAACCCATCCATGTCTCTTGTGTTTCCTGCATTACAGAAGGATTCTTTACCCGCTGAGCTACCAGGGAAGCTGGTATTTATATCTAAAGTACATAAGATCAAATAAAACCAGGAAATGCTATCAATAAATAGGCAAAGATACAGATAATTAAAACTACCTTAAAATAAAATGGATAATTAAAATGTTTTAAAATCACTCTTAATACAGTCAATGCAAAGTACATAATACCAATTGTATCTCTATGGTAAACCTATTAAATTAGCAGCTGTTCACTGTCCCATCTGTTCAGGGTACAGCAACATGGAGGATCTTGTACACTACGAGAGCATAAGTAGAATAAGGTTTTTGAAAAAGAAATAAATGTACTTAAATCTTTAAAATGATTCATATGCTTTGACAAATTCCACTTCTGAAAACCTATGCTAAGGAAACGATCAAAAATACAGATAAAGGTTTATATACAGCATTTTTTGTACTAGTGAAAAGACTGAAAAGTGGTCTAAATACTCCACAGTGAATGATAAATACACTATAGGATAACCATACAAGAAAATAAAATTAAGCTTTTGGAGAGATTTTAGTAACAGAAAAAATGAAAATATATATATTTTCTGATTATATAATTAGATTATATAAAAGTATAATTATATAAAGCTGGTTCCCCGTACTCCTGTCCCCAACGACTGGCCAGCTCAGCGGGCTGAGGGACCTCGGGCCGACCCTGCGCGGGGGAAACACGTGTCCTGCTTTATGTCTTCATGACAACGCTTTTAGAAGTTGTCTTGTTGATATATTCGTCCTTCTCAAATGTAAACGCTCTGGGTGCGGGGACAATTTTTTTTTTTGGGGGTGGGGGGACTGTTTCTTGATCTTCGCCTTCGTTAAGAAATGAAGTCTCGGGAGGGACAGTTATATGTTGAGTGAATGAATGACGAGCTAGGAACCTGGTTCAACGGTTCTCAAATATTTTGGTCTCGGGACCCCTTTACACTTAAAATTTACTTAAGGACATTTAAGAACTTTTGTTTGTGTTGGATGGATGTGTACATATACACGCTTATACATATGTGGAACGGTGGCGGTGAGGAGATACCCCTCGTCAAAGGTAAGGTGCAGTGGCTCTGCTGGAGCAGTCGTGAAGAGATACCCCACGCTCAAGGTAAGTGAAACCCAAATAAGATGGTGGGTGTTGCGGGAGGGAATCAGAGGGCAGACACACTGAAACCATACTCACAGAAAACTAGTCAATCTAATCACACTAGGACCACACCCTTGTCTGACTCAATGAAACCAAGCAATGCCTGCAGGGCAACCCAAGATGGGAGGGTCATGGTGGAGAGGTCTGACAGAATGTGGTCCACTGAAGAAGGGAATGGCAAGCCACT
>SJXQ01005976.1:0-30111 GCA_006408695.1 Aepyceros melampus | reverse complement strand
ATAAGAGACAGCTGTAGGCTTTTCCCTCCCCTCTCCTTTAGCCCCTGGTCCCCCGGCGCAGCTGGCGCCGTAAGCCCCGTCTACCGCTGGCCTCTCGCACCCCACAGCGCTCAGAGCCGCCGCCTGCCTTCCAGCCGCCAGGCCGGTGGCCCTCGCAGGCAGCGGCGTCCCAACTCTTGGGTTCCCGCAGCCCCAGTCTCTCCTCGGGTGGGTGGCCAGGACCTCGACTCCCGCTGCAGACCTGGGTTGCCGCCGCGCGACCCGCGAGCCCCTCTGCTTTCTGCTTGCAGGAAACAAGATGACAGCCTGGTCTCAGTCTGGGGCTCCCTTGGCACACTTCAGGCAATCCCAGGGACTGCCCCACACCCAGCCCCAACCCCAGCCCCATCCTTGCATGTGACCGCACGCGGCGCGCGCGCGCGCACACGCACTCACACACACACACACACACACACACACACACACACTCTCCCACACTCTCCCTCTGGCCTGGGGGCGGGGGCTGGGTCTTGCCTTAGGTAGCAAAGCCGAAGACCCGCCTCCCCCACACACACAGACACACCCCCGCCGCCGAGACAGGTCCAGAGCCGGAAACCACAAGTATAAGGGATACGGAGAAACAGGGAGAGAGAGACAGCAAGAGGACCACACAGGCTTCCAAACCCCCGGCCGCCACACCCTCCCCTCTCCGTTCTGGGTATCCACCCGGGCCCCAGTCGACCCGATCCCACCCTCGCCCACCGTTGCACTCCCACACACACTCTCCCACACTCTCCCTCTGGCCTGGGGGCGGGGGCTGGGTCTCGCCTTAGGTAGCAAAGCCGAAGGGGGCCTTTGAGACCTCGGCTGCGAAGAAGTCTTGGGGTCCCCACGGGTGATTGCCAGCCCCAGGGCACCGCGTGCAGCCGGGGCCCGCCCGGCCCAAGGCTGACGCCCCCTCCCTTGGGGAAGCTGCTTCTCCCGCACGGTCGCCCTCTGCGGTATGTCACGGTCTGTGCCAGTGTGTCTGTCTCGGATCGGATGCCATGCCCCGTCCCCTGTCCCCTGTCCGTCTCCCGTTCTCCGTCTCTCTGTCGGTCGCTCTGTGTCTCCGTGTCTCCGTCTCTCCCTCCCTGTGTGTGCCTGCGCGCTCGCGTCTGTCTGTCTGTCTGCATCTGCANTGCTTCATCCGCACGGCCGCTCTCTGCGGTGTGTCACGATCTGTGCCAGTGTGTCTGTCTCGGATCGGATGCCATCCCCTGTCCCCTGTCCCCTGTCCGTCTCCCGTTCTCCGTCTCTCTGTCGGTCGCTCTGTGTCTCCGTGTCTCTGTCTCTCCCTCCCTGTGTGTGCGTGTTTGTGTGCGCCCGGAAGCGCGTGTATATGTGTCTGTCTGTGTGTCTGCACCTCTCTCTCGCCATCTTGGAGTCTGTCTGTGATCCTTCATCTTTTCCGTCTCTGTCTCTCCCTACACCCGGCTTCCCGTCTCTTCTGTTATGTATTGAGAATAGAAAAAAGGAGTCCAAAATGATGGTGACTAAAGACAAGGAAGAGAAAGCAGGGAAAATAGAACAAATGAGGTCTGAGGAGCTGAGTGAGAACCTCAGGTAGATCAAAGCGTACTGGCTAATCCAATTTAGGTAGGGCAGACCCAGGGGGAGGAGAGAAAACATATTAAAACAGTCAAGGGGCCTTGCATCTCTGTGTCTCTTCTTTCACCTCTGTTGGGCTGGCATGCCCTCATGCCTAGAGGATGTATTTTCCTTTATTTTCTAAAAAAAAACTGAGTCATAACAGAGCTGTATCATTGTTCTGATACAAAGAGCTGAAGCACTGGCCCCTCTGAGGGCTGTTATGCTAGTCCATCGCTTCAAATTTTTGTTGTGACAATACGAAACCGAGGAAATCACAAACTCCCCCGACATCTATGGTGTCCTTTCTGGGATTTTACCTGGCTAAAACAACCTCGGCATGCTCCCGCAAGGAAAAGGCCAAGCACAGCAGGAGCCCAACTCAGTGAAACTTCCTGCAGTGGAAGCTGAATGATAAGAAAACTCAGCAAAGGGGAAGTGACGAGAAATGTATCGTGCTGGGGGCTTAAACAGTGAAAAACAAACTCAGCAGAAAGCTCCGTGGCTCACAGGTTCCAAAAGAGCTCCGGTTAAGATAGGAGGACCTCACTCCTATGGCTAGAAGGGCATATGCCTAACAAAAATCTTAATTTCTTTACAATCTCTTCTTTTTTCCTTGAACTGCCCATGACCAGGCAAGCACAGTGTGTGAACTGAGGGACTATGGCAGAGCCTACTCCTCAGTATGTCCCAAAGGCTCCACCATCTGCTGGGCCCCAGTAGCTGTTGCCCAAGCCGGTAGGGTTCTTCTGTCCTTAATCTTGTTTGTGCCAAGGATCAGGCCAATGAAAACTGAGCACAGGTCAAGTACTTAGCAAATTTTCCAGCAGGTTATGAAAAGGATTCCTTAGCACATTTTCCCTACTGCTTTTTCCTCCCGTCCTTCAGCTCCTCTCTCCCAGGACTTGAGCCCAGCCAAAACCCATGATGCTTCGCTTCAGGACCTAATGAAGCTAAGGCTCTGATGTCTCATTGCAAATATTCAGTTAGAGACACAATAGGTAAGAGGGGGATTTGTTTGGATTCAGAGAGAAGCACACTCTGCAGGGTGTGGGCCATTGCAGAGGGCAAGTGTTTTGGCCATGGAATGTGGTGTGGCTAGTTTTGCAGTGTGAATTCATATGCCAATGAGTGGAACGATCATTCCAACCTTTGGGGAACCACCCACTCCTCTGTCTTTTGACAGTGCCCAGGAGCTGTCCTGCCACCTCTGGGGGTGTCATTTAGCTTACAGATTGGGGATCAAAGTTTAGTTGAATTTGACTTGTCATTTGGGGCCCATTTGAGTTTAATCGGTTTATGTTATGCCCTTGTGCTATGTGATTCTTTCAAAATTTGTGACTTGCCCCTCTTCCGTCCTGTTTCATGCTCTTTTCCTGAGCCTCGTCCGGGCCCACAATGTTGCCTCTACAATCTTCTGGCAGGACAACCAGAAAACAGCTGGGCCTTGGGAGGGAAATACTGTATAATATCCAATCCCTCTAGATATTCAGGCCTTCATCTTCCATGTTTCCTACATGTGCAACATCAGCTTCTCTCAGTGAATCTCCTAGGGTGGGCGACAGGCACACAATGCCTGCTAGAAGTCCATCTGTTGGCACCCCTTCAAAGGCAACTGGGCTTCCAGGGATAATGTTTGCCACTTTGGGAGTTAGTCCTGCAGGTGTTTAGGCCCAAATCCTTACCACTCTTCTCCTAAAGTTACAAACATACCCCTGGATCAAATCTCCACTGCACTTTTATGGAACATCTGGTCTGTTGCCTCTCATCAGTTTGTTCTTAAGCCACTTACTAAGTCCTACAACCAGGACCCTGCCCCCTTGGAGGCAACGTTGCTCCACCCTGCTTATTATTAAAATACTCTAATGCCTCTAACAGACTTCCCTGGTGGTTCAGACAGTAAAGCGTCTGTCTACAATGTGGGAGACCCGGGTTCGACCCCTGGGTTGGGAAGATCCCTTGGAGAAGGAAATGGCAATCCACTCCAGGACTATTGCCTGGAAAATCCCATGGACAGAGGAGCCTGCTAGGCTACAGTCCATGGGGTTGCAGAGTCAGACATGACTGAGGGACTTCACTATAATGCCTCTAATAGGACCAGATAACCCACTCCTTAGTTATTACTTCTGTTATTACCTTAAGTGGGTCTATGACAATGAAATGTTTACCATTGGAAACACCCTAAGCTGTTCTTAGGGAGAACTAGGGGAGGAAATCAGTGACTTACATTCCCTTAGAGCAGTAAGAGATTAAGGCTTCTGACTGTTTCACCAGGTTCCCAGTCTCAGGGCACAGGCTTGGATTGTTTTACATCATGATGTCTATTCCCATCTGTGGTGAACAAACTGGCAATGAGTTAAAATTACAGCCCCTTAATCCTACCCAGCACTGGTCATGCTGGAGACCCTGGGGATGCCCAACTCCAATCCAGGGGTCCCAGGAAGTCGACCTGCCTCCACTTGCATAGGAATCTGGTCCTTGAAAGGTTGTCATGCCTCAACCTGCTTGGGGATTGGCCAGTCCAGGGGTCCCAGGAAGTCGACATGCCTCAACCTGCCCAGAGATTTGATCTCCAGAAGGCTGTCTCAGCTTGCCTGGGGATAGCTCTTAGGTTGCAACAGTACTGGGTAGGATAAACTTCAGAAAGATTCACCCCTAAGGAAGTTCACTCTTGGAAATAGAAGGAGCCTATTACTTGCGGGACTGTGCCCAGTCTCGGCAATAACTCAGGAGCCCAGTGAGAACCCCACTGCCTTTCTGGAAAAGCTAGAAGAGGCCCTCCAAAAGTTTATCAATCTGGACTTAGACTCTTACAATGGACAGGTGATTTTAAAGAACAAATTCCTGTCCCAATGCACATCAGACATCAGGATAAAGTTACAACAGCTACAGCAGCAGGACCCCGCTGCCTCTTTAGATGAGATGGTCCAGACATCCACCAACAGCTTTTATAACAGAAGAGGAGAGGGAGGCCAAGGCCTAGGAAAGGGAGAAAAGGAGAGACAAGGCATGCCCAGATGCTGGCTGCCCTCCAGGGAAGCGCTATGGCAAACCCAGAGTCCCTGAAGGACAAAGCACCAGGCAAATGCCTAATCTGTAGACAGGTGGGGCATTGGGCCAAAGAGTGTCAAAACTGTGACAAGTTACCTAAAATGGCTTGCTACAAATGCCATCAACTGGGACATTGGGCAGCACTCTGCCCTCAGGACCCAAGAGCCTCAAGGTTAACCCTAAACCTCGTGATGGTTCAACAGGATTGAAGTGGCCCGCTCCAGCCAGCCTGTCTGTCACAGATAATCATCACAGAGCTGAAGCCAAGGGTGCAATTGGATGTGGCAGGGAGGTCTGAGAATTTCTTGGTTGACACACAGGCTACCTACTCTGTCCTGACCTCCTACTCCAGAGCCTTCTCCTCCCAGACCTTTACCATTTGGGGTGCTACAGGAAAAAGAATTACAAAAAACTTCACCTGAGCACTTTGTTGCTGCGATGGACAAATATTTTCCCACTAGTGGTCCCTGACTGTCCTCCCTTATTGGGAAGAAAGCTCTCCCTGCCTTGGAAATCTTGCAGCTATTGCAGTCCTGATAGAAGATGCTTTGAAACTCTCTTTTGAGGGGTAAACTATTTTTACTAGTGACCAAGTGAAACAACTTCTAAATGGGAGAGACCATTTATGGATGTCTGATCAAAGAATCCTCAGATATCAGTAGTGCTGATGGAAAATCCAGGCCTCACTATATCGCCTGTGAGGTCCTTAACCCAGCCACCCTCCTGTCTACCCCTGAGGGCTCTTTCCCTTTTCGCTCTTGCCTAGAAACCTTGGACCACTGGACAAAACTCCAAGAGGGATTGTCAGAAGATCCTCTGGACAATCCTGAGGAAACCTGGTACACTGATGAAAGCAGCTTTGTCTTAGATGGAAAAAGAAGAGCTGAATATGCAGTAGCCTCCGATTTTGAGACCATAGAGGATAAACCTTTGCCACCAGTTACTTCAACCCAATTAGCTGAGTTCATAGCCCTGACTCGAGATTTAGAGCTGGGAAAAGGAAAAAGAGTAGCTATTACACTGACTCCAAGCATGCCTTTCTGATACTACATGCACGTGCTGCTATTGGAAAGAAAGAGGCCACTTGACCACCCGAGGGTCCCCAATCAAATATGGTGATCAAATTCTTAGACTCTTGGGAGCAGTCCATCTGCCCACTGAGGTTTCAGTCTCCCGCTGTAAAGAACACCAAAAAGGGAGCAGGGAAGTGGCATGAGGGAACCAAGCAGCTGATCAGGCAGCTAAGAGAGCAGCGTTACAGAACAGTGACCTAACAGGGGTTGCCACCTTAGTTCCACAGACTAATCTGCCAGAAACTCCTTCATATACTGAAAGTGAGACTCTTATAGCTAAGAGTGAGGACTTTCAAGAAGATCATATGGGATGGTTCTCAAAGGAGAGACTCCTTTTTCTGCCTGGGAACCTCCAATGGAAGTTGGTTAACTCCTCACATGCCACCACTCATTTAGGGGAGAAGGCCCTCCAAAGACTACTAGAAAGGCCCTTCAGAGGAACAGGCCTCCAAAGACTATAAGGCAAGTGGTCTCCTCTTGTCCCACTTGCCAATTAAACAACCCCCACAGAGCTTGAAGACCCCAGCTGGCCCAGCCCAACTAATGGCATGTGACCTACCCAGGAGAGGACTGGCAGATGGACTTCAACCAGATGCCAGTTTCTCAGGGTATAAATACCTATTAGTCCTGATAGATACATTCACTGGATGGATTGAAGGCTTTCCCACCCAGGCTGAGAAGGCGGAGGAGGTAGTAAAAAAATTGACCGATGAAATCATCCCAAGATTTGGTCTGCCCAGGTCATTACAAAGTGACAATGAGACATCATTTATTTCTAAGGTCACCCAGGGGGTCTCTAAAGCATTGGGCATTACTTATTATCTCCATTGTGCCTGCAGGCCTCAGGTTTCAGGAAAAGTAGAAAGAGCCAATGAATTCTTAAAATCATTGATAAAAAAGATAACCCAGGAGACCTCCCTGGGAGGGAAGGAAGTTTTACCAATAGCTCTCCTCCACACCCGTATTGCCCCTAAGGAACAAGTTGGCATTAGTCCTTATGAGATGCTATATGGAAAATCTTTTGTTTATGTCTATGACCTCTTCCTAGATCCAGAGGCTGAGACCCTCCAATCTTACACCATGGCCATTGGGCAATTCCAACGGGATATACACTTGGGGGGGTGTCAACCAGGACTCAAAAGATTCTAAAGAGTCATGACTATATGCTGTAGGGACTAAAGCACTATTAAAGTCTGGAAAGATGGGTCCCCAAAGGCTCAATTCCAGCTCACATGGAAGGGCCGCTACCCTGTAATACTTTCTACCCTCACAGCAGTCAAGGTACCAAGACAAAACTCCTGGATTCACTACTCACGAGTCAAGCCATGGAAGAAAACAGAAGAGGACACTCAATACACCTGTGAGCCCCTGGGAGATCTCAGATACCTATTCAGAACTACAAATGAGTGCCATTCCAATGAACACCCCCAAAATTAAGTTTCTGGGGATAAGATTTCTCAGGAGAGCTCTAAAGAGCCAACACAGCTTGGCAGGGGGTGTACTCCAGAACAGACAGATCTTCTGATCCCTGAAGAAGGAGGGACTTGAGCCATCTTGAATGAGAAGTGTTGTTTCTGGGTAAATAACTCCAGCTAAGTTAAAGAAAGTCTCACAGTCCTCAAGAAAAAATTCAGACCCTCAGTTCAGTTCAGTTCAGTTGCTCAGTCATGTTCGACTCTTTGCGACCCCGTGAATCGCAGCACGCCAGGCCTCCCTGTCCATCACCATCTCCCAGAGTTCACGCAGACTCACATCCATTGAGTCCGTGATGCCATCCAGCCATCTCATCCTCGGTTGTCCCCTTCTCCTCCTGCCCCCAATTCCTCCCAGCATCAGAGTCTTTTCCAATGAGTCAACTCTTTGCATGAGGTGGCCAAAGTACTGGAGCTTCAGCTTTAGCATCATTCCTTCCAAAGAAATCCCAGGGTTGATCTCCTCCCTACAGGATCTCAAAGAATGAGCTGGAGAGTTCTCTGGGTGGCTACAGTCTCTCTTTGGGGGATCTTCCTGGAGATGGGAATTTGGAGTTGGCTGACGCCCCTACTAATCCTTGTTATACTGTATTGATGCTGCTTATGATTGCTCCATGTATTATCAATTGTCTAACCCATTTTGTCTCTGCCCAGGTCAACAAGCTACAACATGCATTGCCAGTTCAACAAGGATATATAAAACTATAGCCGACCTTTTCCAATACATGAAAGTGAAAAGAAAGTGAGGTCGCTCAGTCGTGTCCAACTCTTAGCAACTCCATGGACTGCAGCGCACCAGGCTCTTCCGTCCATGAGATTTTCCAGGCAAGATTACTGGAGTGGGGTGCCATTGCCTTCTCCACAGAAAATATTACTCACCCTTAAATGGATACTGCTATAAGGACTCTGGGGCCTGAGACTGGCAAGAAGGGGAGGCCCAATGCCCCTCACCATCCCAGTTGAGCAGCAAGTAGCCAGAGAGACCTCAACACCCCTATTCCCAAAGAATTGGGCCTCCTATCTCTAGGGGGGAATGTTAGGTAGTTAGAATAGGAAAAAGGAATATAGAATGGCGGTGGCTAAAAGACAAGGAAGGGAAAAGCCCATGAAAATAGAACAAAGGAAGGGCTGAGGACCAGAGTGAGAACCTCAGGTAGAACAAACAGCATTCAAGGCTACCCAATTTACATAGGGCAAGCCCAGGGGGAGGAGAAAAACATATAAAAAGAGGAGTCAGAGGGCCAGGGGTCTCTCTCTCTCTCCTCTTCACGTCTTTTGGGTCAGCATGCCCTCACGCCTCAAGGATGTATTTTCCTTTGTTTTCTAAATAAAACTGAGGTGTAACATGGAGATGTAACACGGGTCTGTCCAAGAGCTGTAACACTGACACTCTAGGGGGGAATGTTAGGTAGTTAGAATAGGAAAAAGGAATATAGAATGGCGGTGGCTAAAAGACAAGGAAGGGAAAAGCCCATGAAAATAGAACAAAGGAAGGGCTGAGGACCAGAGTGAGAACCTCAGGTAGAACAAACAGCATTCAAGGCTAGCCCAATTTACATAGGGCAAGCCCAGGGGGAGGAGAAAAACATATAAAAAGAGGAGTCAGAGGGCCAGGGGTCTCTCTCTCTCTCCTCTTCACGTCTTTTGGGTCAGCATGCCCTCACGCCTCAAGGATGTATTTTCCTTTGTTTTCTAAATAAAACTGAGGTGTAACATGGAGATGTAACACAGGTCTGTCCAAGAGCTGTAACACTGACCAGTCCAAGGGCTGTAATGCTGGTCCATCGCTTCAAAGTTTTGTTGTGACGAGACAGATCTGAGGAAATTAGACACTCCCCCAACACTTCCTCTGGCCCCGGTCTCTCACACGTGCTGTGGTTCACCATCTTGCACTGGCTGTGTCTTCCTGGAGTCGCTCCTTAAGTTGCTGGCCTGCTCTCCTTAGTGAACCTTCAAGTGCTTGAGTAAAGGGCCTGCTGCTGAGACTTGGGGCCAGATCCTTTGCTTGTTGGGTGGCTTAGGGGCCGAGTGCCTTGGTAGAGCACAGGCGTGAGGCAGATGACCTTAAGTGACTCTTCTGTTGGCTCCTGCTATTGCAGGGCATGATGGGCGGTCATGATTCTGGCTGAGGTGCCCTTGGCTTGTTAGAGGGCACATAAGACTGAGGGCCCTGGCTCGTGTAACCAGACACCTTAGGAGACAGCTTCCCCAAAGCAGGGTTCTATATCGTGACCCCAGCATGGATGGGTCTAGAGAGGTGGGAGAGCACAGAGATCTTTGCATCCACTCCCCTCCTGTCTGGTAGTACTGTAATATCTCTGGTTGTGGGGACTGGGGAAGCCTTTTGGCAGCCTTGTTGGAGGTGGAATGGGGGTTGCGGGGTTGATCTGTAATTAGGCCTTTTGTATAGCCGTGGCTGCTAGGCTCCTCTTAACCTTTGGCATAGTTGCTGCCACAAATCAGCTGTGAGTCTACACTGGATCATATCTTTGTTTTGTTGTTGTTGTTGTTTTTTTTTTTTTTGTCCTGGAAAATTAGTTTGCAGAAAGGAAAGGAGAAAACTCTTACCATTACTCAGCTGATTTCATGAAATAAATGTAGCCGATGGAATGAGTTTTCTGAAGATCTCTTAATTTGAAAAATATATTCTTTAACTGACAGGTAGATCACAGTCTGTTTGCAATTTACATAGTCTAGATATATCAAAATGCAATTAAAAGAATTTTCAAATATGTGGGTGCATTTTAGGTATTAATATTTTAAAATGTCTTCTATGGTTAGAAATGAAAATACCTTTGGACTTGATTTCTTAAACTCAGAGTTTTCCTAAATTATTCAAATTCTTCTGCATTGTACTTAGGGCATTATTTTGATGTTGAATAGCACTAGCTGGGAAGAATCAGAGGAATCTTGACTCAGCTGCAGCAGCCACCTTCTCAGGACCCTGGGGTAGTTGCAGGAGAAGAGTGGTCTACTGGCAATGACTGCTGTGGAATCAGGTGGATGTGACACAGAGTGTATCCCAGCTGTTTAATAGCTCTGTGGGCTTTTCAACAATCATTAATACTTCTCTTGGCACCTTTATATAAAACTTGTTTGTTTAGGCATGATGTTACTGATTGTAAAAACAGTGACTGTGTGTTTTCTACCTATATCCATGCCCTTTGTAATGTGATTTTACAGCTGGTTCTGTAAAAAGTGAAACCAAAAGTGGAGAGACAGAAATCTGTCCTTTCAACTTTGGGTTGAGGCTGGTCTTATGTGCTTTGGGCAGAAAAATGCAGTAGATATGACCCTGACAGCTTTGGGCCTAGGCTGGAAAGATCGTGAATGTTTTGCTTTTTCTCTGGATCCCTGCTCTCCATGAAAACAAGCCCATATGAGCTTGCTGGATGACAGCCGGGTGCCCAGGTGGCACCCAGCTCAACCCCAGAAGTAGAGCACCCTAGTCAACCAGCAGCAGACCATACACTGACCTTGGTGTCCAGGGGAAATGAGAGAATGGCTCAGCTGAGCTAAGCTCCCTGTGCTGGCCATGAGTTCAACCACGAGCTAGCTAGGTTCTGGGGTGGTTTATCATGCAACAGCAGCCAATTAGCACGCGCAACCAATCAACACTCACGCCCATTCCACGCTGGAGGCCAGGTCCAGAGGCCAAGCCAACTAGCTCCCAAGGTTGGGGCCTGAGTTCAATCCCTGGTCAGGAAACGAGATCCCACAGGCCCCAACTAAATCAATAAATTAAAAAAAAAACAACAAAAAAAAACACTCCTTCATCTCTGTACTTCCGTGTATTGACACAGCCCACAGAGGGGCACTGTTAACGTGTTTGTGGATTTCCATACCAGTCACAGGAAGAACGGTGGAGAAAAGGAGAGACAGAGCAGTCTGGCTCCGAGTCCTCACCAGAACTTCTGGGATCACAAGTCCTTGCACAGGGTAGATCATATATTCTTCCTGGCTGCTAACTTCCCCTACTGCAGCTGCCGCTGCCAGTTCCCACCCCATGTGCTACTGCAGGGTGGTTGTGATCTCGTCCACCAACACCAGCCCACTTGTGGTGGCAGCATGGCTCTGTGATGGAGAGGACTGTGAAGGCAAGTTCAGGCTGAGGAGGAGGGAGGCCGCTGCTACCAGCTTCTGCATCAGCTCCATTTCCAAGCACCGCCCTCCTTCCCTGCTGCTCCCACTCATAAGGAGGCACTCAAGAGCTTCAACCAACAGAACCTGGGCATTCAGGGAGCTTCTCAGTCAGAGAACTTTCTCATTTCACCATCGCTGCATATATCTCATTAGGATATATTTGCAAGCACAGACATTTATAGGTACTCTGTTTGTGTTTTATACTTACACCCTGACCCAAGAATTAATTTGTTTTTAAAAATACTGAAAAATTTTTGAGGAGTTTATCATTAAATTCTCTACTTCTATTATTTCTAACTTTACTGCATTATGACTTGGAAATGTAATGTGTAAAATGCGTGTCCTTTTTACTAAGTATATCTTCTTGTTTACAGGATATGAATTTATTTATTAGCAAGACTGTTGGCTCAGGTTTAAAAAGAAATTCATTTTGTTACCACAGTCTTTTGGGTTTCTACATACAGGTCAGTTATGTTTCCAGTTTTGAGTGCTTTAAAAACAAAAAAAACATTCTGGCCCTTCATATTCTCTCTGACTTTTCCTCTAGAGTCTGTGATCTAATACAGTTTTGGACTTGCACCCTGACCCAGAAATTAATTTCTTTAAAAAAATACTGAAAAAAATTTGAGGAGTTGATCATTAAATTCTTATTTCTAACTTTATTGCATTATGACTTGGAAATGTGTAAACTTCGTGTCCTTTTTACTAAGTATATCTTCTTGTTTACAGGATATGAATTTATTTATTAGCAAGACTGTTGGCTCAGGTTTTTTTAAAAATTCATTTTGTTACTACAATCTTTTGGGTTTCTACATACAGGTCAGTTATGTTTCCAGTTTTGAGTGCTTTAAAAAAAAGCATTCTGGCCCTTCATATTCTCTCTTAGACTTTTCCTCTAGAGTCTGTGATCTAATACTTTTTTTGTCAATTAAGACTGCTTTGGCAGGCTTCCTTGGTGGCTCAGGCAGTAAAGAACCTGCCTGCAATGCGGTAGATCGGGATTCCAGCCCTGCGTTTGGAAGATTCTCCTGGAGAAGGCACTGGCTACCCACTCCAGTATTCTTGCCTGGAGAATTCCATGGACAGAGGAGCACGGCGGGCTACAGTCCATGGAGTCGCAAAGGACACGACTGACAGCCACTAATACTTTCACTTTCAGCTCTAGATGCCCAGCCCAGCTGGTGTTGGGTCCAGAGGGAAGATTTACAGCAGTCCAGAGGGAGAGAGAAAAAGGAGGCCTTCAAAAGGCGATTCAGGTCCCTAGGTACCAGGTACTGTACTTCTGTTTTAAACTGGACTTACTGTTTCAGACACCCAGCGTGGGGCTTCAACGTGTTCTCCGTAAAGATGTGAGTAACCACGGAGGCTCCCCACGCCAGCCTCACTGCACGTGACGGCGGAGCGGGGACCAAAGGAGAAGGCACCGCCCGAGGAGTGCGCGGAGCGGCAGCCGACCCAGCCGAGCTCCAGGAACCCCAGGCTGTGCTGTGCTGGCTGCCGGAAGTGCAAGCCGCTCGCTGGTCAGCGAGAAACCCAGTCTCACCACCAGCATCTCGTGGAGACGTACCTGTCTGCAGGGTGACTCCAGCCACCCTGGGCTCGCCGCCTCGCTTTGTCTCCGCAGGCAGGAGATGCTGGGGAAGAAAACGCACACTTTGCGTGGCAGGACTTCCCTCGCAGAGGGAAGGCGCCGGGAGGGGTGGGTTGGGGGACGTCGCTGCGCATTCTGGGAGCGGTAGTCTCAGCTCCTGCAGCCGGTGGCTTGCAGGGCTGTAGGACTACAGTTCCCAGTTGCCCAGGGCAGGGCATGGGGGTGGTGCCCAGCGTTCCGCGCTCACGGAGGGGGCAGGGCAGGAGGCGGGGCTGTCGCCGCGCATTCTAGACTCTGTGGTGTCTCAGCCAGCTGTAGCAGGTGCCTTGGGGAGGTGGTTTAGTCGTTCATTCCTGTCCGACTCTGTGACCCCCATAGGCTGCGGCACGCCAGCTTCCCTGTCCTTCGCTATCCCGCAGTTTGCTCAAACTCACGTCCATTGCATCAGTGATGCCGTCCAACCGTCTCATTCTCTGTTGTCCCCTTCTCCTGCCCTCAATCTTTCCACGCATCAGGGTCTTTTTCAATGAGTTGGTACTTTTGATTAGATGGTCAAAGTATTGGAGCTTCAGCTTCAGCATCAGTCCTTCCAATGAATATTCAGGACTGATTTCCTTTAGGATTGGTTGGTTTGATCTCCTTGCTGTTCTAGGGACTCTGGAGGGCCTTCTCCAGCACCAAATTCAAAAGCATCAGTTCTTTGGCACTCAGCCTTCTTTATGGTCCCAACTCTCACATCCATACATGACTACTGGAAAAACCATAGGTTTGACTATATGGACCTTTGTTGGTAATGTCTCTGTTTTTTAATATGCTGTCTAGCTTTGTCATTGCTTTTCTTCCAAGGAGCAAGCGTCTTTTAATTTCATGGCTGCAGTTACTGTCTGAAGTTATATTGGAACCAAAGAAAATAAAGTCTATCACTGTTTCCATTGTTTCCCTATCTATTTGCCATGAAGTGAGGGGACTGGATGCCATTATCTTCATTTTTTGAATGCTGAGTTTTAAGCCAGCTTTTCCACTCTCCTCTTTCACCTTCATCAAGAGGCTCTCTAGTTCTTCTTCATTTTCTGCCATAAGGCTGATGTCATATGCATATCTGAGATTATTGATATTTCTCCTAGCAGTCATGATTCCAGCTTGAGCTTCATCCAGCCTGGCATTTCACATGATGTACTCTGCATATAAATTAAATACGCAGAGTGACAACATACAGCCTTGATGTAGTCCTTTCCAAATTTTGAACCAGTCCATTGTTCCACATCCGGTTCTAACTGTTGCTTCTTGTCTTGCATACAGATTTCTCAAGAGGCAGGTAAGGTAGTCTGCTATTTCCATCTCTTTAAGAATTTGCCATAATTTATTGTGGTCCACACAGTCAAAGCTTGTACCATAGTCCATGAAGCAGAAGTAAATGTTTTTCTATAACAAGAGGCTAACAGGCAGGAAGGCAAGGGATCTCCAAATGGAGGAAATAGGCTGCAAGTGTCAGACATTTTTTTAATCTCTCTCTTAAGCAGCAGCAGGAAACAAGTGTTAGATTTTTTCCTTTTCTCTATACAAGTTTAAAAAGAGGTTTCTTTTAAAATTCTGTGTTGCCATGATGACACCTGGCTCCACCTGTACTTAACTTTTCTCAAACCTTGTGCTAACCAATGCAGTTTTCTTATGGAAATGTTTGTCTTAAGCTATCCGAATGAAAATGTATTTACTCTAGACTCTGTCTTCAAGTCAGTTCTGCCTAATACTCAGAACCGACTTCACAAACCAGTATGTTCTACTCATACATCGTTCTCTAATCTATGTTAATGAAACTCTTAATTTACTTGGAAACCTGCCTTTTTTCAAGATTCATGTCAACCATTTTATGGCCTGGGATGACTCACCTGGTGCCAGTGTTATCTCAAAATGCACATTGTTGGTGAGGTGCCTGGTGCTACTCTGAGTTTTGAGACATCTCCTTTCTATAATTGTATAGTAACTATATAACATCCGGCTAAAGATTAGCAGGGGGGCACTTTTTCTGCCCCGTTCTGATGTCTATGTCAGAAGCTTTCTCTATTTCTTTTATACTTAAATAAAACTTTATTACAAAAAAGCTCTGAGCGATCAAGCCTCGTCACTTGCCCCAGATTGAATTCTTCTCCAAAGGCCAAGAATCCCAGCATCTTTCATGATTCACCAATAATCTTTCAGTTCCCTTTCTTTTTCTATGATCCAACAGATGTTGTTGGCAATTTTATCTCTGATTCCTCTGCCTTTTCTAAATCCAGCTTGTACATCTGGAAGCTCTCAGTTCACATACTATTGAAGCCTAGCTTGAAGGATTTTGAACACTACCTTGCTGGCATGTGAAATGAGTGTAATTGTGCATTAGAGTGAACATCCTTTGACATTGCTCCTCTTTGGGATTAGAATGAAAACTTCCCTTTTCCAGTTCTGTGGCCACTGCTGAGTTTTCCAAATTTGTTGACATATCGACTGCAGCACTTTCACAGCATCATCTTTTAGGATTTGAAATAGCTTGGCTAGAATTCCATCACTTCCACTAGTAATGCATCCTAAGGCCCACTTGACTTCACACTCCAGGATGTCTGTCTCTAGGTGAGTGATCACACCATTGTGGTTATCTGGGTCATTAAGACGTTTTTTTTGAATAGTTCTTCTGTGTATTCTTGCCACCTTTTCTTAATATCTTCTGCTTCTGTTATGTACATACCATTTTGTCCTTTATTGTGCCCATCTTTGCATGAAAATTCCTTTTGTGTCTCTAATTTTCTTGAGATCTCTAGTCTTTCCCATTCTATTGTTTTCTTATATTTCTTTGCATTTATCACTGAGGAAGTCTTTTTTATCTCTCCTTGCTCTTCTTTGCAAGTCTGCATTGAGATGGATATCTCTTTTCTTTTCTCCTTTGCCTTTTGCTTCTCTTCTTTTCTCAACTATTTGTAAGACTTCCTCAGCCAGTCATTTTTTCCTTCTGCATTTCTTTTTCTTGGTGGTGGTTTTTTCACTGCCTCCTGTACAAATGTTATGAACTTCCACCCATAGTTCTTCAGGCACTCTATCATATCTAATCACTTGAATCTATTTGTCACTTCTACTGTATAATCACAAGAGATTTTATTTAAATCGCACCTGAATGGCCTAGTGGTCTTCCCTACTCTCTTCCATTTAAGTCTGCATTTTGCAATAAGGAATTCATGATCTGAGCCACAGTCAGCTCGCAGTCTTATGGGGCTGCTTGACTGCCATTTCGAGAATGTGCAGGGCTGGGAGGGGTTCCTGGCCCTCCAGCGCATGACAACAGGCGGGGCTGTGGGTGAGAGATCGCAGTTGGAGGCTGAGGTGCCCGCGGAGTCTGGTCCTACATATCACTCAGCATCCTCCCCTGTGAAATGAGTCGCAGGGAGGAGAAGGGCCTTAGAGGGGTGTGAAGGCTGTGATTTGCAGCCTGCAGCCTGCCCTGCGCATCTCGGTTTTGGCCCAAATGAGATCTTGGCCTTCCTGCTGCTGCTGTCTTTGTACCTTGTTCATTCTCCTGTCTGTGTGCCCAGTCCAGGCCCTGAATACTACGCTTTTCTTTTCTAAACTGTTTATGGTAACTGGTTTGATATCTGAGAAACTATATTTTGCTTGCTGACCTCCACTTCCCCCACCCAAAGTGCGCCCGTTTGGGGAGAAGGTCATCATAGTGGCCCTGTTCGAAAGCACAACTCAAGAGCGGGAGAGGAGATGTGGACTGGGCTTCATGAAATACGACCTGAAAGACACACGGAGTGCCTTTTTCGGAACTTTGGATGTTGAGGCATTTAGTCTGCTGAGAGATGAGTCGCCTCGGTTCCCAAGCGAGTATCTAGTAGGCAGTTGTCATTTAAGTGGTGAGGTCTCAAAAAAAAAAAAAGAAAAGAGAGAAAAAAAAATCAACCTAAAGATGTTAACAGTTTAAGGGTTTCATTTTGCTCTTTATTTTTAATACTCTAAATTGATCCTGTCAGGCCTGACTGGCCATTTTCTCAGAGACACAGGTGATGACCGAGGTGCTTAGGAGCAGGCTGATGTTCCCACTTTGGATAGCGAGTTTCAGGGTGTAGCACACTCAGCAGCATTTGAGTCACAGCAAGTGTAACATCTCTGCTCTGGGTGGAAAGCTCCTCAGAGACAGCAGTTAGGGGTGTGTCCCTTCACTTTTCCATTCTCGTCTGTTGAACTTTTCTGTCTAGAAAATGGAAATATCTGGGAGCACTTCTGCTTCCAGGTAATCTGTTAGTAACTGATGTCTCTAAATTCCTTATGCTGCAAGGGACAGTTCTTTTGCTCCAGCATAGCACCAGGATAAACAAATCAAGGGATATTCAGCTGTATATATTTACTTATAATTTTGAGTACTGAAAGGAACAGGACATAAAATATGGGTATATCTTGTTTTATTGTTTTTCAGTTATTGTGCTTTGCAGATACTGAGTTTTTTTTTTCTTTTTCTCTTTTTCATTCTTTTTTTTTTTCTTTACATAGTGAAGGTTTGTGGCAACTCTTGTCAGATGATGGTTAGCATCTTTTAGCAATGAAGTATTTTTAAATTAAAATGTACATGTTTTGTTTTCAGCCTTCTTTACATTCTGACAAGATGAGATGCAGTGGGTCCATCCTGTGTATTTCCTGCTGTTTTGCTGAAAGTTTTCACTTTTGTCTCAAGTTCAAAGGATTTGTTAACAAAATAAGCCACTCATTATATACAAATACATAATACAGATATTTACTAGAGAATATCTAGCTTACTTTCAACATACTAACATTAAAAGAAAAGAGAAATGGATCAGAGAATATATCACCAAATTGGGTTTTGACCAACATCCAGACTTAAACAGCTCTGGGAAGTCCCGTGTCACAGCCCGTCTGGAGTCCCAGTTGGGAAAGGGTGACAGGCAGCACATCCGCTCCATGGGTGAGACTTCAACGATTGGAGTTCTGGGTTCTCTCTTACAATCCCAGGATGGTCGCAAGCTGATATCACCAATCTGTGACCAAATTGCAGCTCTGGTTTCATGTTAATGCTGTTTGTTTTTTCTTGTAAAACTTTGAATATAGTTAAGCCTGAGTCTTGGTTGGCCAGGCCTCCTCCAGGGTCTCAACAATCTCAAGATTTCTCCCCCATCTTATCTAAGGTGCTGCGATTTTTGCACTCACATCAGGCAGACACTTCCAGTCACTCCCAGTCACTCCCAGTTAGGGCAGTGTCCAGGCAGGTTAGAAGCCAGGTCAGAGGCCTGCTCTGCTTTGTCTCTGAAGCCTAAACGAGACCAGTCATTTAATTTCCCTAACACATGTCTCAGTTCTGGAACCAACAGGAGCCTTGTTTCCTTTGATTGGAGAATGGCATTAGAAACCAAGATTTGGGTATTGGTGAGCTCATTGCTACTGAAGTGGACTGACTATTTTGTTTTGACTAGTCTTTTTTTTTTTAATTGAAGCATAGTGGAATGACAATGTTGTGTTAATTTTTTCCTGTACAGCAAAGTGACTCAGTTATACATATATTCTTTTTTATAGTCTTTTCCGTTAGTTTATCCCAGGATGTTGGCTATATTTCCCTGTGTTATACAATCAGACCTTGCTGTCTGGACACCTGTTATGTAAATACCGTGGTCACTCTGTACTCTGACATCAAGTTTCCGCTCCAAGCAAAGTGTTCTCTTTGCATTTCCTGGTGTTGACTTAGTTTTCCTGTCTGTGCCTTTCCCACCTCAGCCCCAGCCCATCAGGCCCCTTGTGGATTGTCATCTCCTGCAAATTCCCCTGGACAGGAGCCTCCTCTCTACTTCCTGACCTCCCAGAGTATGCATCACTCTAGCAGCACACAGTGTGTGTTTTGGTTCAGAGCTTCTCTGCCCCTGTCTTCATTCTCCTCTTCCATTTATACTCGAGGACAGGTCAGAGTCACCAATCGCCCACTGCCCTCAGGTTCCTAGCACAGGGACTCTGCTCTCATATCTTGTAGCTGATTTGGAACTTGAAGATAAATCACCATCCTGGGGAGACCCATCACTGGGGATTGAAAACCTTCCAGATGCTCTATTGTTTCTCCCTCAGACCGCTATAAAACACCAGCTGAAGCAGGGCATCAGGAGGCATTTTTGTTTCAGTATTTTCATTTTGTTTCAGTTTCTTTTATACTCTGTAAAAATGTATGGCAACTGAGAGGAACTGGTGTAATACGGAACTAAATTTAGGCGATATCAGTTGAAGTTAGAAATATTAGAAATTAGACATTATTGCTGTAAATTCTCTTGAATAATGGTGTTGATTATTTTTTCCCAGTTATCTCTGCCAGTTAATAACTATCTTAAACAATTTTCCTTGTCAAATTAAAATCTGATATAAAAGGCTTTTAAAAGGCTTAGTTGAGGAATTTACATGCCTGGGGAAATGGGCTTGTAAGATATTCAAGGAATGAGTATTAACAGATTTCTGTGGGGGGAAAAGACCTAAAAATTACTGAGAAAGCTTTCTTCGTTTAATGCTGGGGAGACAATAACTCAGCAACCCACACAAAAAGCTGCATGGAAGCTCCCCTCTGAGGGAGTTAAGGCTGCTCAGGTTTTTTCAGCATAACCTGTTTGACTCTGGGGACCAGAGGGGCCACTGAAACATACTCAGAATCTAGATTAGGCCTTATTCACTCCTATGCAGACTATTACAGCCAAAGGAGCTGGATGAACACGTGGGACGTGATGGAGTCTGGCGGGCGGAAGCCTGGCCCTGGGCCGGGAGACACCTGGGAACCTGCTGGTCTGGGGGCTCCTCTCCCCACCTCACTCCCACACTCCCTGGGTCCCCATGTGCCAGTTTGGGAAGGCGTTGCCCATTGGACACAGGCCGTCTCTGACTAGAATCTGACAGGAGCTATTTCCTCTAGTGATGAGTGAAAAGCTTTTCTCAGGAAAATGCACTGCTTTATGGAAAAATGTATTTTCTTACATGTAACTAACTCGGCCCCATTTAGTAGCTCATGCCTCGCTTCTGTGGAGTGACTTTCCTATTGTAGGACTGGGGAGATTTGTGGGAAAGGTGATCAGGGTGGGGCTGACTTTTCCCTCTTTTAACATCCCCTGCATTGGCAGGAGGATTCCTATCCACTGCACCACCAGGGAAGTCCCCCACATTTTCTTTATCAATTTATTTGTTTGTAGGCATTTATGTTATTTCCACATCGTGGCTGATGTTATTAATGCTACTATCACCATGGGAGTGCAGGGGTCTCTTCAGTAACTGGTCTTCATTTTCTGTGAGCTTATACCTAGAAGCAGGACTGCTGGAGCACGTGGTGGTTCTGCTTTTAGTTTTCGAGCAGCTTCCATACTGTGCTCCATAGTGGCTGCACCAGCTTACAATCCCACAAGCAGTTCACAAAGAAAAGTCCCCTTTTCTCTGTATTCTCTCCAATGTTTGTTATTTTTATCTTCTTGAGGATCAACATCCTAACAGGTGTGAGGTGAGACCTCATAATGGTTTCAATTTGCATTTCCCTTATGACTAGTGATAGTTGCTGGATCATGTCTGACTCTTTGTGACTCCATGGTCTGTAGTCTGCCAGGTTCCTCTGTCAATGGAATTCTCCAGGCACGAATGCTGGAGTGGGTAGCTATTCCCTTCTCCAGATTAGTGATGAGCTTGAACACTTTTTCATGTCCCTGTAGGCAATTTACAGGCTTTCTTTGGAAAAATGTCTGTTCAGTTCCTCTACTCATTTTTTAACCAGGTTGTTTATGAGTTCTTTTTATGTTTTAGATATTAACCCCTATTCTGAAGCATGATTTACACAATCCCCTCCCATCTGTATGCTGTCTTTTCATTTCACTGACTGTTTCTTTTACTGTGCAGAAGCTTCTGTCTGATGCAGTTGCACTTCTTGATTTTGTTGTTGTGTTTGTGGTTTGATGTCATACCTAAATATCAATGACAGTCCAATATTGAGGAGTGTCTTCTCATTGTTTCCTTCTAGGAGTTTTATTGCTTCAGATCTTATGTTTAATTGTTTACCCATTGTGAATTAATTTTCTGAATTGTGTAAAATAAGAGTCCAATTTCACTTTTCTGCATGTGGTTCTTCAATTTTTCAAACACCACTGTTGAAGAGATTGTCTTCTTTTCCTATTGGATGTTCCTGCCTCCATTGTTAGATTTTAGCTGACTGTATAATGCAGGAGTTTAATTATGGGCTTCCATTAGTCTATGGGTCTATTTTTACGCCAGTATTATACTGATTTAATTGCTATAGTTTTGTAGTATAGTTTAAAATTAGAAACTATGATGCTTGTGGTTTTGTTTTTCTTTCTCATGATTGCTTTGCCCATTTGGGATCTTTAGTCATTTCATCCAAATTTTAGGATTGTTTTTTCTATTTCTATAAAAATGCCTTTGGGATTTTGATAAGGATTTATCTGACATTTAACAAAATTAACTCTTCCAATAATAAACACAGGATTTCTTCTTTCCATTTATTTGTGTCTTCTTTGATTTCTTTCCAGAAAGTCTTGCAGTTTTTGTTGTACGGATCTTTCATTTTTGTAGTTATATGTATTCCTAGCTTTTCTATTGTGTTTGATGCTATTGTGAATCTTTCTGTGAGCTTTCTTTGTTTTTCACATGTTTCATTGTTTGTTTATAGAAAAAGAACTGATTTCTGTGCATTGATTTTTATATCCTGCAATTTTTTTGAATTTTTTGATTATATCCAACAGATTTCTAGTTGAGTTTGGAATTTTCAATATATAACATCATACTCATCAGCAAATAGAAAACATTTATGTCTATTTTTTTCAAATTTTTATTTTATTTTTTTCATTTTATCTCTCTTTCTTTTAGGAACCCATTTTTTAAAATTTTAATTGGAGGTTAATTACTCTAAAATATTGTGGTGGTTTTTCCATACATTGATATGAATCATCCATGAGTGTACATGTGTTTCCCATCCTGAACCTCCCTCCCACCTCCCTCCCCATCCCATCCTTCTGGGTCATCCCAATGCACCAGCCCTGAGCACCCTGTCTCATGCATTGAACCTGGACTGGCGATCTGTTTCATATATGATAATATACATGCTATTCTCTCAGATCATCCCACTCTTGCCCTCTTGGACAGAGTCCAATAGACTGTTCTATACATCTGTGTCTCCTTCACTGTCCTGCTTATAGGGTTATCATTATTATCTTTCTAAATTCCATACATATGCATTAGTATACTGTATTGATGTTTTTCTTTCTGACTTACTTCACTCTGTATAATAGGCTCCTCATTCATCCCCCTCGTTAGAACTGATTCAAATGTATTCTTTTTAATGGCTGAGTAATATTCCATTGTGTATATCTACCATAGCTTTCTTATCCATTCGTCTGCTGATGAACATCTAGGTTGCCTCCATGTCCTGCCTATTATAAACAGTGCTGCGATGAACATAGGGGTACACATGTCTCTTTTAATTCTGGTTTCCTCCGTGTGTATGCCCAACAGTGGGACTGCTTAGTCGTATGACAGTTCTAGTTCCAGTTTTTTAATGAATCTCCACACTGTTCTCCATGGTGGCTGTACTAGTTTGCATTCCCACCAACAGTGTAAGAGGCTTCCCTTTTCTCCACATGCTCTCCAGCATTTATTGTTTGTAGACTTTTGGATTGCAGCCATTCTGACCAGTGTGAGATGGTACCTCATTGTGGTTTTGATTTGCATTTCTCTGATCATGAGTGATGTTGAGCATCTTTTCATGTGTTTGTTAGCCATCTCTATGTCTTCTTTGGAGAAATGTCTGTTTAATTTTTGACCCATTTTTTGATTGGGTCATTTATTTTTCTGGAATTGAGCTGCAGGAGTTGCTTGTATATTTTGAGATGAATTCTTTGTCAGTTGCTTTGTTTGCTATTATTTTCTCCCACTCTAAAGGCTGTCTTTTCACCTTGCTTATAGTTTCCTTTGTTGTGCAAAAGCTTTTAATTTTAATTAGGTACCATTTGCTTTTATTTCCATTCCTCTGGGAGATGGGTCATAGAGGATCCAGCTGTGATTTATGTCAGAGTGTTTTACCTATGTTTTCCTCTATGAGTTTTATAGTTTCTGGTCTTACATTTAGATCTTTAATCCATTTTGAGTTTATTTCTGTGTATGGTGTTAAAAAGTGTTCTAGTTTCATTCTTTTACGAGTGGTTGACCAGTTTTCCCAGCACCACTTATTAAAGAGATTGTTTTTTCTCCATTGTATATTCTGGCCTCCTTTGTCAAAGATAAGGTGTCCATAGGTGCATGGATTTATCTCTGGGCTTTCTATTTTGTTCCATTGATCTATATTTCTGTCTTTGTGCCAGTACCATACTCTCTTGATGACTGTAGCTTTGTAGTATAGCCTAAAGTCAGGCAGGTTGATTCCTCCAGTTCCATTCTTCTTTCTCAAGATTGCTTAGACTAATTGAAGGATAATTGCTTTACAATGTTGTATTGGTTTCTACTGTAGAGCAACACTGAATCAACTATAAGTAAATGTATATCCCCTCCCTCTGGAAGCTCCCTCCCTCTCATCCCCCCACTCCACCCCTCTAGGTTGTCACAGAGCATCCGGCTGAGCTGCCTGTGTTATGCAACAACTTCTTATTTTCTAATTTAGATGTCTTTTCTATGTTTGTTTTGCCTGATTTCTGTAGTTGTCACTTCCAGAATTCTACTGAATAAGAGTAATGAGAGTTAACACTCTTATCTTGTTCGTGGTATTAGGGGGGAAGCTTTCGTGTTTTCTCCATTGAGTGTAATGTTAGCTCTGGGTTTGTTGTATATGCCCTTAATATGTTGAGGTGTGTTCTTTCTAACCTCCGTCTACTGAGGTGTTTTTTTTTTTTTTTAATCATGAAGCAATGTTCATTTTCTTAATGCTTTTACTACATCTATTGAAATGATCATATTATTTTTAGCTTTCATTCTATTAATGTGGAGTATCACATTTTATTTGCATATGTTGAACCCTCCTTGCATCCCAGGGAAAAACCCCACTTAGTCATGGTAGTATAATCTTTTAAGGTGTTCTTGAATTTGATTTAGTAATATTTTGTTGAGAGTTTTTGTATCTATGTTTATCAGGGATATTGGTCTGTAGTTTTGTTTTCTTGTAGTATCCTTATCTGTCTGTATAAGGGCAATGCTTGCCTCATATGAAATGTTTGGACATATTTCTACTTCTTCAAATTTTGGAAGACTGTAAGAAGGATTGATGTTAAGTCTTCCTTAAATGGTAGAATTTACCAGTGAAGCCATATGGTCCTGAGGTTTTCTGTGCTGGGAAGTTGTAGATTACTGATTCAATCACCTTCCTCGTTATTTGTCTGTTATTTGCTTTTTTTCCTGGTTCAGTCTTAGTAGGTTGTATAATTCTACATAATTATCCATTTCTTTTAGGTCATTTTTCTTGTTGGCATAAAGGTTTTCATAGTAGTTTTTCATGATTTTATGTATTTCTGTATTAACAGTTTAATATCTCCTCCTTTGTTTCTAACTTTCTTTTCTCTTCTTAGTTAATCTAGAAAAAGTTTTCTCATTTTTATTTATTTAAAAACAATTTGATGGCTATGCAGGGTCTTTGTTGCAGCCTGTGGGATCTTCATTGGGGTGTTCAGTCTTCTCTCTAGTTGTGGTTCACAGGCTCTAGAGAGTGTGCCAGTTCAGTAGTTGGGTACATAGGCTTAGTTGCTGAGCAAAATGTGGGATTTTAGTCCCTGACCAGGGATGGAGCCAAAATCCCCTGCATTAGAAGGTGCGTTCTTAACCACTGGACTACCAGGGAAATCCCCACAATTTTATTTTTTACAGATACCATCTCTTAGTTTTGTTGATCCATTCTCTTGCTTTCTACTCTCTATTCTCCTTTTTTCTTATCTTTTGCTAACTCAGGTTTAATTTCTTCTGCTTTTTGTTCTTGTTGAAGTTTAAAGTTAGGTCATGTATTTTAGACTTTTCTAATGTTAACCTATGCATTTAACTCTGTAAACCTCCCTCTGTGGACTGCTAGGGATTTTGATAAGTTGTGTTTCTATTTTCATTTGAGACTTTTAAAAATTCTTCTTTGACCCATTGGTTTTTCATGAATGTTTTGTTTGTTTCCTTATGTTTGTGGATTTTCTAGCTTTGTTCCTGTTGTTGACTTCTAGCTTAAGTCATTGTGGTTGGAAAGGATGCCTATTATGATCTCAGTCTCCCTAAATTTGCTAAGAGTTGTTCTTTGTCCTGTTATGATCAACCCTCAAAAATGTGACGTGTACATTTGAGGAGAATGTTGTGTTCTGCTGCTGTAGGATGGAGTGTTCTATAGATGTCTGGTACATTCATTTGGTCTAGTGTATGTTTTACTTTCATCATTTCTTGCTGACTTTCCATCTGTGTGTTGTATGAATTGTTGGAAGTGGGATATGGAAACACCCTATTATTAGTGTATTGCTCTTTATGTCTCCTTCCATGTTGTTGCTTAGTCACTAGGTCATGTCCTATTCTTGATGAGCCCATGGGCTGCAGCACGCCAGGCCTCGCTGTCCTGCACTGTCTCCTGGAGTTTGCTCAAACTCATGTCCATTGAGTTGGTGTTGCTCTCCAGCTATTTCCTCCTCTGTCGCCCCCTTCTCCTCTTGCTCTTAATCGTACCCACTATCGGAGTCTTTTCCAATGATTCAGCTCTTAGCACTTGGGGGAGAGAGAGAGAAAGAGAGAGCTTTGGCTCCTCTTTTTACATTTTTTTCCTCCCCCTTGGGCCTGCCCTGTGCAAATTGGGCTTAGTCAGGAGTGCTGTTCTTCCTGAAGTCCTCACTCCAGTCCTTGGACCTTCCTGTGTTCTATTTTCTCGGGCTTTTCCCTTCCTTGTCTTTTAACCACCAACATTTTGGACTCCTGTTTTCTATTCTAACTACCTAACAAGGTGGCAAAGTATTGTCGCTTTAGCATCAGTCCTTCCAATGAATATTCAGGGTTGATTTCCTTTAGAATTGACTAGTTTGACCTCCTTGCTGTCCAAGGGACTCTCAAGAGTCTTTTCCAGCAACACAATTCAAAAGTACCAATTCTTCAGTGCTCAGACTTTTTTATGGTACAACTCACATCCATACATGACTACTGGAAAAACCATAGCTTCGACAATATGGACCTTTGTCAGCAAAGTGAGTCTCTGCTTTTTAATATGCTGTCTAGGTTTCTTATAGCTTTCCTTCCAAGGAGCAAGCATCTTTTAAATTAATGGCTGCAGTCACTGTCTGCAGTGATTTTGGAGCCCAAGAAAATAAAATCTGTCATGGTTTTCACCTTTTCCCATTCTATTGTCTTCCTTCATATCTATTACTATTTATTTAATACATTTGGGTGCTTAACATATGTAGGTGATGGGTGTGTTATTTGTTATTATTATATCTTATGGATGGATTGATAAGTTTGTCATTTTATAATCAGCCTCTTTTGTCCCTTGTTACAAATTTTGGCTTAAAGTATTTTGTCAGATGTAAGTAGTGGAGAAATAACTCAAGAAAGAAGGAAGGGATGGAGCCAAAGCAAAAAAAAAAATACCCAGTTGTGAATGTGACTGGTGATAGATGAGATGGCTGGATGGCATCATGGACTCGATGGACATGAGTCTGAGTGAACTCTGGGAGATGGTGATGGACAGGGAGGCCTGGCATGCTGCGATTCATGGGGTTGCAAAGAGTTGGACATGACTGAGTGACTGAACTGAACTGAACTGAAAGTATAGTTATTTCCACTTGTTTTGGTTTCCAATTATATGGAATATAATTTTCCATCCCTTCACTTTGACTGTATGCTGCTGCTGCTGCTGCTGCTGCTAAGTCGCTTCAGTCATGTCCGACTCTGTGCAACCCCATAGATGGCAGCCCACCAGGCTCCTCCGTCCCTGGGATTCTCCAGGCAAGAACACTGGAGCGGGTTGCAATTTCCCCTGCAATGCATGAAAGTGAAAAGTGAGAGTAAAGTCGCTCAGTTATGTCCTACTCCTAGTGACCCCATGGACTGCAGCCTACCAGGCTTCTCCGCCCATGGGATTTGCCAGGCGAGTACCGGAGTGGGTGCCATTGCCTTCTCCAAGTGGCTGAATGAATTTTTTAAATGACACCAAACTGTAAGAGAGATCCATTTCAGTCATTTGTATATTTGTCCTTAAATCTGAAATGGATCTCTCTTATAGTTTGGTGTCATTTAAAAAATTCATTCAGCCACTCGGTACCTTTTAATGGTCAAATCAATCCACTTAAATTCAGAGTAATTATTGATATGTAGGGATTTACTAATGCCAATTTGTTTTCATGTTTTGTATTTCCATTATTTCTTTTCCTGTCTTTCTCAGCCTAATTCATAAATTAGTTGATTTCCATGGTGGTATGCTTTGTTTCTCCTTTCTTTGCCCTTTGTGGGTCTACTCTAAGTTTTTGTTTTGTGGTTACTTCATGAATTATATAAAATATCTATTAGATAAAATAGTCCATTTAAACCACAAATTGCCAGAGAAATCTTGAGGAAAAAGAACGAAGCTGGAGGCACAAGTTTTCCAGACTTTGGATTTGACTACAAAGCTGTAGTAATCAAAATAGCATGGTACTGGCACAGAAACAGACATATAGATCAATGGACGAGAATACAAATAAACCTACCCACCTACAATCAATGAATCTTCTACAAAGGAGGCAACAATATACACTGGAGAAAAGATAGTCTCTTCAGCAAGTGGTGTTGGAAAAGTTGGACAGGCGCATGTAAATCAGTGAAGTTAGAGCACACCTTTACACCACACACAAAAATAAACTCAAAATGGCTGAAAGACTTAAATATAAGACGTGACATCATAAAACTCAGAAGATAACATAGGCAAAACATTCTCTGACATAAATTGTAGCCATGTTTTCTTAGGTCAGTCTCCCAGGGCAATGGAAATAAAAGCAAAAATAAAGAGATGAGATCTAATGAACTTCAAAGATTTTGTACAGCAAAGGAAATGAAAAGAAATATATGGCCTGGGAGAAAATATTTGCAAATAATGAGGCCAACAGGGGTTAATTTTCAAAATATACACACAGCACATATAACTCAATGTCAATAAAGTAAACAGCCTAATCAAAAGGTGGACAGAAGACCTAAATAGATATTTCTCTAAAGAAGACATACAGATGGCCATCTGGCACAGGAAAAGATGCTCACCGTTGCTATTATTAAAGAAATGCAAATCAAAACTACAGTGAAGTACCACCTCACACTGGCTAGAATAACCATCATCAAAAAGTCTATATATATCCAGAGAAAGCTCTGATTTGAAAAGATACAGTCACCTCAATGTTCATCAGTTCAGTTCAGTCGCTCAGTCATGTCCGAATCTTTGCAACCCCATGAATCACAGCACGCCAAGCCTCCCTGTCCATCACCAACTCCCAGAGTTCACTCAGACTTGCGGCCGTCGAGTCAGTGATGCCATCCAGCCATCTCATCCTCGGTCATCCCCTTCTCCCCCAATCCCTCCCAGCATCACAGTCTGTTCCAAAGAGTCAACTCTTCGCATGAGGTGGCCAAAGTACTGGAGCTTCAGCTTTAGCATCATTCCTTCCAAAGAAATCCCAGGGTTCATCTCCTTCAGAATGGACTGGTTGGATCTCCTTGCAGTCCAAGGGATTCTCAAGAGTCTTCTCCAACACCACAGTTCAAAAGCATCGATTCTTTGGTGCTCAGCCTTCTTCACAGTCCAACTCTCACGATACATGACCACTGGCAAAACCATAGCCTTGACTAGATGGAACTTAGTCAGCAAAGTAATGTCTCTGCTTTTGAATATGCTATCTAGGTTGGTCATAACTTTTCTTCCAACGAGTAAGCGTCTTTTAATTTCATGGCTGCAATCACCATCTGCAGTGATTTTGGAGCCCAAAAAAATAGTCTGACACTCTTTCCACTGTTTCTCCATCTATTTCTGATGGAGTGATGGGACTGGATGCCTAGCAATACAGTACTGAAATGTCCACCAACAGATGAATGAATAAAGATGAAGTGATACATATATAGAATGTGTCAGGAAGCATTTAACAGGAGGCTTCCTGTGTGCTGTTTTGGATCTGTCAGGAATCCTTTGTTCCTTATTAATTCCTGAATATTCAGGAAAACCGCTCCCGGGGCTGAGGAATGCATGCATTTCCTACGTTAGTTTTTCCATACGGTGATAAGTAACTATTTATGACCCTCTTCCTTTTTCTGAACCATACAGTAAAAGTGATTATTTATAACCCTCTCTCTTTGATATGGATTGCCTTATGTTTCCTTGATAATTTGTAAGTCTGGACTTTTGATTTTTATGTTTGCTGAAAATAGCTACCTTGTAAGACAGTATATATACCCACACTATGTTGAATAAAACACCTTTACTCCATCAGAGCCTGGGTCCCCATGTCTTTCTTTCTTTCTCTCTTTCTCTCACTCAGGCTAATTCTTTGGAGTCCAGAAGCCCGCTGAGCTCACTTTCTTGCCCAGGCTTCTGAGACTCTCCCGAGAAGGTGCACTGTGCCTTTACCCCCTCGAGAGGGCGCCTGATGCCTACGTGTAGGAGTGCAAGCCTTGTGTCAAAGGCTTTATTGGCTTTCCGTGTAAACCAAGGAATATCAGCCTCTTTCTCTCTCTTTTACTTTCTTATCGTTGACTCTCGACCACCAGGATCCAGTCCGTTAAAGGACCTCAACACAATGGAATATTATTCAGCCATAAAATAATGTGAAATATTGCCATTTGCAGCAACATGAATAAACCTAGAAATTATCGTATTAAGTGAAGTCAGAAAGACAAATATCACATCATGTGTATGTGGACTGTAAAAATTAATACAAGTGAACTTATTTACAAAAGAAATAGACTCACAGACATAGGAAACAAATTTATGGTTACCAAAGGGGAAGGGGACAGGGTAAATTAGGAATATGAGATTAATAGATGCCACTTTATTTAAAATAGATAAACAAGGATTCACTGTGTAGCACATGGGACTATACTCAAGATCTTATAATAACCTATAAAAATCTAAAAAATCTGAAAAAGTATGTAACTTTCTATATTTATCACTGGATCACTTAGTTGTTTACTTGAAACTAACCTAATATTTTAGTTTAGCCTGTGCACC
>SJXQ01005975.1:311180-328862 GCA_006408695.1 Aepyceros melampus | reverse complement strand
CGGGTCCTAAGTCATTGTCCGGAGCTGCGTCCAGACCCTGAGTTTTCCTGGAAACTGCTGACATGGGACTTGGGCCCTTTGGGAGTGTCCACAGGGGAGTCAGGCCTCGTCTCGATTGAAGAAATGCACGCCCGCTCTCCTGAGCTGTAGCAGCACTGTGCGGATTTCTGTCGTGTTGACACAGTTTTCTGTGGCTTTCCCTCGAGCTGCCACCAGGGCTGTCACACGTGCCACCATGGGTTTAGTCGATGCTCGGGGTGACAGTCGAGGCAGTGCATGGAAATCTGGTTTATCTGGAGTAGACTGAGACTTATGGGCACCTGTGGCCTGATAGCACGATCCCTGGTGTTCCTCTTGACTCTCGTGTGTAGAGCACCTCCTCCTGAGATGTGACGGGAACGCCGGGAATCCCTTCCTGATGAAGCAGAGAAAGGAACCCTCATCTCGACCTGAGCAGGGGACAACAGGGCTCCTCTTAAGTTGTGGCGCGACACTTGGGGTTCCTCTCGAGTGGAGGCGCGTGTGTCAGGGTACTTCTTGAGTTGCAGACGGGAGTGAAGGACCCTTTCGAGGTCCAAGAGTGAAGGTGAGATTTCCGTCGACATGCGGCAGTGGAAAAGGGCCTCAGCACGCATGGAAGGGAGAACCTCCTGGTGTTTCTCGAGTTGCGGCAGATTCTTCTCGAGTTACGACGGGAACCTCTGGGATCTGCTTGTGTGACCTCAGGAGAGGCCAGTCTCTGTGCGAATGGCGAGGGACCTCTCAGGATGCCTCTCCAGTCGGTGGCGGGTCCTCTGTCCTCGTCTGGACCTGAGGCCGGAACCTGAGCTTTCCTTGAACGGGCTGACATGGTACTTGGGTCCCTCTGGAGTGTCCACAGTGAAGTCAGGCCTCGTCTCGAGTGGAGACATGCATGCCCGCTCTCCTCCTGAGCTGTAGCAACACTCACAGTCTTCCTGTCGCTTTGATACAGGGGTCTGTGGCTTTGCTCATGGTGCCACCAGGGCTATCACACGTTTCACTTTGGATGACTCGATCCTCAGGGTGACAGTCGAGGTAGTGCAGGAAAATCAGGTTCATCTGGAGTGGATTGAGATTTCTGTATACTTGTGGCCTGATGGCACATTCCCTGGAGTTCCTCTCGACTCTCCTGTGAAAAGCACCTCCTCCTGAGATGCGACAGGAACGCCGTAAATCCCTTCCCGACGAAGCAGGGAAAGGAACCCTCATCTCGACCTGAGGAGGGAACAACGTGGCTTCTTTTGAGTTGTGGCGGGACCCTCGGGGTCCCTGTCGAGTGGAGGCGCGTGTGTCAAGGAACTTGTTGAGTCACAACAAGGAAGTGAAATACCCTTTCGAGGTCCAAGAGGGAAAGTGTGATTTCACTCGACATGCAGCAGCAGAAAAGGGCCTCAACGCGCCTGGAAGGGGGAACCTGCTGGTGTTTCTCGAGTTGCAGCAGGTACTTCTCGAGTTACGACGTGGAACTCAGGGACCCGCTCCTGTGGCCTCATGAGAGGTCAGGCACCGTGCAAATGGCAAGGTACCTCTCGCGATTTCTCTCCAGTTGGTTGTGGGTCCAAAGTCCCCGTTCGGAGCTGCGGCCAGAACCTGAGGTTTCCTCGCAAGTGCTGACATGGGACTTGGGCACCTCCGGAGTGTCCACAGGGTGGTCAGGCCTAGAGCCGCATGTGTCGGGGAACTTGTTGAGTCACAGAAAGGGAGTGAAGGACCCTTTTGAGGTCCAAGAGGGAAAGTGTGACTTCCCTCGACATGCGGTAGTTGAAAAGGGACTCAACGCGCCTGGAAGGGAGAACCTCCTGGTGTTTTTCGAGTTGCGGTAGGTCCTTCTCGAGTTAAGACGGGGACCTCAGGGACCCACTCGTGTGGCCTCAGGAGAGGCCAGGCTCCGTGCGAATGGCGAGGTACCTCTCTGGATTCCTCTCCATTTGGTGGCTGATCCTATGTCCTCGTCCGGAGCTGCAGCGGGATCCTGAGGTTTCCTCAAAAGTACTGACATGGGACTTGGACCCTTCCAGAGTGTCCACAGGGGAGTCAGGCCTCGTCTCCAGTGGAGACATGCACGCCCGCTCTCCTCCTGAGCTATAGCAGCACTGTCAGCCTTCCTGTCACTTTCACCAGGTGTCTGTGGCATTGCTCGAGGTGCCACCAGGGCTATCACACATGTCCCCATGGGGTTAGTCAATCCTCGCGGTGACAGTCGAGGCAGTGCAGGGAAATCTGGTTCATCTGGAGTGGATTGAGATTTCTGGATACTTGTGGCCTGATGGCACATTCCCTGGAGTTCCTCTCGACTCTCGTGAGAGATTCGATGGGAACGCCAGGAATCCATTCCCGACGAAGCAGAGAAAGNTCCTCGCGGTGACAGTCGAGGCAGTGCAGGGAAATCAGGTTCATCTGGAGTGGATTGAGATTTCTGGATACTTGTGGCCTGATGGCACATTCCCTGGAGTTCCTCTCGACTCTCGTGAGAGATTCGATGGGAACGCCAGGAATCCATTCCCGATGAAGCAGAGAAAGATACCCTCATCTCGAGCTGAGGAGGGGACAACAGGGCTCCTCTTGAGTTGTGGCGGGACCCTCGGGATTCCTCTCAAGTGAATGCGCGAGTTCGGGGGACTTCTTGAGTCACAGAGGGGAGTGAAGGACCCTTTCGAGGTCCAAGAGAAAAGGTGTGATTTCCCTCAACATGCAGTAGTGGAAAAGGGCCTCAACGTGACTGGAAGGGAGAACCTTCTTGTGTTTCTTGAGTTGCGGCAGGTCCTTCTCGAGTTACGACGGGGAACTCTGGGACCCAATCGTGTGGCCTCAGGAGAGACCAGTCTCGCTGCGAATGGTGAGGGACCTCTCGGGATTCCTCTCCAGTCGGTGGTGGGTCCTCTGTCCTCGTCTGGAGCTGCGGCCGGACACTGACGTTACCTCGAACGTGCTGACATGGGACTTGGGCCCCTCTGGAGTGTCCACAGTGGAGTCAGGCTCCGTCTCGAGTGGAGACATGCACGCCAGCTATCCTCCTGAGCTGTAGCAACACTGTCAGGCTTCCTGTTGCATTGAAACAGGGATCTGTGGCTTTCGCTCGAGGTGCCACCAGGGCTATCACACGTATCACCATGCGGTGAGTCGATCCTCGGGGTGACAGTCGAGGCAGTGCCGGCAAATCAGGTCCATCTGGAGTGGATTGAGATTTCTGGATACTTGTGGCCTGATGGCAGATACCCTGGAGTACCTCTCGACTCTCCTGTGAAGAGCACCTCCTCCTGAGATGCTATGGGAAGGCCGGGAATCCGTTCCTGATCAAGCAGGGAAAGGAACCCTCATCTCGAGCTGAGGAGGGCACAACGTGGCTCCTCTTGAGTTGTGACGGGACCCTTGGGGTCCTCTCGAGTGGAGGCGCGTGTGTCAAGCTGAGCACCAAAGAATTGATGCTTTTGAACTGTGGTGTTGGAGAAGACTCTTGAAGAGTCCCTTGGACTGCAAGGAGATCCAACCAGTCCATTCTGAAGGAGATCAACCCTGGGATTTCTTTGGAAGGAATGAGGCTGAAGCTCCAGTACTGTGGCTACCTCATGTGAAGAGTTGACTCATTGGAAAAGACTCTGATGCTGGGAGGGATTGGGGGCAGGAGGAGAAGGGGACGACCGAGGATGAGATGGTGGGATGCCATCACTGACTCAATGGACGTGAGTCTGAGTGAACTCCAGGAGTTGGTGATGGACAGGGAGGCCTGGCGTGCTGCGATTCATGGGGTTGCAAAGAGTTGGACACGACTGAGCGACTGAACTGACTGACTGACTGAAGCTGCCTTGTGGATGGTGACTGTAACTCTGAAATTAAAAGTTGCTTGCTCCATGGAAGAAAAGCTACAACAAACCTAGACAATATATTAAAAAAGCAGAGACATTACTTTGCTGACAAAGGTCCATATAGTCAAAGCTACAATTTTTCCAGTAGTCATGTATGGATATGAGAGTTGGACCATAAAGAAGGCTGAGCACCAAAGAATTGATGCTTTTGAATTGTGGTGCTGGAGAAGACTCTTGAGAGTCCCTTGACAGCAAGGAGATAAAACCAGTCAATCCTAAAGAAAATACGTCCTGAATATTCATTGGAAGGACTGATGCACTTTGGGTACTTGATGCAAAGAGGCGACTCATTGGAAAAGACCCTCATGTTGGGAAAAATTGAGGGCTGGAGGAGAAGAGGCAACAGAGGATGAGATAGTTGGATGGCATCATCAACTCAGTGAACATGAGTGTGAGCAAACTCTAGGAGATAGTGAAGGACAGGGAATCCTGGCATGCTGCAATCCATGGGGTCACACCGAGCTGGACACAATTTAGCGAATGAACAACAACAAACCTGCCCCAGATAAGTCTTATTTGGAAATGCAGTTTTCTAGATTCTATGCCCAGCAATTGTGATTCAGGAGATGAGGAGTCAGGCTCAGAAATCTGCCTTTCCACAAGTATCTCAGGGCTCCTTTCTCTAGAAGCCCAGAGTTTAGAGTGGGAGTCAGTCATATAAACAAATCATTGCAACACAGCTGATAAATTCAAGGAGTGAGGAGAGGGAGAGAAAGGACTGTACTTACTGCAGAGTAGGGAAGGATGTTAGGGATGGCTTCCTCACAGTGTGTGTTTAAGTCGAGTCTTGAGAGAGAAATAAAAGTTCAGCAGAGGCGGGTTAATGGGAAGCAAACAGACACATCTTCTGAAGTATGATTGTTGAAGATAAAGTTGGGGCAATGAGAGAAGGCAGAGGCAGTTGACACATGACATCATGTAGGTTACATGCTGATCATCCTTGGGGGCATCAATCACATTATAATGTAATGTAATGTAAAGTCACTCAGTCGTGTCCGACTCTTTGTGACCCCATGGACTGCAGCCCACCAGGCTCCTCAGTCCATGAGATTCTCCAAGCAAGAACACTGGAGTGGTTTGCCATTTCCTTCTCCAGGTGATCTTCCCGACCCAGGGATCGAACCCAGGTCTCCCGCATTGGAGGCAGACGCTTTAACCTCTGAGCCACCAGGGAAGTCGATCAGACACATCTTCTGAAGTATGATTGTTGAAGATAAAGTTGGGGGCAATGAGAGAAGGCAGAGGCAGTTGACACATGACATCATGTAGGTTACATGCTGATCATCCTTGGGGGCATCAATCACATTATAGTCATCAGAATTTTGTGTACTTATTACAATGATTTTCTGACATGTGTCAACAAAGCATCTTGAAGAAAGGGTGCCTATTTCTAATTTGGACAAAGACTAGTGGGCTGGTGGTTGGGCTAGAGGAAGAGAAAGGCAAGGACTGTACTCCACGTCCACTAGCTGTCAGTCTCATAAATGTACACATCTCTTGATAAGGAACCCAAGGAATGCTAAAGAAAGGCTGCAGTTACACCCCGCTGTGTTGACTGCTCGGAGAAAGGGTCAAATAATTGGAGAAGTTGAAGTTGACCTGGGGGATGATCAAACATCTTATTCATTGTCTGTCTTTCTCCAAATGGTGCCAAGATATTAATCAAATAACAATATTAAAGAGTGCTTCAGACATAAGACCAAGCTGAAACCATTAGCCTCAGATCTCCTGATGATCTCGGGCTTTCAAACTCCAGACACCATCTACCCAGAGCACAGCTTTCATTTCCCAAGAGAACCCTCACTTTTCACTGTTTCTTACCCTTATCTGGGTCTTTGCCAGTTCTTCATTCTGTTGAATTGAGCCTTCATGTTCATTTCAAAGACTTTAGCCTCAGAAGACGTTTTTATTTCAGTTTTGAAAGTAACATCACCTAGTTGATCTTCCTACATATTTTCTATCTAAGGAGCGATAAGGAATCTACAGGTGCAATGTCAGCCAGCTTACTTCTGTAACTATCCTTACAACTTCATTACCATAACTATTTAAAATAACATTTATTCATCACTTGCCATGTGCCGCCACCCTCACCCCCCCGCCATTGTCCTAAATCCTTATACTCATGATTTTCTTTTAAGAAGAATTTTGTGATATAGCTATTATTAAACCCCATTAAAAGAGAACACTATGGTTCAGAAAGGTTAAGTAACTTCTCCTGAATCACAGTTAATTAAAGGCAGAACCAGGATACAAACATAGCATTGTCTGCCTCCAAAGGCCACAGTATTAATCAGTATAGAATATTGTCCTGTCCGTTTGTTTCAAACAAGGCGCTACATCACTATCAGCTTTATACCTAACCTTTTGTGAGCTAGTTCTTTCAACATACTAGCTTATTTAAACCTCACAATAACCTTCTGTGGTGGGTTCTATTGTCCTCATCTTAGAGATTAAAAAACCACAACATGGAGAAATTAAACCACACACCCAAGATCATCCAGTTAATAAGTGGTTGGAGGTGGGATCAAATTATTTAAAACAGCAGATGATAACTATTTAAAATGGCCCCAATTTTGTATTTTGTTCTTACATAGTAGTCTTAATCTAATTATATCAAACGTTAGTAAGATGTTTTATCAGTTAGAAAAATATACTGAGTTATCTAGGTTTGTGTTTTAGTTCAGAGGGAAAGTACCATAAGAATCTGGAAGTTTTAAGTGTCAGAACTTTGCTTCCAAATATAATCACTAGTGATTTACATATGGTCACTGGGTTCCTGTAGCTTCTGGGACTGGAGAATCAAAGTGGACTGAGTCATCCCTGACTTCAAGAAGCTGCCAGTTTGGTGGAAGAGACACAAAAGTGATTATAGTAATGATCTATTCAAGTACTACGGTGTATCAAATGCCTTGACAGATTTGGAACTCTGTAAGGACAGGATCTCTGCCTCATTCTGCTTTGTCTCCACCTAGTCCCTAACCCAGTGCCTGAAGGAAGGTGAGAACATAAAACCTTATGAGCGCATGTGTGAGTGAATAGATAGAATGGAGGAGGTGAGGCAGGGAGTGGGGGACAGGGTCTGAATCAGCCAAGAATTGGGGCACTGAAGACAATGAAAGATCCTTGAAGGTGGGTAATAAAAACCGAAGAATTTGCAGACATGAGCCAGGTAAGGAGGGGGTGGGGAGAATGGAAATGGAGGAACAGAAACGTGCACGAGAGCAACGTGAGTGATGATGCTGATGACAGGTCTCTGAAAGCCTGTTTAGATTTGTCTGGGGACACGTAGAAATGTGAACCAGCTGACATACAGAAGACAAGGAAGACTAGAAGCAGAGGGGTGGCCACAGCGAGAGACAGAGCTCAGGGGGTCCTCAGGAGCCAGATCACGCTCTCAAGCTAAGGATTGTCAACCTGACTCCGAAAGCCACAGAGAGGTCATCGATGGGTTTTGAGCAGAGAAACATCATGAACAATTTTAGTTGATTGGAAAAGTTGTGACCCCTCTTCCCTAACCCTTTATAGGTATGGATTTGTTAGATAATGTTGCAAACAGTTGTGTTAAGATTTATCAATCGTGGTCATCCTATTTCTAGCTCAGTTCTAGACCAACTGTCTTTAAGTCCCTCTCCTAAGCTCCTCCTTTGCCTCCCTTGGCCCTAGTGAGACTAGGCAGGATGATCCAAGGTCCTCTTACTGCTCCTAAGGGTGTTCCATCCATCTGATCTATTATCTCACCCTACACTTGTAGCAGCCCTGGGAAAGAAGACAAACACATGCTCTGGTGAATGAAAATCACTCAGAATCTCAACAGGGCAGAAGAGAGAGGAATAGCAATTAGAATGAAAAGCCACCAGATCTCAAAGTAAAAGGATCAGGTTGTACAGACAAACCTAAACAAATTAGATTCAGAGCTCAGTTCAACATCTTTTAAGCAGAGCACAGCCCTAAATCCCAGGTGATAGGTTTTCACACGTTTGAGGAAGATAAGCTTTCAACTTCTTAAGCTAGAAACAACAGGTTTTATTTCTAGCATGTCGAAGCTGCAAGTCTTTCCTCGCTGTGTGTGATTCCCCCTATACTATACCCTAGTATACTCCACGCTTTTTTCTGTTTTCTGGCATTTTGGTATTTTCTGACTGTAAAAGTAAGTTATGCTGATTGTAAAAATTTACACAATACAGAAAAAATAATTTTAGCAAAAATTATTCTTTATTTCACTAACCAGGTCAACCAGCCACAACATTTTTAACTCTTGTCCCAACTTTTGTCCTCAAATGTACATAAAGTTATTGTTATTACTGTTTTGCTATTATTGTTGTCTTTTAAAGAAATATCAGTTGGGTAATTTGCTTTATTCTACTTAGTATTCTGTAGCTATGCTTTACATTGCGATTTCTAAAGCCTGAAGAATATTTCATTATGTGGATATACCATAATTTTATCAATCTCCTCTTCATAGACATTAGAATTATTCATAACAACCAGAAAGTTTATGAAAAAGGCAGGCTGTGATGAACACCCATGTAGCTAAATTTTCTTACATTTCTGCGATTATTTACTTAAAATTCAAGAAGTGTAACTCTGAAACCAAATGGTATGCATGTTTAAAACTTGCTACATATGCTACATATCACTGAACTGCCCTCTCAGAGGATGGTATCAATGTAGCGTCGTCCTTGGCTGTCCAGTGGTTAAGACTTGGTGCTTCCACGACCAGGGGGCAGGTCTGATCCCTGGTTGGAGAGATAACATCCTGCATGCCATGTGGCACAGTCAAAAAATAAAAACAAAAAAGCATGGAATTGTCTTCAAAACATTCCTGATTTTAAAAAATTGACCATAAGTGTCCATTGCATACCATCCTTACCTGCTTTAGGTATTATCATTTGTTCTAACTTTTGCCTACCTGACAGGTGGAGGCAAATTTTTGATTAGTGGTGAGCTTGAACACCTTTTCCTGTATTACTAGGCATTTATTCTTTTATGAATTGCATTTTCATGTCTTCTGCTCATATTCCTGTTTGATGATGCTTTTTCTATTATATTAAGCATATTAGGGAGGCTCAAGAGGGAGGAGATATATATACACACACACGTCTGATTCATGTTGTACTGCAGAAACAAACCACACTGTAAAGCAACTATCCTCAAATTAGAAATAAAAAAGAACATTAACCCACTGAAAATTTATTTTATAGACAGGAGATTATAATTGGGTCCAGTTACCTACAGAGTCTTTCCACTCTGTCCTCTGATAGGCAGATACATACCTCTTGGTGTGTCCCTAGAGCACGGACTGTATTGTGAAGTCATCATCCAAGATATTTCAGAAAGAAAGAAGCCTGGCAAAGCTTATTCAGCTAGTCTGGGATTCATGTGCTTAAACAGCCATCTCTGTGCTTGAAGGAGAAAGGAAAGAATCCATCACCTCACTCCCAACCCCCACTCCCATTCCAGGTCTTTTTGAACTTGTTCTATGAATCTGTGCATGTGAGGGCCTTTCTTTACATTCCCGTGTTCTGAATTTTAGGAGCACTAGAGGTGTGAAGAATCTTATGCTTATATTTTGGGTCAGTTCAGGGTCTAACACTTCTCCAAAATCCCCAGTCTGCTTCCAATGCTTCCCTTTGTTTTTTAGGTGAGGAAAAGGAGGCTCTAGCACAGAGAGACAGAGAGGGATGGGCAGAGGGAGGGAGAAGGAGGGAGGGACAAAGGCCCAATCAGAAATACAATTTCAGAATTACAAGCATCACCTGTCCTGACGATGATCACGCTCATTACACAGGTAGTAAAGGAACTGCCAGAAGCCACACAACTAAATAGTGGCAGAGCTGGGATTGGAACTCAGGCCTCTATGAGTCCAAGTTCATTTTGTGTGTGTGTGTACAATGCCTTGTAAATCACCACGTCTGCTCACTCTGGTTTTTATAAGTAAGTGATTCAAGGCTCAGGGGACTATGCCACTGGCCTGTGGCCCTCAGACTTCTTGGCAAAGCTGATGGAGTACACAGGCCTCTGACCAGCAGGCCACAGCTGGTTCCCTTCACCGTGCTGACTCATCTTTGAGAAGATGATGCAATTTAATGAGAAAACATTAAATGTGTACAGATTGGATTGGGGCTGTTCTGTTATTTCAGAACATGTTGGATAAAGTGAGCTAAACCCCAGGCTCTTTGCAGAGCTCCCTACCAAGCGATATTTCCTGGGAGTCTTTCTAAAACCCTCTGTGGTAGTTATAACCTGGTGTCAGTTATGTTCAAATAAAAGTCAGCATAAACAATTGTTGTATGTGAGTTGCTATCTTTATGGAGGTTCAGTGGGGTTAAACCTGGGCTGATATCACATGTGAAAATGTTTCCCAGACTCTGCTCGAGTCCCTCCTCTTGGTGCCACAGGAAGTGGGGTTCTGTGCAGTAGGGAGTGGGATGTTCCTTCTCGCCCCTGCTCCTACCTGCTCAGCTCTCACAGGCTCACTGTCTCCTCTGCCAGGTTAGTTCTCCACTCACACTTGGATTTTCTTATTCTTTAACTATGCAGTTAGCTGAGCAAATCCGGTTAGTCAGGGCTCCATTTTTCTTATTTTTCCTCCAAGTGGCTTAAACCAATTGTTTTGCACAAATTTGGCATCCTCCATTTTTTCTCCATCTTTTCCCATAGGTAATATTACTATCCCAATTTTTCCATAATGCCATTATTGCCCTTGTAAAGAGTCTGAAGGTCAGTGAAGGAATTTGCCTAAAGTCACACCGCTGACATATCACACAGCCTGAGTTCAAATCTATTTATGTGAGTCCCCAGATTTCAGCTCTAAAGACCCTAGCTCCCTAACTCTTCATACTCAAAGTTTGCCATCTTTGCTAACTTCCAAAATAGTGAATGAAGACTTATACTCCAAAGAAAGATGATTGAAAAACTGCTTGAGTTTTTGGATCTCATTTGGAAGGTTTCACAAAGATGGAGGTTTCACTATGATGGATAATTGCCTTTTTTTTGAGACAAAGAATGGATGGTTTGATGGCATCACTGACTCAATGGACATGAATTTGAGTAAACTCTGGAAGTTGGTGATGGATAGGGAGGCCTGGCGTGCTGCAGTCCATGGGGTTGCAAAGAGTTGGACATGACTGAGCGACTGAACTGAACTGAAGCTACATCTCCTCTGATGAGACCTGATCTCCTCTAGGTAGGTGAGCCTTCCAAAGGCTGATTCTAAACTAGTTGTACATGGGACTCCAAGACAGTTTTGTTTTGTCCATACCTCTGTGAAGCAGTTCCTGAGTATGCTTCCAAAACATGCATCCGAGGAGACACTCCTAAACATGGGGTTCCATGACTAAATACTTCAGGGAACAGAGTTAAATTAAGTCATTGTTTCCCATTTATGTTCTATTAAACACTGTTGGGTGAGCTTGTATTAGAGGTGGTAGTGAAAAAACAAGTTGAGATCAAATAATTTTGGCTCAGCAAACTGAATATTCTGATTTCCTCTTAGAGATTCCTGGTAAATGTTAATACATGAAAGCTTCTGACAAGTCCTGTTAAAATTTATTTATGTTTTTAAATTTGATGCTTCTCAGATATATTTGATCTTAGGGCCTTTTTTCATCATGCATCTCTAGCTCACAAAGACCCACTCTGGACAGGCTTCTGGTGTGAATTTCAGTTTGAAATTGTGCTTTAAAGGGAGTTAGTGGAGGGACCCCTTTGGAGAATCTAGGCCTGGTTCTGTTATAAGCTAGTTGAGTGACTGTGACTCACTTCTTTCTGGGCCTTAGTTTCCCTATCCGTAAAATAAAAGTTTTGTACCAAATTGTCTTTAACTTCCTTCCAGTTCCAACATATTATCACCTGCTGCTGCTAAGTCGCCTCAGTTGTGTCCGACTCTGTGCGACCCCAGAGACGGCAGCCCACCAGGTTCCGCCACCCCTGGGATTCTCCAGGCAAGAACACTGGAGTGGGTTGTCATTTCCTTCTCCAATGCATGAAACTGAAAAGTGAAAGTGAAGTCGCTCAGTCGTGTCTGACTCTTGTGACCCCATAGACTGCAGCTCACCAGGCTCCTCCATCCATGGGATTTTTCCAGGCAAGAGTACTGGAGTGGGGTGCCATTGCCTTCTCCGTATTATCACTAAACACATGGAATTTGTGAGGCCACAAACCAAAATATCATGATAAACTATGTATTTATATCTCCTTAATCTCATTCAGTCACCCAGAGACAAAATAATGATCCTTTTCAAGCTATAGAAATCTTAAATATATAAATATTAATTTGCCTCTGTCTGCTAGTAGATTGCAGAAAGTAATGGCATTACAAGATCATTTACTTTTCTAGAGCTTTGAGGCTTTTCCTGATCAGCCAGTTTCCAGGACAATGAGAAAGTCCCTAGAATCTCCAGAGAGGTCCTAGTGAAGCTCGGTATGACCTTGAGGAGCAGCTTTACCTCTCTGTGATTTACATTCTTCATCTTAGAAGTAAAATTGCCTTTCACTCTAAGATATTTTGTGAGGACTATCAGTCATAGTAAAACCAAACCAAACCAAACCTGTGTCCTCTGGATATTTGTCTGCCACTGCCCCAAGTTCAAAAGTGTTTCTAATCCCACTCCCTTCACTCCAGCTCCCAGCCATTCCTAGGTGGGTGCTACATAAATCCTCCATTTGATAGTATTAATGCTAGTATAGCATGGATAGGGCTTCCTAGGTAGCTCAGTGGTAAAGAATTCACCTGCCAGTGAAGGAGACGTGGGCTTGATTCCTGGATTGGGAAGATCCCCTGGAGAAGGAAAAGGCAACCTATTCCAGTATTCTTGCCTGGAAAATTCCACTGATAGGGGAGCCTGACAGGCTCCATGGAGTTGTAATGAGTCGGACAAGACTGAGCAACTAAACAACGTGATATGGATGAGAAAGGACACCTTAACATGGGAGACAATTTGTTTTGTTTTAATGATACTTATCTTAGGAATAATCATTATTCTTAAAATACAGAGCAAGACAGTGTGATGGGTAGTAGTGAGACTTTGACATCAGACAAACCTGGGTTTGACCCACCACTGTCATGTATTAGCTGAGCATCCCAAGGCGGGCTGCTAGTCTCTGAGCCTCAGAGTCTTCATGTATAAAGTAGGAATAATTTGACTCACTACTAAGCTGATGCAACAATGCAACATCGTAATTTTTGTAAAGCTCTTGGAACAGCACCTGGGCATGTGTGAGCTGGGTTATATCATTTAAAAACATTATCTGCTTATTTCACCCATAAAAGAAAAAAAGGAGAGCCAGAAGAAAACTGTCACAGTACCAAGACCAAGAATCCTGCACAGCCATAGGAAGGATAACTGTAATTAGTGCTCATAGCAAATGTTCATTAGGCAGCCTGCAATATTCATGTGGGCCACAGGCCCTCTTTAAATAATGCTGTCGTCGTTCATTATTGAACACTGCCACCTGGTGGATAGACAGGCCACATGCAGGCAAGGAAATCAGCAGAGGTTACGTCAGGTCACCTGGTCACCTAAGGAAGACACTCTTCTGTCCACCTCATCCACACTGGTTTCAGCTTCGTAATTTAGAGCTCTGGATATGGAGCGATACAGCGATCCCTGCTTTTGTAGACTCCCGTTTATCTTCACGCAGTTGTCAAAGTGACACAAAGACATGAAAACTGTCTTAATTTGCTAAGGCTGGCGTTGGTCATGTGATCTGAGCCAAAGCGCAGCCTCCTCTGATACCACGGACTAAAGTAACCCCGCCCCTATCACTCATCTCACTCTTCTGTTTTCTATGTAAATCATATCATTTTCTAAAAATATTTATTTGTTTCCCACCCCCATTTTTCTCCCCCACAACTTTGGAGTGGAAGGAAGTCTCCTGGATACAAGGCTGTATTCCTTCATTTATCCCTCATACCAAACACACAGAGACTGGCACAAAGGCGGTACTCAGAAATTTTGTTGTTTACAGAATAAAAAAAAAAAGCAATAATAAAGCTAATAGTCACAGCATTCCTGCTTATGGATATACATCTTTACTTGCCTGGCACAGATCAAAGCTCTGCACATAGGTGGTTCATTAAATCCATACAATCACCTTGCTGGGGGGGCGAGTTCATGTCAACATTCATGTGGAATCAGAAATTTCTAGGGCCTACAAGTGATTTCCTCAGTTCAATAATCATAGCATCAGTAATCCTAACATCTCTTTGACCAGCATTATAATATGGTATCTTATTTAATTTTCTCTCCTTTGTAAACTGTACTATCATTTTACCCATTTTACAGATTTGAAAGCCAAGTCTTATAGAAACAAAGTCATTTTCCCAAAGTTACTCAGGTCACATTTAAAACCCAGATCTTCTCTAATTCTCAATGTTCTGCTCTTTTCACCGCAACACACTGCCTTCTAATAAATATATGGATAAACAGGGCTTTTAATTTTGTCCTGGAAAGCCAGATCAGAGTTTCGGTTAAAGGACGGAAAAAAGCCTTGCTGCCAAACTCAATCTCAAGCTGGCTTTTCCTGTAGCCAGGTCTTTATTCATCCAAAGCTATTTCTTGCATCTCCATTTCAAATATAATGACTAGATGAGATTTATTGAGATTTTATTATGGGTCAGGCAGGATTCAAATGATCTAATTCTTAAATAATCCTGCAAAATAGAGTTACAGTGATATTATTCTCACTTTACAAATGAGGAAATTGAGGTGCAGAGAGGTTAAATAACCTCCCTATTGTTACCCAGGTTCTAAGCCAGAGCCCTGTCTTGAACCTAGGATCCACTCCTCTGCACCAGCGGTCTTTCTAGGGGTCCATCCTGCTGCATTCACTCTGCTGCAGAGAACCTCAGGGCATCTCCCTCAGTAGAGCACTTCCTGGAATGTTTCAGCTCAGAAATTATGCTCAAGTCCTAACAGACCTGGGGGTGGGGCCCTGGGGTAGTGCGGGCCGGGGGCAGGGGGAGGGGGACAGGCCAGGGCACCCTGCAGCTCTCTTCCTCTTCCTATTTCCAGACCTGGCCTACAGTTACTCTTCAATTAGTTTCCATCTGTAGGAGCAGCAATTCCCTAGGGGTACACAGGCCAAAAAGAGAGCCAACTCAGCCAAAATCCAAAAATATCTTCACTGCAGCAAGCAAACAAATGATGGAGAGAAGGAAAATTTCCCCTGCAAGCCCTGGATATGTCTCAAACACAGCCCACTCAGCTTATGTAAGTGGCCTTCACCACTAAGGAATGCAACCAAGGCCCGAATCTAGGACAACTCTGCCAATTACACGCTAATGAAAAGGTATTTAGGGGGCACCCATGGGCACTTTGGGAAACTTGAGCCTCAGCTTATTGAACTGTCGATCCTGGTTCACCAGACCAGGGCAAAGAGATTCAGGCAACACCCCAAGGATAGTGGCAACATGGTCCATGGGTGTCAAGTCAGGCACCTTGAACCTTTCCTCCAAAGCAACAGTTAGAAGGCTCAGGGAAATTACAGGCCTCCTGATGTTCATTCGTTCATCTTTTTTATATATTCATACATTTTCAATAAATGTTTATTAAGCATCAAGTCAGTGTCTGTGTAGCTAAGCAGGACCCTACAGGGCCTGCCCATAACAGAAACAGCCCCCACCCAACACACTGATGTCTTTCACCTGTCTTTTGTCTATAGACAAACTGTAGGCAAACAATAAATTTAATTAGAGATGTGAGACAATGCAGAAGCAAAGGAAAGCAGCCAAATAGGACAAAATAATAACAGTTTAGTCATTAAATCAAGTCAAGGATCTTTAATTTCTCTTCAAGGGCTATAGATAATATTCTGAGCCATGTCTGTGAGCTGTTTTGCAGATACTGAAACCCCCACCAGGTGGAAGACGCTAACTATATGCTATTCACAGACATGGAGACCCCAGAAGATTGATGATCTTGATTCCTGATTACCTCATCACCAACTGATCAGAAAAATGTCCGTGAGCTGATCACACATCCCACAACCCCCCTTCCTCACCTTGTCCTTGAAAACCTTTCCCTGAAAGCCTTTGGGGAGTCTGGGCCTTTCAAGCACTAGCTGTCTGGACTCCTTGCTTGGCACCCAGCAATAAATACTGCACTGTCCTCAACCAAACCCCGTGTCAGGAGATTGGCTTTACTGCATGTGGGGGAGGGCAGAACCACGTGTGGCTTGGTAACAGTGCTGGGAACATCAAAGGGAAGTGGACATAGTGCTGAGTCTAGACAGTCAACGAAACTAATAAGTTCTGGTTTGCAGCCTTTGCCACTTTCATGTGAAATAAGTCCAAATTAGAATATTCTCTAACATCCGACACAAAAATAAACTCAAAATGGATTGAAGACCTAAATGTAAGACCAGATACTATAGAACTCTTAGGGGAAAGTACGGGCAGAAGACTCTGACATAATTCAGGGCGATCTCTTTTTTAATCTACCTTCTAGAGTAATAAAAATGAAAACAAACAAATGGGACCTAATTAAACTTTAAAGCTTTTGCACAGCAAAGCAAAGCATAAACAGAATGGAAAAAAAAACAACCTATAGAATGGGAGAAATATTTGCAAACCAAGGGACTGACAGTAAGTTAATCCCCAAAGTAAACAAATGGCTCTTGCAACTCTATAGCAAAACTAAAAAGCCTCAGTCAAGAAATGGGCAGATTTTAAATAGACATTTCTCCCAAGAAGACATCCAGATAGCCAGAAAGCACATGGAAAAATGCCTGACATTCCTAATTGTTAGAGAAATGTGAATCCAAACGACAATGAGGTGATGTTGTTTAGTCTCTAAGTTGCATCTGACTCTTTTGTGACCCCATGAACAGTAGCCCACCAGACTCCTCTGTCCATGGGATTTCCCAGGCAAGAATACTAGTGGGTTACCTCACACCACCCAGAACAGCCATCTCCAAACAGACTAGGAACAAATGCTGAAGAGGGCGTGGAGAAAAGGGAATCCTCTTTCACTCTTGGTGGGAATACATGCTCATTAGTACAGCCACTATGGAGAAGAGCTTGGAGGTTTCTTAAAAAAGAAAGTACAGCTTCTGTGTGACCCCACAATCCTACTCCTGGGTGTATATCCAGAGAAAACCATGATTTGAAAAGAATCACACACTCTAAAGTTCACTGCAGCATTATTTACAATAATCAACACATAGGAGCAACCTAGATGTTCACGGACAGAAGAATGAATAAAGAACATGTGGTACATATATACAACGGAATGTCACTCAACCATTAAAACGAATGAAATAATGCCATTTGCAGCAACATGGATGACCTGTAGATTGTCATTCTAAGTGAAGTAAATTAGACACAGAGGATAAATATCATATGATAGCACTTACATGCAGAATCTAAAAAAATGATACAAATGAACTTATCAGCAAAATAGTTTCACCAAACTCATTCATTAGAGAATGAACCTTATGGTTGTCAGGGGGAAAGGATGGGGCCAGGCAAGGATAGACTGGGAGTTTGGGATTGACATAATACACAGTGCTATATTTAAAATAGATAACCAATAAGGACCTACTGTATAACACAGAGAATACTCAATATTCTGTAATAACCTAAATGGAAAAAGAATTTGAAAAAGAATATATATATATGTATGTATGTATAACTGAATTACTTTGCTGTACACCTGTACACTTTGAATTACTTGTGCTGTATAGCACGAGAACTCTGCTAAATAGTCTGTAATAACCTAGAAGGGCAAAAACCTGAAAAAGAATAGATGTATGTATATAACTGAATCAGTTTGCTGGATACCTGAAACTAACATGA